>MNCI01012880.1:468058-542610 GCA_015680685.1 Gnetum montanum
GGGGGGGGAAGGAGAAAGAGAGAGAAACAGAATCGATACCCAAGCAAACCCATGTCAAGTTGAAGTCCAATTCCCCTTGAAATTTTTAAGTGAGGATCTGTTAAGCCTTGTGGAAACTATAGACCATTAGAGCCCATTATTGGATTATTGAGGTTGCTGCATTGTGAAGATAACAAAGTAGAATCATATATTAGGTGAAGTATTCCTTGTAATACTCATAATCTATACTTCTATTTATGAATTCAATTTTATTTAATCATAAACCTTCATTCTTGAACTTGTGACTAGAAGTTAGGATGAAGATGCATGTTTTTACTTATGAGTGACAATCATAAGTGTGGACTTTGTTTGGATTCAATTCTAATCATTTATTATCTTGATGATCTTTTGACATTGAAATCATTCCTCCATGGGATATGACTCACGGGTTAGTTATAGATGAGGTGATGATCTCTACAATGAAGGAAAGATAAATTTTAAAGGTATCCAACATTGAATTTTACGTAGCTTGTCAAACTTGGTGTCATTGTCGAGGAGTCTAGCAAAGTTAATAATCATCAAGAGTTCTGTATGTTTTAATTTTATTTTGTAATTTTATATTCCAAGTAGATTTTATTTTATTTTATTTATGTTTCTTTCATTTAAGTAATTTGAGAAATGGTTTCTTTTACTTGTTTTTCTTGTAGTAAAAAAATACAAAAATAAGAAAAAATCCCAAGAATGAGCTCCTCTTATCATAAAACTAGTTGAAACTATTTAAAAAGTTGCCATGAAAGCTATGATAGTAGGAGTTCTTAAATTAGTGTGTCAATTATTAGGAATGGTAGCCCATGAATGTGCTAATGAAGAGTTTTCTTGTTAAATGAAATCAACAAAGCAACTAAACAAACCTACATAAATTCAACCTTCTAGGAGCACTCTTAGTCTTTACAAACGTACAAAAGTCAACCAAAAACAACACTAAGAGAAACCAATACAATCAAGTTCTAATTTCTCCATATCTATTAATCCTCTATTTGATATTTCAATTATTACAATATTAACCATGAGTTCAACTACGAGGCCAAGATTTCAAAATACTATCCCAATATCAACATATGTAACCACAATTGGAGGAACTACCTAACCAATAAGTACTTTGAATTTACAAACTCCACCACCAGTCTCTATTTCTATACCAAATCCTATAGTAACCCTAATAGTAACCTCCACTTACACAATGAAATCATCTTCACATCATACACCTCCCCCATTTTCCTTAGGTTCAATTCCTTTCTCCCTTGGTAGTTTGAGTTCCAATGTTCCAATTGGCCAACCTTAGCCAGGTCAAACCCTTGGAAAGTTATTGAATCAAATAGCATCCATCATACCTTAAGGCCTATTGGTTTTCCCATAAGGGAGAGATGTAGAAGTTAAAAACATTCTCCTATTACCTATTTTTAAAGAGACAAACGATGAGGATCCAATTACCCACATAAGAGAATTTCAAACAACATTAGCTATGTTAGCTCCTCAAAGTGGGGATAGGACTAAGATGATAGATTTTAAATCAACCTTAAAGGACAAAGTTGATTTTTGGCTACAAACCCTTAGAACACAAATTAGTCCACAGGATGAGTTTAAAAATTCTTTCCTACAAAGATTTCTATCTAATGATAGATTGTACTCATTAAGAAAATAATTAATGACTTTTATGCAACATGATGATGAAGATTATAAGAGTACCTATGATAGATTTTAAAGGACTATGCTTATAAAATCCAAATCATGGATTCTCAGCCCATCAGTTAATCCAAATCTTTGTAGAAGGCTTATTACCTTATTATAGGCAAAGCGTTGAAATTGCATGTGGAGGAAATATCTTAAATGTGACACCGAAAAATGGTTGGTGAATTATAAACTCATTAGTAGGCCAAAGTAAATGGTTGCCAAAACCCAACATTATGCAAGACATGACCCAACAAAAAAAATAGTTAAATAGAAAAGTGGATGAGTTAACATGATTGATTAATAAACAAGCTCATGGAATTCAAAGTGAAGCATGCAGTATTTGTGACAATCCCCAACATGACCAAACAACCTACCCAGCATTGTTATATTTCCAAGAGAAAATGCATGAGTCAGTAAAGGCTTTCCAACAATATAAGAGCCAACCAACAATGAACTTTCCTCAATGACCATTTTACCCACAACAATATCCTCAAAACAATTTTAGGGCATTCAAAACCCAACTAATGAACACTTGGATAAACTCACCCAAAGCCTTAGTTCCTTCATAGAAGAAAGTAGACAATTCATGAGTGAGACTAGAAGAAGGTTTTAGGACTTAAGTAAAAATGAGTTACCATTCCAACCTGAACCCAATCGCACATCTCAAAGAAAGGGGAAAGAGCAATTAATTCCATCACCACAAGGAGTGGAAAAATAATTGAACCTAAACCTCAAAAGAAGGTGAGATTTCAAGAGGTAGGAACACAAGAAGAAATTCAGCCATAAATAGTAAATGAGGAAGACCAACCAACTAGGGAAAAAGAACAACCATTACTCTCTAGGCAACTAGTTTTACCTCCTTTCCTTAAACAATTACAAGAGAATTTTACAACTAAATCCCATCTTGAAAAAATGTTTAGTGAATTGTATTTGCATATTCCTTTAGAAGGAGCAGTAAAAGAGACACCTCTTTATGCCAAATACTTAATGGAATTATGCACTAGAAGAAGAAAGGAAAAAATTCCTAAACTAGTTTATTTGATTGACAATCTTTTTCAACTTATACAAAATCATGAGATTTAGAAATACCAAGATCCTAGAATCCCTACCATTCCAATAAAAATAAATGGCCGAGTGATTAAAATGCTGATGGGACGTGATATCGCATGGGCCACGATACCGCGTCTTTCCCTGCGATATCGTGTATGCGATATCGTAGTCCGCCACCATTTCTATAAATAAGAGACGACTCTTACTTGTTTCTCCATCTAGATCTAGACCTTAGCCAAACTTTTTCCATTTTTTCATTCTAGAGTTAGAATAATTTCCATGTGCCCGCAGTAGGAGTCCCAAAGTGAACGAATCTTTATTCATGCAAATATTGTACCTAAGCACACGTTTGTGTATGGAAATAAAGATGAACTTTTGGATAAACCTTGCAATGCATGGACTAAGATAAATAGGACTTTAATTATTGTTAATTTTTTAAATGATTTCTTAAGGACTTAATCTCTCTCAACCCTTAATTCTCATAGTTAAGTGCATTTAGTATGACCGCTTTGAGCACGTGCATTACGCTTGGTAATCCAAGTAACGAATAGCGTTTGGTAATCCTAGTAGCATTGCATTGATTCATGGTGTGAAACGGCAAGTGGGAATGGATACTGATGCTAGGGTAATTAAGGCTTAGTTAGTTAAAGTTAGTTACTTAGTTTCTTCACCCTTTCCCTCATTAGCATAGGCAATAAAAGAGAAAAGATATAAAAATCACATGCCTCAAGTTTACTTAACCATACAACCGTGAAAAATACAAGTAAGCTTGGGAGGATAATGACTGATTAACCTTAGGTGTTCCATAAGGCATGTAGGCACTTAGTCTGTGGAGTTCAACCAGATCGCGTGTGTAATGCTTGTATTCGTATGGTTGAGTGTAGGGGTACCTCGCCACTCATCATTGGCACCATTGCCGGGGACTAAGTTGTTTGTGCACTAACTAGAACATAGGAAATCATCCACATTGTTGGGAAGCTTAAACAAACCCTTAGGATTAATCAGAAGAAAAATTAATCAACGGTCAATCAGCACACTGAATAAGAGATAATGTCTTCTTCTTCTCATAAAAGCACTTCACCACCTAGGGATCACACAAGAGACAGTCAGCGGCACAACATACATAACTAAGAATCACTAGTTACTCAACAGTATCGGGTGGTATATACTCATCACGATGAGTATATACCCAATTTTACTTTTATCCTCCATCAGGATGAACAACTGCGCTGGAGAGACCTGCAAGCTAACATAGTGTTACCCCCAAATCGGGCAGTCCGTAACATGCTCCTTCATGCTCTTGCACAGATAGGCATGATGGAATTATATGTTGAATACGTTGCATGTGATTACGACACAAGGGATTACCATCCCATAGTGGCACAACATCTAAGGTACTCATGGAAGAAGAGTTATCACACATAGTTGAAGGGCAAAGGACCCCATAATGCTTTGCTTGTCATAAGAGAAATTAAGGATGGTGAACCTATCTCAATAGGTTCTCCACAAAATGATGTTCCCCATCCTAACAATAGTGAGGAGGTGGTGTACTAGAACCTACGCTCCATGATACACAACCCTAGTTCTGATTCACACGAACACCAAGTGTTCAATGAGGGAACACAAACACAAGAGAAGGGCGAGCATTCTGATCATCATCATGATCGGGGTTGGGATCACCGAAGAGAAGGTAGGAAACATCATTATGGCGATGGTTCTCCTTCCTCTTCCCCTTCATCGCATCACTCACCCTCTCCTTACACATCAGGATGCAGTCACAAAGAGCCCAACCATGAAGATAAGGGTAAGGATAAGCAAAATGAGAGACCTCGATGAGAGAGTTGAGAGTGAGGACGAGGGCACTCTAGGGAGTCTAGGTATGAAAGAAGGGAAAGTAGGGAACTACATAGGCATCACAAATGCCATGAAAGAAATGACAATGATGAACCCCTACTTGCCACCCAAAGTATGTTAGACATTACGGAGGCTATGAGAATACTTACAAAGCACTAGAAAGATAGCCAGATCAAGAGACTAGACATGAATAATATCCCATGATTTGAGGGGGGATACAACGTTGATTCGTAGAACCACTTACAGGCATTTCACGATGCTTGTGCCTTGCAGAATATTGAAAATGAGTGGCAGAAGTTAAATTTGTTCCCAAGGACACTCATAAAAGAAGCAGAAAGTTGGTACCGGTCCTTAGAACCGGAAACCATTATGAGGTGGAGTACGATGCTAGAACTGTTTAACGAAAAATATCAAATGTACTCCCGAGTGTCCAACTTGCAAAAATAGATTCAAGGATGGAAGAAGGGTAATCACAAACCCTTGGATGTTGCCATGGGCCAATATTATGCACTGCTACATCGTTGCCTAGACCATGGTTACACACAACGGGATCAACTCCACCATCTCGAAGATGGGCTAAGACATGAAACCAGGAGAACCCTTGGGACATATGCCCAAGGGAGATTATCTGAACTTAGGTCCCATGAGGTGCATAGATTGTTAGAGCAAGTAGCTAAAGAAGAACAGGAGCTACAGAAAAGAGAAAGCCCAGAAGAGTATAACCACGATCCTTCCCTCCAAAAGAAGGGAGTAAGATTCTATGAGGAAGAGGATGATTCATCACACAAGGAGTTGGTGAATAGAAAAACCTTGCCACTTCAAACGCTAATAACCGAAGTGTCGGCTAAGGTACATCAAATGTGGGACTCCTTAGACAATAGATTCAAAACTATTTTGAAAATCATAGAGGAGTCTATGGAGCGAATTAGTGACCATCATAAGAAAAAGAGGAGAGATTCAGACCATGCACATAACAAGGGTAAGGGAAAAATGACTATCACCAATGAAGTTGTGGATTCTGATACAAATAATGACTGTGGATGTGAGGTATTCCAATATGACCATCCTAAGGGATGTTGCCCAAAAATCTCACATTTGCAAGAGTATGGGGTGTATGCACTCAACCCAAGACTTAACAAATGGGAAGCACCCCAAAGGTTACCTTATCGCCAAGGTAACCCAAGGCAGTTCCACCAACTGTTAATATATTATCCAAGTGGAACTCCCCCACAACCTATCGAGTAACACTAGTAGTGGTAATACCCATAGTCATGGGGGATGCCACTGCCTAAGCAACAATACCCTTACTGGCAACCAGATCCATATGGCTATTACGTGCAGCAATTGATTTCTCCAGGTGACTCTATGGGTCACGTAACTCCACAACGTCACTACCAAGTTTGAGACTATTTTAGTACTCCCTCTCCTGGAAGAGACACTCCACATGCATACCATCCTCTGAATCCATCTGCATCTCTTACGCCAATAGTTCCACTACCACCTACTCCAAAGATGCAAGGGGAACTCCCCACTCAACCACAACAACACACTGCTACGAGAGTTGTAAATCTTCAACCTACTACTACTTTTGACAACCATAAAAAGAGAAGACCTTTCTTCAGAACCAAAAGACCAAACAATCTCTCACAACCACAAGCAATTGAACCTCTAAACGCTCCTCCATCAAATAAGGCTTCGAAGCTCCCTTCAAACCAACAACAGAGCTCAACACATACGGTTATGTTAACACATACCGTCAGTGACTGGATAAAGGTGGATCATCTTTCACGGAAAGTCTCTAATCCTGTGAGTCCCTTAATCTACCTCTAAGTCACTGGGAATGAACCACGTAAGGCTCTTCTTAACTCAGGTTCTAGAGTCAACTTAATATCACAAAAAATATATAAAGTCTGGAACCTACCTCCACTCAAGAAGAGCAATATCCAATTAGAGCTGGCTAACCAATCCATCACTATCCCCTTGGGACTTGTGGAGGACATTGTTACCACTATGTGTGGTTGGTCATACCTAGCTAGTTTCCTAGTGATAGAAGTCAACAATAATAAAGGAGACTTCCTAATTATAATGGGGAGGGAATGGCTCAGTACCATAAATGCATGCCTAGGAATCCACAATCTTTCCTTGGAAATATCTAAGGAAAATATTTATGGAAAGATCGAGAAGAAGAAAGTTCGATGCATCACATACAGTGACACAGAGGGTGATGAAATGGAGGAATGCTCAACATTTCCTGCATGCAACCGGTGTGCTCAGGAAGTTAACATACAAAAGTGTCTATATGTAGCAACCACACAACAAGAGAACACCTAGTGGTTGACAGCTATTCAAGAGAGCAACCCACCAATATGCATGGAACTAACTGGGGGAACAACTTGCAACCACAACAAAAGCATAAACACATTGGAGTATGAGTGTCACCAACTTCCAACCCTTAATCTAAAAACATCAATTGGGAGAAGTTGGAAACTTCTAAAAAATTCAAATAAGCGCTCATTATTTCGGATCTCTCCCTTTCAATTCAGTCATGGGGGAGATGGCCACCTACACTAATCAATTGAGGTCCTTAGATCTTTTTAAGTTTTTTTTTGCATATTTTTGTTTTACAAATTTATTTAACTTTTCTTGTTTTTTTCACAAAATCATTTATACTTTTTCTTTTAGTTGTGTGTGTATGTGTGTGTCTTATACATTTTGTAAAATTCGTCACCCAATAAGTGCTCTTAACGATGGTATGAACTATTTTGTATTGGTTGCTAATGTTTGGTTTTTACCTTTAAGTTATGATGTTGATACTAAGGTATGGTTCTTTTGATATAACAAGCAATGAGTCCACTCCATCCATACATCCATAGAATTCTATGGTCTCTCCTGGCTTGGAACTGTACAGTCCCTTTCTTCAAAATAATAAGAACTATCAACGAATCTGTGACTGGGAATTTCTCAAACTAAAGAAGGACTCAAGGATTGAAAAGGGCGTGACTTCAAGGGGATTTGATGCATTTGTGTTGGCCATTCTCTTGGGTTCTTGGATGTTTTCTTCTTGAGTTTTCTTACCATTTCAACGTTACCCAATTATCGGGA
This sequence comes from Gnetum montanum, assembly GCA_015680685.1. NCBI lineage: Eukaryota > Viridiplantae > Streptophyta > Gnetopsida > Gnetales > Gnetaceae > Gnetum > Gnetum montanum. Next base: position 475,775 of record MNCI01012880.1, read on the forward strand.
AGCTGAGTGAATAAAAATAAAAATAATAAGTCTTTGCATGGTTTGGTTCTCACGAAAAACACAAAAAAAATAGTGAGAATTCAAAGCACATCCCTCAGACAAAATAATGATTTGGGCTTAAAGCACTGGTTATGGAAGTAATAATATGTTCCCTCTAACTAAGGCCTTCCTCACTTCCTACTTTCTCCTCCCTTGTTTCATCGGAATGGTGGTGGCTCTTTGGTGGAAGCATTCTTGTTAGTTCAAGTGGATGGATGGGATGAATGCATTAATGCGAAGTCACTGGATGTGTTTTGTTTGAGGCCAGATTTGGAATGGGATCCACTAAGTCACATTAATCATTAAATACAAAAGGGGCTATACACCATCTTATTCTTGAGACTCCATTCCATTCTCTTCTTTCCATCATTCTTTCTTCATTATTCACCTCATTGTTGGTTGTATCATTAGTGTATATTTTGGTTAACACATCATTTTCTTTGTGGTAAATTCTTATGGTTGAGACTTTAACTCTTATTCCAAATTACATTCCCAAAGCTTACGGACTCTTTGAATGTGGGTTTGTCAAGGCATTAAGGGCATGGGCCTACTTTGAGGAGGACCCACTGGCATTCCTCTTTGGTGCATCAGTTAATTTCTTTCCCTTAAAATTTTTTGTGATCAACCTTATTTTGTTCATTTCCATCTTGACATCGATTTCATCGATGTTACAGTTGTCTCTTTTTCTCCATCTTCCTTATTCCTTTTCTTTCTCCATTATATCGCTACCGGAGGTTTGCGATTAGTCATGGGGGTCCTAGTCCAATTTTTTCAATTTTCTCCTAACCCCTACACCTTCGGTAGTCACCAATATTATATATCCAGATCTATATCAGCCGTACCACAACTCAACTAATGGACCTTTCACCGAAGCAAGGTATCAACTGCATTATGATTCATTTACCCTTGCTAATATAAGATTGTGTTGTGTCTACATATGGTAATCATACAACAATGGATTATACCTAGAGGGAAGACTTGGAATCGATCGGTGTTGAAGTAGTTACGCAAGGAACAAGATTGATGGTGCAGTTACAAATGGACAATGAAAGGCGTAATCTTGGCGTTGGTAGTAGCAGACTTCTTCTCTCTTCTCTCTTCTCTCTCAGTTGCCAAATAAGGCCTGATGTCAAATGTATAAAGTGTTCACTTTTGTTGTTGTGAACACCAATTTTGTCATGTTCTATAATGATGATCCGTTCACATATCATCCCATTCACCACTAGTTCCATTCAAGTCAATAATCCCATACCTTTCCAATATTTTATAAGGAGCTCAAGGATGAGTTTTTATTCAGTCATGAGGGTATGATGGGACACGATATGGCATGGGCCGCGATATCGTAGTCCACCGCCATTTCTATAAATAAGAGGTGGCTCTCACTTGTTTCTCCATCTAGATATAGACCTTAGCCAAACTCTTGCCATTTTTCCATTCTAGAGTTAGAATAATTTCCATGTGCCCGCAGTAGCAGTCCCAAAGTGAACAAATCGTTATTTGAGAAAATATTGTACTTGAGCACATGTTTGTGTACAGAAATAAAGACAAACTTTTGGATAAACCTTGCAGTGCATGGACTAAGCTAAATAGGACTTTAATTATTGTTAATTGTTTAAATTATTTCTTAAGGACTTAATCTCTCTCAACCCTCAACTCTCATAGTTAAGTGCATTCAGTACGACCGCTTTGAGCACATGCGTTATGCTTGGTAATCCCAGTAACAAATAGCATTTGGTAATCCCAGCAGCGTTGCATTGGTTCAGGGTGTGAAACAATAAGTGGGAATAGATACTGATGCTAGGGTAATTAAGGCTTAGTTAGTTAAAGTTAGTTACTTAGTTTCTTCACCCTTTCCCTCATTAGCATAGGCAATAAAAGAGAAAAGATATTAAAATCACATGCCTCAAGCTTACTTAACCATACAATCGTGAAAAATACAAGTAAGCTTTGGAGGATAATGACTAATTAACCTTAGGTGTTCCATAAGGCGTGTAGGCACTTAGTCTATAGAGTTTGATCGGATTGCGTGTGTAATGCTCATATTTGTATGGTTGAGTGTAGGGGTACCTCGCCACTCATCAAATGCCTTACTGGATTTAGGAGCTAGTATTAATATCATGCCTCTTGAAATGGCTAGGTCACTTGATATTGAGGATATTAAAAGGGTAAACATGACAATATCATTGGCTAATGGTTCAATGTAAAACCCATAAAAATAGTAGAGGACCTGATAATTGAGGTAGAAAAAGGAGAATACCCAATTGACTTTGTTATTTTGGAAGTAAAAGATCCTGATTGTTTTCCTATTATATTAGGTAGACCTTGGTTAGCAACAGCTGATGCGGTAATTAATTATAGATATGAACAACTTCAAATATCCTTTGCAAATCTTACTTTTACACTAAATATATATGATAAGGTAAAAAAAGATTGATTAAATGTAAACGTGAAGAAAGCAAGAATGCCCTACACTTTACCCACTTCAGTAACGGCACAAGATAGCAAATCCTTAATGTTAAATAATTTTGAGGAAGGACCTTTAGACCCCTCAACTAAGAAACAACAAGATCTCCTTGACTAGGTTTTGAATTTGGGCTCAGAGAATATTGGAGAAATAATTTAACCTTAAAATCAAGATTCCTCAGATCTTAGAGAACTACCTAGTACACCTAAGTATGTCTTCCTAGATTAGAATAAACCATTAATAGTAAATTTCCAACTTTCTAATGAGAAAGAAAGAAAATTATTAGAAGTTTTGCATAGAAATTCTAAGGCATTTCCATGGAGTTATGAGGACCTTCACCAAGGAATCTCACCCAACATCTGCCAACATCATATCTATCTAGAGGATAATGTAAAACTAGTATGAATTCCCCAAGATGAATTAATCTAGCCTTAAAAAAATTATTAAGGATGAAATTTCAAAACATTGGAAAGAAGGAATTATTTACCCAATAGCTAATAGTGAATGGATATTCCCATTACTGTAGTTCCAAAAAAAGGGTGGAAAATGAAGAGTTTTTGAAGATTATAGAAGGTTAAACCAAAATACAAAGAAAGAGAATTTTCCATTACCATGCTTAGACCAAATTCTAGAAAAATTAGAGGGACATGAATATTATTATTATTTGGACGGATTTAGTGGTCACAATCAAGTAGCCATTGCCCTTGAAGACTAATGTAAAAACATTTTTACATGTCCTTATGGAACATTTGCTTATAAACATATGCCTTTTGGCCTTTGTAATGCACCAGCTACTTTCCAAAGGGCCATGATCTCAATATTTTCTAATATGTTAAAATATTATGTTGAAATATTTATGGATGATTTTTCAATTTATGGAAATACTTATGATGAAATTTTGTAACATTTCAAAAATGTCTTAAATAGATGTATTGATAAAATTTAAAATTAAGTTGGGAAAAGAGTCACTTGATGGTTATGAGTGGTGTAGTATTAGAACATGTTATTTCTAAAGATGGGATAAGAATAGATGACAAAAAAGTGTCATATCTACACTTCTAGCTCCAACTAATTTAAAGACTCTTCGATATTTTCTAGGAAATGCTAGGTATTATAGAAGGTTTATTAAAGATTTTTCAAGAATTATTAAACCATTATACATGCTCTTAGAAAAATATGTTTCATTTGTTTGGACTAATGACTATCAAGAAGCATTCTTGGAATTGAAAAAACAAGTAACCACAAGTCCCATATTAAATGCACCTAATTGGGATTATCCATTTGATCTAATGTGTGACACTAGTGACATAGTAGTAGGGGTAGTTTTAGAACAATACATTGATCATAAACCACAAGTGATTTATTATGTGTCCAAAATTTTAGACCAAGCCCAAGAAAATTATACCACTATAGAAAAAGAATTATTAGCTATTGTATATGCTCTACATAAATTTAGACATTATTTAATAGGATATAAAACTAGAGTATATACTGATCATTCAACCATTAAATTCTTAGCTACCAAAAAAAAATATAAAATGTAAGAATAATGAGATGGTGCTTATTAGTTCAAGAATTTCATATACATATTTTAGATAAAAGAGGTAGGGAAAATGTAGTATTAGATAATCTTTCAAGGCTCCTTGGCATGCTAAACCCCATAAAATGTTTTATGTAAATAGCAATGGATATAGTATTTTACTTTTTTTATCATTTAACATATCAAAAAATCATTTATTTTTGCTACCTAAAGCAATATGAACTAATGATGTTTATTTTGGTTATTGTAGGTAATTGAAGTTGTGATAAAGATTAATAAAGACAATATCAATTGAAATCAAGGTTGCAATAAACATGAATACAGGAGATACTAATCCAAATGGAAATAGTGATAATGATCAATATCATGGATTTCTATAGACATGATTGGAAGGAACAAATCTAGATATCAATCAAAACAAAGACAAGAAACTTGTGGTGATGATCAAGGAAGATTGAGGCCACAATGGAAATTGACAAAAAAAATATTCATTGACATCAATGCTTGTGACAAGGATCGATTATCTCATATTTCATTTTAGATATCCTTGAAGTATAAATACATGCCTAGATTAAAACTGAGGAGGAAGGAGAAAGAGAGAGAAAGAGAATCCATACCCAAGCAAATGCATGTCAATTTGAAGTCTAATTCCCCTTGAAATTGTTAACTAAGGATTTGTTAAGCCTTGTGGCAACTATAGACCATTAGAGTCCATTGTTGGACTATTGATGTTGTTGCATTGTAAAGACAACAAAGCAGAATCATAGATTAGGTGAAGTCTCCCTTGTAATACTCATAATCTATGCTTGTATTTATGACTTCAATTTGATCTAATCATAAATATTCATTCTTGAACTTGTGACTAGAAGTTAGGATGAAGATGCATGTTTTTACTTATGAGTGATAGTCATAAGTGTGGACTTTATTTGGATTCAATTCTAATCATTTATTGTCTTGATGATCTTTTGACTTTGAAACCATTCCTCCACAGGATATGACTCACAAATAAGTCATAGATGAGGTGACAATCTCTACAACAAAGGAAAGATAAATTTTAAAGGTATCCAACACTGAATTTTTCATGGGTTGTCAAATACCAAAGCCATCAGTAATTTATATGATGTCATGATTACTAGATTAGAAGGATAAGGCATGAGTGAAATAGAAGAGAAGAAAATATAGAGAATTGTGATAGTTCTAGTGAATATGTGGTCATATCCTTCAGATCATTTCAATTAAAGAAATAAAGCAAGATTATTGGATTGTAGATAGTGAGTTCTTCAATCATGACATATTATAAAAATTATCTTGTAAATTACAAAACAAGCAACATTATTGGAAACATTAAAATTGATGATGAAAATTACTTAGTCATAGAAAGAATAAGAGATTATGTAGTTAAATTAAACAATGGGGAAAATTTCACCATTTCTAATGTATATTATGTTTCTAATATTTTTAATGCTCTCATATTTTTTTAAAAAGTCTCTAATTGAGGAAATAATGTTAATTTTAAGAGAAATTTCTACATTATCAATACTCCCAATGGTGAAGAAATCATGAAAATAAAAGCTTTGAATAACATAATATATTTCCTTGAATGTGATTATTTCAATGAAAAAAAGGACATCATATGAAACCATACTACTCAAGAAAAGCATGTTCTTATAATAGAAGCTAATTAAATCCCAAATAAAGATGAAGTCAAGAAAAATGATAATAAGGATTTTAACAAGTCCAAGCTTTAGCATGGAAGGCTTGGTCACATCTCCTATGATAAAATTGAAAGAATGATTAAATAGGAAAAAGCTACAAGAATAAAAATTTTAGATATTCCTCAAGACAAATGTAAGAGTTGCATATAAGGAAAGAAAAATAATTTTCCTTATAACTCTCACATAATGAAAAAGGAAAAACCATTTGATCTTTTGCACATGGATCTTATTAGGCCAATGTCCACTATTTCAATAGGAGGGATAAATTATTTCATGGTCGTAGTAGATGACTACTCAAGATATAATTAGACTTAAAATTTGAAGAAAAAGGTTGAATTCATAAAATACTTTTGAACTTTCCACAAATTGATTGAAAACACCATGAAAGTCAATATTAAGGCCCTTTGATAAGATAAAGAAGGTGAATTCATAAAGAAGAATTTAACAAGTTTTGTAAAGAAAATGGTATCTTTGATCAAACTACATGTAAATATAGCCTGTGATCAAATGGAGTAGCTAAAAGAAGGAATAGAACAATAAAATACATGACAAGGTGCTTATTAAATCATGCCTTACTACCCTACCAATATTTAAGTATAGTGGTCATAGCTGCTTGTTATATTTCTAATTGAATCATCACCAAATGTAATGAAGAAGTATCTTCATATGAAGTTCCATACAACACAAATGCTAACCTAAGTCATATGAAAATATTTGGAAGTCATTGCTATGTAAAGACCCTAAAAAATTCATTGATAAACTTGAAGATAAAGGAAATAAATACATATTTCTTGGTTATGATTCCCACACCAATGGATATAAGTACTATGAACTAATAAATTAGAATTGATATGTTTCAAGAGATGTTATATTTGATGAGACATAGTTTGGTACAAGTTATTTTTTAAATACCAAGATAAATCATACACATATCAAAATTTAAAATCATGGATTTAAAGAGACCATCCTCACACTCAAATGCTAGACACAAATTTTGAAAGAAGAAATATAAGATCTCACAATATTACAAATATAACATATTTAATTGTCTCAAGTGAACCAACCAATTTCAATGAAGCCATGAAGTTAAAATTTTAGAAAGAAGCCATGGATAAAGAGTACAACTTCATCCTAAAAAAAACACATGCAAATTAGTGGATAAACTAAAAGATGAGAAGACTATTGATTACAAGTAACTACATAAAAGAAATTACAATGACAAAGGAGAAGTCACAATACATAAAGAAGAATATATGGAAATAGGATTGAAATAAAATAAACACATTGATGATGAGGAAATATTTCCACCAATGATTAGATTTGAAACCATCAAGCTCATTCTCTCCATTGCAGCTTGTAAAGATTTAAAGGTTTAACAAATAGATGTCAACTTAGCATATCGAAATGGATACATCAAAGAAGAAGTATACATATATTGACTTGAAGGTTATGTTATAAGAAAAGTGTGCAAACTTAACAAAGCTCCATATGGCCTAAAGTAAGTACCCAAGGCCTAGTTCTAAAGAATTAACAACTATCTCACTAGAAACAATTAGCAAAATTCATGTTTGAACCGTTTCAATAATGAAGGAGTTAAATTCATCATCATATAACTATAGGTAGATGACATTATCTTTATTTTCATTAGTAGAAGGCTAGAAAAATATTTCAAGAATGACATGAAAACTGAATTTGAAATGAAGGATTTTAGAAAACTTCGAGTTTGCCTAGGAATTGAAGTAAACCAAGATGAGAATGGACTGAAGATTTATTAAATCAAATAGGAAAATTCAATCATTGAAAAATTCAATCCAAAGAATGAGAAGCTATTATATAATCCTTTGCCATAGAATTTAAAGTTAATCAGCAAAGATAAGACTTCTCTCATATTTGCAACCTTGTATAGAATCATGATTAGATCAACCATATGCAACATTTAGAATATGCAACATTTGTGCATCTTCTCAAATATGTAAAGAGAAGTTAAAATATTTGGATTCAATTCAATAAAAGAGACAATAAGCTTTATGCATATTCAGATGATGATTGGCTAGGAGAGAATGATAATAGAAAATCCACATTAGAAGCTCTTATTATGCATGGAAAAGATTCAATATATTGAAAATCAAAGAAATAATCATCCATTAGCTTATCCACTTGTGAAGCAAAATTTATTGTCATGGCTAAATCCTTCAACATATACTTTGGCTAAATAAACTTCTCTCAGACTTAGGATTTGAAGTTGATATTGCTACAAATTTGTATTATGACAATATAGTAGTAATATAACTATTCCAAGATTATGTGCATCACAAAAGGCCCAAACACTTTGACATCAAATATTATTTCATTAAGAAGTGAAAGAAGGAACCATAAAAACCATTCACATTAGTTCAAAAGGGTAACCTGGTGACTTACTAACAAAAAATATTTTGTCTCATAGGATCAAGTGCCTTAGTAAATCTATAGGAATTCAAAGTATGATAAGGAAAGAAGAAAGAAAAGATGAAAAATGAAGATTTCCTTCTACTCTAAGGAGGGATTGTTGGTTTTTTAGAGTAGAAGATAATAATTTATTATATAATAGGGGTTTATTTTAACCAAATATAGTAAATTTTTATATTGATGGGTAGTTGTAATGTTATTTTCACTCCAATCCATATATATTTTTAATTTTTAAGGTTATTTTATCATAGGGGCTATATTGTATTATTTTTAGTAAACTTTGCCTCACTTGGCATATAGATATATCCAAGGCATCTCTTAAAATTTTTTATAAAGAATCATCAATGTAACTTTAGAGAATCTTAGAGAGGATTTAAAACTAGTATAGTTTTAGATTATAAGAAGCAAAATCTTATCAATAAGTTATGTGTTAAGTTTTCACTTAACCTAAAGGATCCTTTTATAATTAGAGTTATTAAAAAGATGTAAAACAAAGCTCTAGCATCAATGATTAGATGTAAGAGAAATATAAAAACTAGAAGGAAGAGAAATCTAAGAATGAAAAACTAGAAGGAAGAGAAATCTAAAAATGAAAAAGTAGAAGGTAAAGAACATATATATATCTAGAAATATTATATAGCCTTAGCTATGGCTTTGTTTCCTATTTCATAGGGTCTACCTCTCTAGATCTATCTCCCATATATCACTAAAACAAATACATGATTCCTAATAAAAGGATTGTTAAGCATTTATACTCATAAAGGCAAGCTATGTTTGATTAATGGATTATGCTAATGGGTAGCTAAAGCCCATAAAATACGCGTCCCAAATCTAAAATTAAAATATAAGCTTTAATTCTAAAATTAATCTATTTTCAAGGTTGGTCATTGAAGTATTTTTTAATTATTACTGGGAAAGCTATGAAATACTCATGGTCTGACTTCGAATTCCAACATAGCTATCTAGAGGATACTATTCTATACTAATGTTCTATAGCAAAAAATATAAAATAATCTAACCAAGAATCAAATCAAATAACATGGCAAAGTTAACGATATAGCAACCAAAGCATACCACGTGTTTGATGTAGAACCCCATATGTTAACCTCATACCTACTCAAAACTCTATTCACATATGCTTAAAATAAAATAAATATATTATAAAAAACCTTAGGAAAGTATTTAAAAATTATATAAAGTCTAATTATAATATAAAAATATAAACACCAGGCATGACACACATAGGTAAAATATACAAACACAAAACACAAGCTATTCAAATAACACTTAAAGGGTTGAAAAAATAAGACATAACAACTAGGAAAGGGTGTCTAAAACTAGGATGTTACACACCTTATACCTTAAAACTTATGTCTTTTATGCAAGATGTTGGCATCCTAATTTCATGGTTATATGAGCAATTGGATGTGCTTATGGTGATGTTGGGAAATAAGCCTTGTAAAGAGGAGTAACCTTGTGATACTAACATGTTTTGATGTAGGGTATGTATTTTTCTTATTTTATGTGATTTCTTAGTTCATAATGCTTATTCTTTGAGTTAAGGAATTTTTGCATGTTTTTCCTACTTAGTTCTTTTCTACTAATTGCATCCTTATTTTATCATGTTACAAGTGTGAATGATGGTTTGATTAATTTTGAGGATGTTCTTAATGATGATAGAAACTAGTTGTCAATGCTAGGATAGAGCTTATTATGTTTTCATTTTATGCATTTATTTTATTGAGTTATTATGATGTGTAAGAAGTTATTATTTTTTGAGTTGAATTTTTTATCATCCTTTAGTTGGAGTATGATATTTTATTTATCTTTTCAACAAATTTCAATTTTATTTTTATAGGAAAATAGGATTTTTGATCATTTTTCCATTATATCTCTAGTTATCCAAAAATATATTGCATTTTTCAATTACCTTAGAAAGTCCTATGTACTATATACTAGTTAATGTGATTTATTGGAAATATGATTTATGTTCTTATACAAAGTTTGATAGGAATTGAGATCCTTAGGATGAGTATAACCAAGTCTAAAAAAAAATAGTTAATATGTAGCATCAATGTATAAAATATGAATTTTAGAATAGGAAAAGACCTACAATATTTTCAGATAGAAAAAGAATTACATGGTTATCTTAACTTCACAATGAATAAGCTTATAAAATTGGTATTTTTGAAAAGTTTAGGAATTTATCTACAATTTGAAAATAAGAAGTACTACAAAATATATTTGAAAGCTAAGGTTATATTATGTTGTTTTCAACCTATCAAAAATCATAGTAATTCTAGTAGTACAACTTTGAGAGATAATAACTTAAAAGTTGTTGAGTTCAAGATGCTAAAACTTTAAGTAAAATTTACCCTAGATATTATCTTTTAAGTAAGTCTAGAATTATATCAAATCATTTTGAGATCAAGGAACAGTAATCTAATCATTGGCTATCAATCATTCTAGTAAAATATTAGGAGTTAGAAAATATATCCAATCTGAGAGTGAATATCTCCAAAACCACAATAGATATTGATATGAAATTTTAACTAAATGCAAACACCTATTATAGGTTCAAAAAAAATTAGAATAATTGAAAAATATTGTGAAATGATTGACATATGATCAAAATAGTGAATACCTCCAATTATGACTATTCAACTTCCAAGATTAAGTAAATAATGATGAATGGTGTGAATGAATTGAAATATTCATGAATTGATTATGAAATAGTGAAACTCTTGTTAAAATTACATTGATGATTCATTGATACAAACTTCCAAGAGATGCCTTATATATGACAAGTGGGGTACAGTTTAATAAAAATAACATAATATAAAGTTATTTCAAAGATGTAGTGGAAAAATAACTAGAGATGTAGCAAAAAAATAATTAAAAATCATATTATCCTTCAAAAACATAATTTATATTTGATGAAAATATTAATAAAATATCATGCACCAACTAAAGGATGATAAAAAATTCAACTCAAAAAATAGTAACTACTTATACATCACAATAAATCAATAAAATAAATGCATAAAAACAAAACATAATAAACTCTAGCATAGCATTAATAGCTAGGTCCTATCATCATTAATAACATCTTCAAAATTAATCAAACCATCATTCATAGTTGTAACATGATAAAATAAGGAGGAAGACAGTAGAAAAGAACTTGGTAGAAAAAACATACAAAAATCCCTTACTAAACTTGAAGAACAAGGATTATGAGGTAATAAATCACATAAAATAAGAGAAATACACACCCTGCATCAATACATGTTAGTATCACATGGTTACTCCTCTTTACAATACTCATTTTTCAACATTACCATAACCACATCTAATTTCTAATATAACCATGCATTAAGATGCCAACATATTGCATAAAAGACAAGTTTTAAGGTGTAAGGTGTGTAACACCATAGTTTTAGATACCCTTTCCTAGTTGTTATGTCTTATGTTTTGAATCCTTGATGTGTTATTTGAATAGCTTGTATTTTGTATTTGTATCTTGTAACTGTGTGCCATTCTTGTGTTCATATTTTTATATTATGATTAGACTTTAATATATGTTTGAGCTATATGCTTTGTAAATAATTTTTAAGGTTTTTTATATCATATTTATTTTTTAAGCATATGTGCATGAAGTTTTGAGTAGGTATTAGATATTAGATAAGTCAATAACACATGGGGCTCTACATTAGACATGTGGTATGCTTTGATTATTATATGGTTGACTATCTTTATATTTTACTTGATGCTTGGTTAGATTATTTTATATTTGTTGCTATAGAACATTGGTATAGAATATTACCCTTTAGGTAGCTATGTTGGAATTCAAACTTAGACCATAAGTATCTCATAGGTTTCCTAGTAATAATTAAAAAGTACTTCAAGGAACAACCTTGGAAAGAGATTAATTTTAGAATTAAGATTATATTGTTATTTTAGATTTTGAATACATGTATTTTATGGACTTTAGTTACCCATTAATATCATCCATTGGTCAAACTTTAGCATGCCATTATGGGTATAAATATTTGACAACCCTTTTATTAGAAATCATGAATTTGTTTCAATGAAATATGGGAATAGAACTAGAGAGGAAGACCCTGTTGAATAGGAAAAGAAGTTGCAACTAAGCCTATGTAATCTATCTAGATCTATATCTGTTCTTTTCCTTCTAATTTTTCATTTTTATATTTCTCTAATATTCAATCATTGATGTTAGAGTTTAGTTTTACATCTTTTGAACAACTCTAATTATACAAGGATCATTTAGATTATGAGAAAACTTAATGTTTAACTTATTTCTAATATTTTTCTTATTACAATTTGAAGCTATACTAGTTTTAAAAATATACCCTATTAGAATATTTCTATAATGATTAGTTCATTTCTTCATTAGTCATTAATTTTGATGTAGAAAGCTAAAATTATATGTATCCATCCTTGTTAACTACCTTTAATTTGATAAATAATTTTGATTTTAGTTCCAATTGTAGGAAATTTGAATTGTAAGTGATTACATTCTTTAGCTTAAGATTTACATTTCCTTGAACATGAATTATATGTAGTGTGACAAAGATTTCCTTGGCAACAAGAATTGCATCATAGTTAATCATCTTCTTTGGATTCATCCTCATTCATGATGATGATATTTGTAAGATTAGCATAAATGGATTTCATAGAGTTCTCAAATGAAAATTCACAATGAAATGTTCATAAAATCATTACCCTAAATATGCTTGAATCCTTTCTATAAAATTGCAAATTTGAATATTTTTTGCAATAGAATGTAGAGAGATAGAGTCTTAGCAAGGTGCCTTGATCATCATCAATGTGAGTGTGTTTTCTTTGATGGAATGTGTATGAGAATTTGATGGAATCTCTTGTCTATCCTTGGGAATTTGTGCTTCCTTTTAATTGTAATTTCTTCATTTGAGCAAGAATTAAGCTTTCATTTTTTTTCTTGTTCAATTTTATTGTTTCATGACATTAAGAGAGCTTGGATTGTGGAACCCATGAGATCTCCTCAACACCACATTTCATTCTTATATATAATGTCTAATATATAATCTATATTTAATGTTTTTCACAACATATAGGAATGAAATATTTCATTTGATATTAAAGAAAACCATAATCCAAGATCTAATAAAAATCAAGATTGACTACAATTCAATGATAAACCATGGATTTATGAGGTATGAAGAGTTATGGACCAATACCATAAGCATTTTGCATCCAAAAAGATCCATTGACAAGTAGATCTCATTACATCTGAATAGTGTATATCAACTAGTGTTGACCTTCTATTATGTCAAAACCATAAGGAAAATAGAGAATATAGAATGTCTGTTGTGGATAATATGTTTGCAAGACATGAATAAGAACTTCACATGAGATTTAAGAACTAAAGAAAAGATCTATAAAAAGATGACAAAGTGAAGACTACATGGGCCAAGATGAAAGCATGGATGAAAATGAAGGCTACAAATCAAATGAAGATGCTCCAAGGATTGGGAAGAAGACAAATGAATGGAAGAAAGCCTCAAAAGACAAAGCCCAAAATTTGAGGAGACATCTCCTAAAAATAGTAAACGTCTCTATCTTAGAGTAGATGTCTTCCTAGAGAAGTTCCACAGAAGACATTCCATTTTCCAATGAGACATCTCTTTTGAATTAAGGCCAATCTCAAGTGATGAGTCTTATTTTGACATGCTCCGATATTGAAATACCCAATATCAAGATCCAAGATGCATTATAAGATATCTAATATCACAAGGTATATGCTGGCCTATAAATATAGCACTTGGGCTCACAATTTTCATATCAATTTTTGTCATAGTTAGCAAAGCTCTTGTAGTTTGTTTTCTCCAAAGTTAGAATATTTTCTGAGTGCCCATAGTAGGAGACTAAGTGTGTACAGATCTTTGTTTGAACATTGATGTACAAAATCACATCAGTGTAACGGGAATAAAAATGAACCCTTTTGATCATCCTTGCAACATTGAGAATAGATTAATGTTTCCTTGATGCATTTACTACTCATGAACTTCACTTTATTGCACTTTAATTAAGTAATTAATTTCTAGTTGTTAATGAACACATGCATGACCACCTTGAGCATATGTGTAGCACTTGGTAACCCAAAAACGCTTAATGTTCGGTAACCCAATAGGGCAATATGTGTTCAAGATGTTTCCAGGAAAGTGGGAGGGGTACTTGTGTTAGGCTAGCTAGATAGTAGATAAATTAGATCCTAAATTACTCTACATTTAATTATTGTTTTAGGAAATTAAACTTACAAAATACAAAATGATAAAAATCACATACCTCGATTGCACTTAACCATATACTTGTACTTAACAAGTGGAACTAGGAAGACAACGAATGTTCTCAATGCCCATTTCACTTCCTAAAGGAATTAGTACACTAGAGAACTATAGGTCCATAGAATTTGACCAGATCATGCATGAACACCTTAGTGATTTGTATGATTGGGTGTAGGGGTACCTCGCCGCTCATCATTGGCACTATTGTTGGGGACATTTTGGTTTTTTTGTGCACTATCTAGGATTTAGTGGAAATCATTCAAAATTTTTGGAATGAACCTTAGAGTCATATCATATTTTACAATTACTATAAAAAAATTTAAAAGCGCACTGCATTTTTATCATCTAACTAAAAATGTCTTCTTCTCACATGAGTGCTTCTCTACCTAAGTTTAATGAAGATCATTAGTTGATGCCTTAATAATATCAAGTGGTATATGCTCATCCTGATAAGTATGTACCCAATTTCACCTTCATCCTACATCAGGATGAATAGCTACAGTGGCGTGACATGGAGGGAAACATCATGTTGCTGTTTGATCGATCCATTCCTGCAATGCTCCAACAAATGCTTATATAATGGGGTCTCCAGGAACTTCATGCTGAGTATGTTGTGCAAGACATTGATGTCAAGGATTATTGTCCCACTGAGACACAACATCTACCAGATTGACAACGAAAACAACATCATGAATTTGTGAAGGGAAAAGCATTTAATGATTCCCCATTCCTACTATACCAAAAAGATGGTGGGGAACCCTTCTCTAAGGGTTTCCCATTTAATGAAATTCCTCTCTTTGACTTGGTGAAGGAGGTCAAAACCAGAACCTGTAGTCCACTATTCACAATCCTAGTTTTGGTAAGAATGGATCCAATAATAAAGAAGAATCCAAAGAGGCAAGTCAAGGCATCGATGCGGACAAGAAGCAAGATCATGATCATGGTCGCAATCACCAAAGAGATGGTAGCAAGAACCATGATGATGTTGTCCTTATTCCTCTTCACCTTCATCATCATCCCCTTCTTCTTTTGGCTCTGATGACAATCAGAGGAGGTGCAACAGTGATGAAGGTGACTGATGAGATTGACATGATTGGAGGGACCATTGGAAAAGGCAAAATTAGGGGTGCAAGCATTCAAGAGAGATATAACACCATGAATGAAGGGGTAGTAGAGGGCATCATAGGCACAAAAATCAAGGCCTCGATGAGCCTTTGGTTGCTAGCTAAAGTATGTTAAACATTTCAAAGGTAGTACGAATTTCAACAAGGCATGTAATGGATAGTTGGATCAAAAGACTAGATATGAACAATATCCCTAGGTTTGAAGGGGGATATAACTCAGATCTGTAGAACCATCTCCAAGCTTTCCAAGATGCATGTGCCTTGCAAAACATATAAAATGAATGGTAAAAACTTAAGTTGTTCCCATTGACACTCATTAAAGAAGTAGAAAACTATACCAATCCTTAGAACTAGAATCTATTAGATGATGGAATACAATGCTTGAATTGTTCAATGATAAATATCAAACATACTCCAAAGTGTCCAACCTAAGAAGGTAGATCTAAGGATGAAAACAAGGAACACATGAACTCTTGGATTCTACCTTTGATTGATACTAATCCTTAATGCACAAATGTCCTAGTCATGGTTATTCTCAATTCAATAAACTTCACCATAGTGTAGATAAGCTTCAATCTGAAACGAGGAGAACCCTTCATGTCTATGACCAAGGATGACTATTAGATTTAATTGCCCATCATATCCAAAGATTGATTGAGTAGGTAGCTAAAGAGAAAGGTGAATTAAGAAAATGAGAAAGTGTAGAAGAGTATAATCATGATCCTTCCATCTAAAAGAGCAAGGTTTGATTTTGTGATAGTGAGGAACAATTAGGACTTTATGAGATGTCAAATAGGAAAGCCTTGCAACTTCAAAAATGTCAATCTAAAATTATGGCCAAGGTTGATTAGTCATGAAACTCCATGGATAAAAAATTTCAAACTATCTTAAAAATTGCTGAAGAGTCCAAAGAATGAGACAGTAATCATGAGCATAGGAGGCATAAGGAATTTGAACTTGCCTATCAAAAAGGTAGGGGTAAGATTGCTGCAATAGAAAAATTTATGTCACATCCTAATAAATGTTATCCCATAGTGTCACACTTATAGGAGTCTGGGGTGTATGCTTTGAATCCATGACTAACACAAAGGGAAACATCTAGAATATTACCTTATCCTCAAGGTAACTTTAAGAAATTCCACCAGCAATAATAATATTATCCAAGTGGAACTCCACTGCAACCATATGAGCAATATCAATAGTGGTAGCAACCATAGTCATGGATGTTGGTACCACCAAGGTAGCAATATCCTTATCGACAACCTAATGGGTATTACATTCAACAACACTTATCTTCATATGAATCCTCCAGTCACATTTCTACTTTCCAATCTCATTACCATCCTTATGATTATTATCAAACTCATTCTTCACATGAAATAAGGGATACTACCTCTTACCCTTATCCTCCTCTTATTCCTACAGATCTCCCTCCTCTAGTTGCATAGCTACCACCTACTCTACCTATGCAAGGTGAACTCCCTACTCAACTACAACAACACAATTCTACTAGGATCGTTAATCTATAACTGGTTCATCAATCAAGTGGGTTGAATACTCAATCAAAGAAAAGACCTTTGTTTCAACCCTATAGTCCACCTAAGCCCTCAAATACACCTACAATTGACAACCCTATCGCTCCATCTTCCTCTATATCAAAATCATTTAAGTCCCCTTCAAATGAAACACTACCTAGGATCCATACTGTGATGCTTACTCACACTACATGTAATTGGATCCATGCTGGAAACCTTTCCAATAAATTAGTCAATCCTATAAGTCCTCTCATTTATTTGTAGATTATTGGGAATGAATTATGCAAAGCTCTTCTTGACTTAGGTTCAGGTGTCAATTTAATTTCTCATGAGATGTACACTACATGGAACCTACCTTCTCTCAAGATGAGCAATATCATATTAGAATTAGCATACCAATCCATCATTGATTCATTGGGATTAGTAGAGGACATCATGACCACTATCTAGAAATATCCAAAGAAAATACATTTGGAAAGATTAAGAAGAAATGAGTTACATGCATTGCATACACTAATATAGGGTGTAATTATGTGAAGAAACTATAGGTAGTGAAACAAGCATCTATCTCTGCATGTAAGCAATGTGCACTAGAAGCACAAATTCAAAGGTGCTTGTATGCAGTAGCCACAAAATAGGAGGGCACCTAGTGACTAACTGCTAATTCTAAGAGCAACACACTTTGCATGGAACCAAATAAGAGTCTGACATGTGAATATGTCACAGGCATGAATGAGCTAGAGCAAGTTCATCACAAACTCTTTGATGATGCAAATGATGATACTTATTTGAAAGAGTTGGAGGTTCTTGAAAATTTCAAGTAAGAGGCCCTTGAACTAAGAACACTAACAGTTGAAATGGAATATGTGTTTTTAAGAAATGGGAAGCTAGTCATAATTAATGCAAATATTTCTCTAAAGAAAAAAAAGATGTTTTTGAATGTGGTTAAAAAATGGTTAGCAATGTTTGCTTGGTCATATCTTAAACTCACAAGGATTGATCTTAGGATATGCCAGCATCGTATCTACACTAATCTGGCCATGAATCCAAAGAGATAGCCATATAGGTGATTGAATCCCAAATTAAAGTAGATCATCAAAGAGGAAATTAAACAACTCCTCATGGTAGGGTTCATTTATCCCATTGTAGATAGTAAGTGGATTAGTCCACTCATTATTGTGCCCAAGAAAGGTGGCAAGTGGTGGGTCTACATTGATTTTTGGCTACTAAATATGGTAACATTCAAGGATCATTTTCTGTTGCCATTTTTTGATTGGGTGTTAGACACAATATCTGGGCATTACTACTGTAGTTATTTGGATGGTTATAGTAGCTATAACCAAATCCAGGTTGCACCTAAAGACTAAGCCAAAATAACATTCACAAGTCCTTGGGGAACTTTTGCATATCGCAAGATGCCTTGTAGTCTGTACAATGCCCTTTCTACCTTTCAATGCTTGGTCCTAAGCATTTTTCAATAATAAATTGGTAGTGGTATGGAAGTCTTCATGGATGACTTCTCCACCTATGGAGCTACATTTGAACAAGCCCTAAACTACCTTAAGCAAGTATTGAAATGATGTGTTAAGACAAACCTCAGGCTCAACTGGCAAAAGAGTCATCTAATAGTCCAGGAAGGCATTGTATTGGGACACAGAATATCACAAGTAGGAATTGAGGTTGATCCTAAAAAATAAGGCTCATTCAAGGAATAACCCACCAACTAGAAACTATTAAATATGTTTGGTCATTCCTTAGACATACTAGCTACTATGACCAATTCATATAGAATTTCTCTAAAACCACAAAACCATTGGTATAATTGACAAAGAAATATGCTCCATTTGTCTGGACCATGAAATGTGAATAAACATTCTAATAGCTAAAAGAAAAACTTGTAGAAACTCCAATCCTAGAAGCACTTGACTAGTCCAAATCATTTCATGTTATGAAAGATGCATCAAATTATGCCTTGTGAGATGTGCTTACATAATTGGATGACAAAAAATGTT
The DNA here is from genome assembly GCA_015680685.1 of Gnetum montanum. Classification (NCBI taxonomy): domain Eukaryota; kingdom Viridiplantae; phylum Streptophyta; class Gnetopsida; order Gnetales; family Gnetaceae; genus Gnetum; species Gnetum montanum. Next base: position 494,996 of record MNCI01012880.1, read on the forward strand.
CATACTACATCCACTATGCTAGCTGAAGCATTGTGGGTGCATAATTGAACTACACCACCAAAGTAAAAGAATTAATGATAGTGGTGTTCGCACTAGAAAAGTTCAAGCATTATGTGCTTGGATACAAAGTGTTTGTGCACATAGACAATAGTGCCATCTTCTTTCTAATGAACAAGCCAATGGTGAGTCCCCATGTCATACAATAGCTAGTGATTTTACAGAAATTTGATCTCACAATGGTAGATTGAATGGGCACTGAGAATGTGATCGTTGATCACTTGTCTCAATTACAATCAGATAACAAAGAAAGCCCACTATCTGATATGTTTTCTGATGAACTCCTCTTTGCTGAGGATATAACTAAATAATTTCCCAATGAGCCTAATTGGTATGATGGCATTCTTCCCTATCTTCTCACCCAAGAGATGCCACAAGGGTTGGACCATAGAAAGAAATAGTAGTTTCTTCATGAGCTAAAATGCTTCATAGAGATCAATAGAAACCTCTACAAGGTGTGCTCTGATGGCCTAGTTCGTTGGTATGTCCCTGATGCTGATCAACTACATGTCCTCCAAGATGCTCATGAATGTCTTTGTAGATGCCACTATGCTGGGAGATGCACAACCATTATGATCTTGATGGCACGGTACTATTGGCCAACAATTTTCAAGGATGCTCATCAATATGTCCATCCTTGTTAATGATGCCAATGAGATGGTGGAATGATTGGTCAAAAGTGGATTCAAGAATTGAACCCTTCCACATCTGGGGCATTGACTTCATGGGTCCCATCATGCCCATGTCAAATGAAAAGATGTACATCATAATCACTGTTGACTATTGTACAAAATGGGCAAAAGTAGTAGCCATCACTGACTATACATATTCTACTGCTACTTGATTTATATAATAAAATATTATAAACAAGTTTGGTATGCCACGTGCATTAATCTTTGATAATGGAACCCACTTTATAGGCACTACTTTTTGGAAGCTCATGCAACATCTCAAGGTTGAACATAAACTCATAACACCCTACCACTTTTAAGCCAATGATTAAGCTAAGGTTACTAATAGGGAAATCAAAATAATTCTAACAAGAACTATTAGAAAATATAGGAAGAATTGGAGCACAAAACTTAACAATTTCCTTTGGGCCTACCGCTCAACATAGAAACTTTCTATAGGCTACTCTTCCTATGAGCTTGTGTATAGAAAATTACCAACACTTCCTATTCAATCTAAGCTTTGTACACTATCAAAAACCTATGACCTCGACCTTGACTTGAGTCTAGCACAAAAAGAAAGACTAATGAATCTTAACTTGCTAGATGAAAACCAATTGGTGGCCCTATCATCTAACGAGTTGCACAAGGCATTCAACAAAAGGTGTCATCACCTAGAAAGTTAAATTTGAACCGGGAGATAAGGTTTTCTACTAGAACCCTAGACACATACCTTAATGAACTAAGTTCTAAATGTTGTAGGAAGGACCTTATATAATTTATAAAACTTTTCCTTCTGGGGTCATGATTATCTACAAACCTGAGATCTCAGACAAGAAATAGCTAGTTAACATACAACAAGTCAATCCTTTCCATGAGCATAAGCCAAAAAATATAACAAATGCCTCATTTGATGGATAATCATGCTCAATATTTCAAATATCCTCCTTTCAAATCAATTGTGGAGGAGATGGTCATCCATGTTAACTATATAATTGGCTCCTCACTTTTTCACCATTTTTGTTTTGCAACTTTTTATTTTATACATTCTTTATTTAACATCTTCTTGTTTTCATGTTATTAATATTTTCTAATTTCTTTTACAACTTCATTAGTACATTTCTTATTTCTTGAATATTTTACACTTTCTTTTATTCTAGTGTGATTTTCTAACTTTTTGTTAATAAGTGTTAGGCACAATGGTAAGTCATTGCTTGACGATGGTATGTACTATTTTGTTATTTGATTGTTGGTGTCTAGATTCTAGATTTGAACATTTTTACTAAAAATGAGAACATGGTTTCTTTCCATCCAATAGGCAGTGAGTCCACAACATCCACCTATCCACAAAATCTATGGTTTTCCTTATTCTAGAAATATGCAGTTCTTTTCTTATTAACAAAACTATAACAAATTTGTGACTTTGGTAGTTTCTAGAATTGGAAAGGATTTAAAGGTTTGAATAGGGTGTGACTTCAAGGCGATTCGGTATTCTTTGTGCTTTTCTACTTGCTAGGGTACATGTGTGTTTTCATGGATTTCTTACCATGTCGTGTTGACCAATAAAAGGAAGGTAAATAAGTCTTTGCATGATGTGGTTCTCATAAAAAGAAAGTAATGGAAACTAAAAGCACACCTCTTAGACAAAATAAACAAAAAATTCTTTACATGGTGTGGTTCCCATTTCAAGAAAAAAAACTAATGGAAAGTCAAAGCACATCTCGTAGACAAAATAAATGAGATACAAGTGCTAGTTATGGGACTAGAAAGACATGTTACCCATGCCTGAATGTCCCCTCTAACTAAGGATCTTCCTCACTTCCTACTTCTCTTTTATTCTCTAATAAGGAATGGTGGTTGTTTTGTGAGAGCACTCTTGTATCTCAGTGGAATGGACTAGTCTTAGAATGCTGATGTGAAGTCATTGAACATGGCTGGTCTTGGTCTAGACTAAGGATGGATCTTATCAAGTTATTTAACCATAAAAATCACAAGGGACTTCATGTAATCTTAATTAGGAACTTCATTACACACTCTCTCATCAATTTATGCTTTCAATGTTTCACCTCATTGCTGGTTCATGCTCATGTTCAATGTCCTAGTTTGATGTATCAAAATTCTTAAGTAGTTTCTTTTGATTTTTTGTACTTAACTTTTTGTAATCATTAATCATCCATGGGGCTGACTAACTCCTTGATTTGAAGTTATGTAAGGATAATAAAAGGCCTGTGCCTGCTTTGGGGAGGACCCACTTACATATCTTTTAGTTGGATTAGTTAACTCTTTTATCCTTAGACACTCTTATAATCAAATCCTTTTGTTTATCTCATCAGTAATATCCAATTATGTGTATCTTCACAACATGTTTCAGTGAAACCTTTTATTACTATTATTGTAAATTCTTACATCCTTTTCAATAATTTCATCCTATTGGAACCTTTTTCAATTTAATGGACTGCTTATCTATTTTACCCTATTTGTCAGTCTTCCTACTAACACTCCTATAGGAATCAATCTACCACAATCACAACCTAGCTGAGTGTAACCACTTACCAGACAAGGTATTTACTAGCTATGTGTTACATATTGCATACTAATTCACAATTTTTTTGTGATTGCAATGGGAAGCATAGACTAGAAATAGAACTATCTTCACCAAGGAAGATGTGGCAGTACCACATGACAAGGACCATTCATGATCATGGGATCTTCTTCCTTGATCTTTAGCTACAAGAGGATGGATGTCAATTTTATTAGGGTGTTCACTTCTCTTATCATGAACATCCACTTTTGTAATGATTGTAATTCCATATACTTGAACACTTAGAGTCTATCTATTCCATCTAAGTTAGTTTGTATGTTAGTCAATAATCCCATACCTCCCCAATATTTTGTAAGGAAATTTTTCCTCTTCTTCTTCACTTGAGGACAAGTTTTCATTTATTTATGGTGGTATGATGAGTCATGTTTTGACATGATCCGATATCAGGTACCTAATATTAGAGCCTCGATATTGGATACCCAATATCGAAGCCCAAGATGCAGTATCAGATATTCGATGTCACAGGGTATATTTCGGCCTATAAATATAGCGCTTGGGATAAAAATTTTCATATCAATTTTTTTCATAGTTAGCAAAGCTCTTGTAGTTTGTTTTTCTCTAGAATTAGAATATTTTCTAAGTGCCTATAGTAGGAGATTGAGTGTGTATGGATCTTTGTTCAAACACTGATGTACTTAAGTACAACAATGTGATGGGAATAAAAATGAACCCTTTTGATCATCCTTGTAAAACTAAGAATAAATTAATGTTTTCTTGATACATTTAATACTCATGCACTTCACTTTAATGCACTTTAACTAAGCAATTAATTTCTAGTTGTTAATGAACACAAGCATGACCACCTTGAGCATATGTGTAGCACTTGGTAACCCAGAAATGCTTAATGTTCGGTAACCCAGTAGGGCTATATGTGTTCAAGATGTTTCCAGGAAAGTGGGAGGGGTACTTGTGTTAGGCTAGCTAGATATTAGATAAATTAGATCCTAAATTACTCTACATTTCATTATTTTTTTAGGCAATTAAACTTACAAAATATAAACTGATAAAAATCACATACCTTGATTGCACTTAACCATATACTTGTACTTCACAAGTGGAACTAGGAAGACAACAAATGTTCTCAATGCCCATTTCACTTCCTAGAGGAATTAGTGCACTAGAGAACTATAGTTCCATAGAATTTGACGACATAGTGCATGAATACCTTAGTGATTCGTATGGTTGGGCATAGGGGTACCTTGTTGCTCATCATTAGGTAGACATTCCAACTTTGCAGAAAACATCTACACTAGCTATTACATGAATTTTGAGGAGTTTTTAGAAATTTTGATACTATAAGAACATACCAAAATCTTGGGAATTATGTAAGTTCTATTCACACAAGATCAATCATTATCTAATCTATGTTATTGTATTCTTGTTCTTCATTGTAACATCATTTACTTGGTTGTATGTTGTACTGTGCTTAAAAGTGAAAAGATTTGTAGATTTAGTTACATTCTTTCCTTGTGTCTTTTTCTTTTTCTTGTAGCCTTGTAGGGTTGATGTGCTTCTTGCGAGAAGCCATCCACATTGAGCTTGTTGGGACCTTATGGGGTTGAGTGGTTTTGCAAGATTAAAACACTCCAAAGTGGAGCTCAATTTTGTAAAGGTTTTGAGATCCTTGAAATTACATTCTGAGGTTATTGGGACTTTGTAATGTTGAGTGGTTTTGCAATGACAAAACACTCTAGTGTCGAGCTCAGAGCTTGTACAAGGTGTGGTATCCTTCAACCCACATTTTATTGAGAAACAAAGTATGGAGGTGTGCATGGATTCTACCTTTCGAGTGTGGATGTATCCAAGTTGGGGAACCATGTAAAATTTTGTGTTTTTATGTAATAGGTGTAATTTCATTTGAATAACTTCTTCAACCCCCCTTCTAAGTTCTCAATTCATAATTGGAAGATATGTTGGTAAGACAAGGATACACCAATTCAAATAACTCTTATCCATCTTGTAGTATTATTAAAATTTTTAATTAATTAAGATGATTATTAAGTTCCTCCTAAGGCTAGCTTAAGTCAATATTGTCTTGTTTTAATCTTATTTTCCCAAAATACCTAATGACCATAACTTAACATTACCTATCCTCACCTAATAGATGTAAGTATATTGGTATGTTTAAGGAGATTAACATAACCATAACATGGTCTCACTCCTACATAACCAATAATTATTATTATCATGAAATCTATAAGGAAACCAATTCTCAATAGCAAATGTTCTCATGTCCTACTTTGCTAACCTTCTTCTTAGTAGCTCACTACGATATAATCATTATCTTAGAGAACAGACCTACATCATGATTACCAAATTATAAGGTAAAAAGTACTATATTCTTATCCAAGGATTGGTCTATGATTTATAGTTGTATCCCCAAGTCATCTAGAATTTATCATGTCATCCACATATCAACTTAGTAACATTAATTTAGAAAAATAAGCTATTTTGATTTGTTTATGTGCTGAAAATTCAACCTAATTGTTAGATCCTAAAAATACATCCAATGCATAGTACTTGTTGAGATGATTTCATTGGTATAAATTTCATCCCAATCTAACTTATGATCTAGGAGAGATCATCATTTACAATTTCTTGTTATGCATACATTATAAAAATAATAAATTATTAAATTAATTATTATTAAAATATTTTTTAAAAAAAGGTCAAAATTTTAGTTTTGGAAATCAAACTTGGAATCTTCCCTGAGCCAAATCAAACTCATAAACTATCATCCATTGAACTATCATATCAACCACTAGGGTAGGATGGAATAAAATAATATTAAAAAGTTAAAAAAACATAATGATAAAATTGTGGTTTAGGATTGAACCCATGACTTCTAAGTTAGCAAACCAAATAGTTAACCTTGTCCTACTCTGAAAATTATGACTTAAGATTGAACCCATGACCTCTAGGTTAGCAAACTAAACTCTTACCCATATGCTATTGCTGAATTTGAGGCCTGAATTGAGCTCATCATCTTAGAATTAAATTTATCACTTCCAAATTGTTAACCACAACACATAAACATCCCCTTGCTACCCACCTTGTCAACCTTGTTGGTAGCTAAATATATGTGTATATATATATATATATTATAATAATTTTTTACAAGATTAAAATATCATAATAATAATAATAATAATAAATATTAAATATATAATTATATTTTAAAAAATTTAGGGGACCAAGAGGCCTTGCAAGGATCCACACAAGCTTCCATATGGTTGAGCTGGCTTGTTAAGGGTCACATAGCCATGAAAAGGCTCCATAGCGTTGCATGGGGTAGCATTAGCTTATTGAGGGCTCCAATGCCTCTAATAGAGAGATGCAATGCTACATTTAGCCATGTAGCCCTAGGAATTTGTGAGCCCCTGTAATGACTTCTCTACCACTCATCTTTTACTGCTTGTTACTATGTAACCACTATTGTCCCACTAGCACTCTACACTTACCACTACTAAACTTGCCACATTCTTTGACCTACTATATTTCTCTATCATTGCTACCTACTACCACTTCCAATATCCAATCTATTTTCATACTTGCACCTACTCTAGCTATGCCTATTATTGCTTAGTACCACATTATCCACCACACCATGTCATGGCCACCTAGGTCATTGATACAATGGCAGGCTAGGCCACCATAAAAAATTTCGTCATCCTCATGGACCTATGGCCTCCTCCATTGAAAAAATCATTTTTCTAAGCTACTCAGCCTCTAGGTTACACTACCATGTATGAATCCACATAGGCTCATTAAAGGCTATGTAGCTCCTTCTAGGGACATGTAGGGTGCCATGTAGTTGTTATAGGGATGATTAAGCCTCATCAAAATCTTCATCCTCCTATGTTCACAAACCATCATTTTCATAGTTCTACCTCTATCATCACCTATGCCTCCATAGCTATTCCCTTTACCCTTGCAATCATCAAAAATCCTAACAAAAATTTTGGTAGTCATGATTGTGAATAATGTCTATTAGTGCCACCATTCCTTGCCTTCCTAGTTGTCGACTATGATCACCAATGATGTTGATGCTTGCCTCCTTGGTATTTTCTGGCACTACCATTCCCTACTGTATTGACTTAAATCATTTGTGTAAGGCTGGAAGGGAAACAGACACTGAAAGATCATCAGGCAGGCACAGCTGACCCTACCTTCACTTGAGGGCAAGCTGGAAAAGGGAACGAAGGCAGAGTGCCTTGGATGGTCTGCACGCAAATCAACCAAGGACTTCTTTGAGCATAAACTAGGTCTTGCGTTGGGGTTATTGTAATTGATGTCTTAAAACATGAACAGTGCACATAAAATGTAAACAAAAATATATGCAGTGTATTGCAAATGGAACGTAAACAGGATCGTAAACATAATATAAGCAGAATGTAAAATAAATGTAAAATAAATGTAAGCAAGTAGAACATAAACAAAACGTAAACTAAATATAAAATAGACTAAATAGAAATAATGGTTGGTTGGCAAAACGAACTGAATTGTATTGCTTAAAAATGGTGTGCACTAGTTAAAGCATAGCTACACGTGTGGATGACAAGTCAAACGCCTAGCCCCGGGGTGATGTGACATGATGTGATGATGTGATGTGATGTATGTGTGAAGTACTTGGATGCTAGGAGTCAAGTGTGCCAAGCGCCCAAGGATTACTAGTTTGCTGTATGTTCTCAGAATTTCCAATGTTTCTCATTGCCCACCTTGGTTCATGTGAATCTACAGGGTATTTATAGGGCTAGGCTAGGCTCAGGTGCAAAATTCAAGAATGGAATCAATGGCTAGGAGATTAGAGAAAAGTAGATCTCGTGACATGTGTCCGATGGACAGTTGTGCATGAGTTGGATGTGTGTTGGCAAGCTATGTTCTTGATTAGGTACATTGCATTTTACAACTCGTGGGTTACTCAAGCCCATAGGAGTACATAAAATTTAGATTGTGAGGGCTCGACATGCCCAAAAATGAAGAAAATTTACAAAGAAAAACAAAGTGATTGACTCCAGCTCGCTTGAAACTTCTTGGTCCTAAATCGACTATTGCAGGATGTCGGTTCAAGGGATTTCGTGGCTTCTTGATGTGGTTTTGTTCTACCAGAGCTTCTAGTGTGAATGGATGTGCTGATTTGAGCTTCAGCGTGTGTTCCATCTCGTTCATGTTGCACTCATGCTTAGCGTGACCTCCAGCGTGTGTTCTTCAGCGTCCAGCATATGTATGCTGTAGTGTGTGTACGTTGCACTGACACCCAATGTGACCTTCAACGTGAGCAAGAGAAACTAACATGCTTTACTCCAAATCTTGAATTTTGAAGCCTTGTTTCTGAGTGCAAGTGCAACTATTTCCTAATTTGTCTACGAGTGACCTGAAATCTGGAATTTGAGCTCCAATGTGTCTGGTTTAGAGCACTTTTGGGGAGATTACGCTAGAGGTCACGTTGTAGTGTGACCACAACGTGACCTATAGAAACTTGATATTTTGAAGTAAAATTGGAATTTTGTGGAGGTTGGGCTAGAGGCTATCAATGGTGAACCCTGAAGATTGATTTTCTCCTTTAAAAATCTAATTGTTTTAACTTGATTTGGAGGCTTTGAGAGTTGGTCACGCTGGGGGCAAGCTAGTTTTGACAGCATGAGCAACCTGCCTTGGGCAAGTTGGGTGTGAGCTCCATGCCTTAGCCAAATTTTTCCTCTGGAATGCTGGGGAGGGCTTGGGTCGTCCTTGTTTCAAAGTGTTGGGCCAAAATTGGTGGTGTTTCATTTGCCTCTCTTTGTTGACATCTGGAGGGATCCACAAAAGAGGCATTGACAAAGAAGTGCAAAATATCATGAACAAATAAGTACCAAGCATTATCCATCAGCCCTTGGCTGGATGTCATCACACTGTGTCCAAAAGTACATGGGATTGGGGAAATGCAACTTCAGATGTAGGGGGGATTGGTTGTAACCATGGGAAATCGGGAGTTGATCAAGGGTTGTAATTGCTATTGGGATTGAGAGGTAGGAATACTATCATGTGAACAAGTGATATCTTTGGTCCTTCCCAATAGCTAATTTTTAGTAGACTCGGAGCCAAAATGTAGGAGGTCTGTTCTTTGGAGAAATGAGACTCTTATAGAGTGTTTACGAGGCCCGTTGTAAACAGCCAAAGCCACACAATTATGTGCAACATGGTCTCTTTGAGACATGGTTGTAGCTATTTTTCAAGACAATTTCCTTCTGACCTGAGGCTTGTATGAGAATAGCCAATAGTATGAGGTTTATGATGTCAACAGGGTCATGAAGACCTTTTTCGTGCACTTTTCTCTTTGACCTTTTTGTTCTTTTTCTTTTTTGTCTATTTCTTCTTTTCCTTTGTTTTTTTTATTTTCTTTTCCTTTTACTTTTCATTTTCTCTTTGGTCTTTTTGAGAGAGCTTGCTTTTTTGTGTCATGCTCATGTTTGAGCATTTGCATTTTTGCATTATGCATTGTGTTCTATGTTTTGCATCGCAACTGCTTGGAGAGTCACAGTATGCAACAGTGTATCAAGAGAATGTATCTAGGGGTGTAATTGAATAGGATAATTGGGAAATGATAGGTAAATAGAGGATGTATTAGGAGTTGGAAATGTACTCATGAATGGATTGATTAACCCAGTTACGTGTGTCAGGAAGAATGTGATACCTTGTCATCATGATGAAGTGCATCTATGCACGAACGCCTCAGGAGTGTCATCCTACAAACGCAACTCCAAGAAGACAAGAAAAACATAAATGAAGCAGTTAGCTAAGCACTTTAAATAAGGAGATGGAGTCACCACGTGCAACTCAAAAGTAGACAGAATCATGAATAGCATCAACTTCATTAGGATCCATGAGACAAATCATGCAGCAAGTCTTTGTGGAACATGTACAACTAATTGCAACAACACATCTTTTCAAGTTTTTACCTAGTCATTGATGATGTCACTAGTTTATAGTCTTAGTGGACTGTTTTGGGTTAGTTTCATGTCGTAACCCCTTGGACGACACCAGTTTAGCATCATAGCGGATGCTGCATTGCTAGTTTATAGTCGTAGCGAACTGTAAAGAGGAAAACTAGTTTATAGTCTTAGTGGACTCTGGGTGCTAGTTTTATGTCATAGCAGATAGATGTAGCAGTTTAGTGTCATATCGGATGGAGCTCTGTGGTGTCATTTTATTGTCATGACTCCAGGACCATCTATGGCATTAGTTTTAAGTCATGATGCCAGTACTACTCTACCGTATTAGTTTTAAGTCATGATGCCAGGACTCCTCTGTGGTATTAGTTTTAAGTCATGATGCCAGTACTACTCTACCGTATTAGTTTTAAGTCATGATGCCAGGACTCCTCTGTGGTATTAGTTTTAAGTCATGATGCCAGGACTACTCTGTGGTATCAGTTTTAAGTCATGATGACAGGACTACTCTGTGGTATCAGTATTAAGTCATGATGCTAGGACTATGACGTGGTATCAGTTTTAAGTCATGCTGCCAAGACTACTCTGTGGTATCAGTTTTAATTCATGATGCTAGGACTACTATGTGGTATCAGTTTTAAGTCATGATGCCAAGACTATGACATACCTCAAGTTTATCAGGTATAAGTGATTTGTAGGGCTAGCAAACTCGTTCCCGTTCATATTAGCAAGTTTGAATGCTCCATTATTGTATGCCTTGGTGACTAAGTGAGGCCCTTCCCAGTTGGCTGAGAATTTATCTGGGTGTTCACATATAACTTTAAGGACTAAGTATCCTTCTTTGATCAGATGTTTGTACAGATTGTGTTTTTGTCATTGCCACTGTTGTTTTTTGTACCATTTGATTTTATCAATTGTTTGCACATGTTCCTCCTCTACCAAATCAAGGTCAGCGATGCGCAGTTCATTGTTTTGACTTTCATCGAGGAGGCTAGAGAGAGCTATTCGCAATGAGGAAACCTGCAACTCTAAAGGTAAAACAACTTCAGATCCATACATAAGACTATATGGAGTTTTACCTGTGGATGTTCGATGTGTCATTCTGTAAGCCCACAATGCATAGACTAATTGTTCGTGCCATCATTTCTTGCTCTGATTTAGCATCTTTTTGAGCACCATGATGAAAGTTTTATTTGTAGCCTCCGCTTGACCATTGCTCTCTGGGTAGTAAGGTGATGAAAATGCATGTTTAATGCCCAGACTTTCATAGAAGCTTTTAGTATCTACACTACTGAATTGTGGTCCATTGTTGGTAACGATGGTCATTGGAATGCAAAAATGGGTCATGATATTTTCTATTATGAAAATGCAAATGTGTTTTGTGGTGGTTTTCCTAAGGGAAATAACTTCTACCCATTTTGTGAAATATTCAGTCACAATGATAATAAAGGTATTTCCTATTGAAGATCATGGCCTTATCGATCCAATTAAGTCTAAACCCCATTTTTGGAATGACCATGTGATTTGTGTTGTATGCAATTCGTTAGGTGGCACGTGTATTAGATTACCATGCTTTTGGAAAATGTCACACATTCTTACCTTGGAGATGCAATCATACTCCATGTGTGGCTAGTAGTAACCTAAGCACCTAATCTTTGTTGCCATTGCTTTGGGTGCTATATGTCCACCACAAAGTCATTCATGGACTTGCTCTACGATTGTTTGATCATCGATGCTACTAATGCACATTAGCAGAATGCCTTCATAGGATTTGCGACACAAGGTGTCTCTTATTAACACGTATTTCCAGGAAATTTTTCGTACAAAGTCCTTTTGGAAATTTTTCAAGTATTTTGGAGGTTCACCTCTTAGAAGGTACTCTTTTATGTCATCATACCATTCTATTGCGTGTGTTGTACTAATGGATGCTACAGGTACTTCATCTAGAGTGTTAATTATAGGTTCAACGCAACTTGTTATAGAGCTTGGCAACACATGGAACATTTCAGGTGTCATGTTTAAGGCTAGTTTAGTGAGTGCATCAGCAATTGTGTTTTCACTTCTAGGAACATGTTATAAATCCACTTCTACTAGTTGCCTCACCAAATGTTTGGTCAAATCAAAATACCATTGCAAATGGAGAGCTTTTCATGCGTAAACCTCAGTGACTTGATTAATGACTAATTGAGAATCCCCTTGAACTACAAGGCTTGAGATTCCCTAAGTTAACACTATTTGAAGGCCTCTAAGAAGACCTTCATATGCTGCCATGTTATTGATGCAAGGAGAGGTTAAGCGATAGGCGAAGGGTTGGACATCCCCAGAGGGGTATGTCAAAATGGCTGCAGCACTTTCTTCTTGAGAGGTTGAGGCTCCATTGAAGTAGAGGATTACCTTGTAGTTATCAAGTATAGTGTCTACACTATTAACATTCTCATATGGGAATTTTGGGTTTATTGTCATTTGATTGTGCGTTGGTAAGACAGTTAGTTGTGTGATTATTGCTTCACCTTTTGTGGAAGATTGAGCGACATAATGCAAGTTAAACTCCATGATCATCGCTTTCCACCTAGCCAACCTATTCGACTCATAGATGTTATTAGTGATGGCACGGAGAACATTATTCTTGCAAATGACGTAAACTTGATTACGGAAGAGATAATGCCGCCATTTCTTCAAGGCAAAAACAAGGGCAAGGCATGATTTTTCCATGTCATTGTATCATTGTTCATAAGCGATTAAATCATGGCTTAGGTAATATATAAGGATTTCAACTCCATCCTCACAATTTTGACAAAGCATCGATGCAATGGTGGAATCAGAAGTTGCAAGGTAGATGTAGAAAAGTTTATCACTTTGTGGAGGATAAACAGTTGGTAATTTAGCCAACTCTTATTTTATGTTCTCAAATGCTTCTTGGCATTATCGAGTCCATTAGAAATGTACATTCTTTCATAATAGATGTTGCATGGGACTCAGATTATCCATCAGTCTTTCGATAAAGTGTCTGATGAATTGTAGTCTACCTTGGAGGCCACGTAGTTTGGTGAGGTTTCTTGGTAGTTGCATATTGGTTATTGCTTTAACCTTATTGGGATCTACCTGTATCCCTATTTTGGAGACTAGGAAACTGAGCATTTTACCCGTTTTGATGTCAAAAATGCATTTCTTTGGGTTGATTCTAAGGTCATATTTGAGACAACGTTTAAGCACTAAGTCTAGGTCTTTTGCATGTTGTTCAGTTGTTTTAGATTTGACCGCGATGTCGTCAACATAATCATTGAGAAAATTGAGCATGTAATCACTAAATATGTATGTCATTGCTCACTGATATGTGGCACCTATGTTTCTAAGACCAAATGGCATCATAGTATAATAGAATGTATCCCAAGGTGTCATGAAATATGTTCTAAGTTGATGTTCCAAATTGATTCTTATTTGGTTGTATCTTGAAAATCCATCCATAAAGGACAATAGCGCATGTCCAGCAGTTGTGTCAATAAGTTGATCAATGCTAGGTAACGAGAAATCATCCTTTATAGTGGCCACATTGAGATCACGAAAATCAATGCATATGCATATACTACCATTCTTCTTAGGAACTACAACAATGTTTGATACCCAATCGGAATAATCGACGGCTCGGATGAAACCGGCTTGGTAGAGCTTTGTGATTTTAGCGCAAATAGCTAACGCCACCTTAGGTATAACTTTTCATGATTTTTGTTTTACTGGTTTAATTTTTTCATCAAGGATAATGTTGTGTTGCATGATTCGGGGATCTAATCCTAGCATGTCGATATATGACCATGTGAACATTTTTATGTTGCCTTTTAACACATGGGTGATGTCACCTACAAGTTGTGAGTCTAGTAAGGCACTTAATTTCAATGTTTTGGCTTCGCGATTGACCATGGTAATAGGGATTTCAACCAAAGGATCTTCAGTGATGTTATCAGCTTCTAGATCTAGAGTTTTAGTCATTTTTTTAGGCCAATCTGATGTTTCTTGAGTGGAGGCTATTAAATTCGTATAGGTGGATGGATTTAGATCCAGGGATTCTGGGTTGATTTCTCTCTCTACCTTCGCATATGGTCCACTGAGAGACAATGTTGAGAGGATGTTCTTGGTGGCCATGGTGGTCACTCTTGCCAATTTAAAATGGAAGCAAAGTAAGAGACACCCTTTTGGCAAGAGAATTACAAAGTGTAAATGAACACAGGGTAATCAACAAAATTAGAAGACAGGACGACATAGTCATGGCAATTTAAGGCCATACTGGGCCACGTGCTTACTTGTCATTTGAACTAAGTATATGCACTATTTTTTTTAATTTTAAAACTTTTAAACCTTAAATTTTTGACTTTTAAATTTTTTTAAATTTTTTTTTGAATTTCGAGTGAACAATAAGGTTTTGGGGATTTTAAGGTTTTATGAATTTTACATCTCTTTCCAAATGTTTATATATGTTTATTTGTTTATCATTGATTTTTCAGCACTTTCTTCCTCTTTTCATAAAACATTTTGGGGTTGGAATGATAAGGAAAGCTAGGCCATCACCAGGCAAAGATGGTTTGCACAACATGTAACCAAAGTAAGGAAGAGGAACTAAAATAAAAGGCCAAAAATGAAATAAATAAAATTAAATTACTAGGAAGGGGTAGAAAAGGGAATTTTGAAAAAGAAAGCCCCATTTCCATTAGCATGAATTGTTGGCAATTGGAAGAACAACGTGACCTACCTAAAGTGTAGCGTGAGCCAAGGTGTTAGCGTCAGTGTGACCATGAAAGACAAGGGAAAGGGGAAGGCAACTGGGGGCAAGGGAAGGACGCAAGCAACCTTGGCATTCATGGAGGAGAGTGAAGAGCTCCTCCAATGTCTCCCCCAAGTTAGGATTCTGACGTGGAAGAAGTCCCTGCATAGGTAAATTCTTTCCCCCCAATTTTTCTCTGGTATTTTTGCAAGTAGCATTACCTAGGGTGAGATTTTGTGCTGTGATTTTGGGCTTTGGGACTTTTGGAATCATGGCATTTTTGGTTTTTCTGGGTTTCTGGCTTTCTTAGAATGGCTTTCGTAGGGTTTGTGGGTGTAATGTGACTAAAAAGTTTGACTTTGGAGCTAGGGTAGCGTGACCAAAGAGATTTCAGATTTTTGGAGGGCAACATGATTACAAAATTTTGATTTTTTAGAGGGGTAGGAATGGCCAGTATGACTGTAAATTTTTGATTTTGAAAGGGGCAACGTAACTTGACTCTTGAAGTTTTGGTCCCTGGGCAGTGTGGTTTTGCAAATTTTTGAGCTCTTTCCAGGGCAGCGTGACCCGTAAATTTTGGGTTTTTTGGCTACGACAGCGTTACCTAAAAATTCTCGATTTTGGGGAACTCAATGTGACTTGCAAATTTTGGATTTTAAAAGGAACTCATTGTGACTTGCGATTTTTGGGTTTTAATCCCTGAGTAGCGTGACTATAATTTTTGGGGTTTTAATCCCTAAGCAGCGTGACTGTAATTTTTGGGGTTTTAGTCCCTGAGCAGCATGACTGTGAGTTTTTAGTTTTCTCCCCTAGGTAGCGTGACCATGAGTTTTCAATTTTCTCCCCTGGACAATGTGACCATGAGTTTTCAGTTTTCTCCCCTAGACAGCGTGACCATGAGTTTTCAGTTTTCTCCTTTGGGTAGCGTGACTTGATTTTTGAATTTTCAATCCCTGGGCTTTTCAAGGAGGACATTGCCAGTGTGAACGTGGGAAGGTTTTTAGAACAAGTTGTAGTTCCAGCATGAGGTAGAATGTGGGAAGGCTAGCATGAGTTTTGGGGAAAAACGTGTGAGCTGCTGGTAGGGTAGGAATGCCCAACGTGACTTGGTTAGCGTGACTTGGTGTAGGGTGACTCATTTAGAGGAGGCCTATTCCCTTTTCTATTTCTCCATTGGCCACTATATTGTAAGCACCTTGCATGAGTGTGAAGGGAGGACTGCGTGACTTTGTTGGAATAACCTTCTAGTGTAAGTTGCCTTTGAGAGGTTGTGGTGTGAGTGTCAAGTCTTCCTTACTTTGAAAAGTAATTTCCCAAGATGTTCAATGATTTCTAAATTTTATGTTGTGTATATTGTTTATTATTTTTTTGGGATTAATGATTTAAAGATGGATTTGCTCTGAAACTGATTTTAATGTGCCCTAGTAAGCATAAGATTACACTAAATAGATGTTAGTGTCCTCATCTCATGGGGTGCTATATTTTTTTATGTGATTTTTTGGTTTTATGTGATGTTGATCTATTGTTAGTTCTTGGATTTTTCACTTACCCAATGTTTCGGTTATGTGTAGGGGACCTAAATCTTCTCTCCTTATCATTGAGCTTGTTGGTGTGCTTGCTTGGTTTGGCCCCCTTGGGCCAGACACACCTCCCTATGACATGCGAATTGGGCCCCATGTAATATGGTTCCATCCTAGCGCTAGTTCGTTCTTGTCATTTATACTACAAAATTTTGGTGTTGTCGTATGGTCTCATCTAAGTGAACAAATGGCTCGTGATATTATTGAGACAGTTTTGCCCAGGGCTACACAAGACATGCTAGCCTTTATTACTGATATTGATGAGGGACTTTTTAGAGTGGAGGAAGGCCCTGCTAAGGGTCCTAGATCCACTCTTCCTTTAACTTGTGTATGGGAGTTTCCTGCTTGTAGTCATTACAACAGTAGCAACACACTTTTCATAGCCCTCCCTGTGCATACTTTATTTCAGAACCCACTTGGGATAGTATATAAAGTGGACTGATATGCTCCTTTGTGTCTTACTTTAACTTGTGATTTCTTTTTAATTTTATGTCATCATCTAAATGTGAATATTTTTTTCCTATGTAGGCCCCGTTTTGATGAACATGGGATGCACGATGATGATGGTGGACTTGCTTTAATGCGCACGACACTAGAGACATTTATGGTGGGCCCCATTCTCCATGCCACAATGTTAGACCAGACCAAGATGGCCCTTGTTGACTCCCATAGGCAATTTTCAAGAGCCTTTGAGCATTTCCAGGCTCGTGGTTGGTTACATAAGGATTGGTCTCCTAATGGGCCAATTCTTCCTCAAAGGATTGATCCTGCACCCACCTTGCCTTCACTAGTCACAGATGGTAAGCGACCACACCTTAGACTCCATTTTTCTTTTTTGTTGTATCATTGTATGTCATAACCATTTTTTAAAATTTTTCTCTATGTTTTTCTTTTACAGCAGCCATCCCCCTCAAAGAAGTTACTATTACTACAGGGCGTACCGAGGGTATGCTTTTTACGAAGTATGGGGAGGTGGAGCAATCACAAAAGTGGTTACAGAAGCGAGCTTCTGATTCGATCATCGATCACCTCAATCGGGCCAATTTGATGGACCTGTTTACAGCCTTGACTCCTAGCATTCCGACTACTGAGATGGTTATGATTGTTGACTCTTTTAGTGGTGATGCTTCTTGTTTTACCACACAGATTTGAGGAGTAAAGGTATCATTCCACCTAACCACTAAGTTTCTTTCTGATCTTTTTGGCATTCCCATGAATGGTGTCACAGTAGCCATGGACAAAGCAACTAAGGATGGATAGGTCATAAGGGATCTTGAGCAGTGGTTAGGTTTGTCTAAGGGCCCTAAGGGATTTTCCATTCAAGAGGATACCCGATCGATGGAAGTGAACTTCTTATATCCTCTTTTTCGGGCGCGGGCATTCCCCAAATCTCTTTCTCAAGGGAGAAACCTTAGGATCAAGTTTACACATGTGATGCATGAGATTTTGGAGTTAGGCATGCAATACAATTGGGCACAATTTCTAGGATCTGGCCTTCATGGGGAAATTATTAGGTTACGTTCAAGCATCCATGCAAAATCCCACTTCACCTTTGCTTTCTTTGTGGGATACCTACGCAGGTTCGCTGAATTCCTAGTAGTTCATGAGGATAACCACTACATTTTGAGAGATCTTTCATAATTATCCTGCCCTTGGATTCACCACTTATATAGCACCACTAGATCCCAGGACCCACCAGAAGACATTGAGGAGTCTGTATCGCTTACTAGTGGAGGTGTGGCCAGCCATTCTCATCATTCCCATGACAGCTTGGGATTGGAATCGCCTAGGCTATGCACATCTGTTAAGAGGGCTGAATGCTTAATTAGTGAGACTGTTGAAAAGTCCAAGGCATAGGTGAAAAGGAAGGAATATGTAAAGGAATCTGCCCTAGATGTGAGACCCCCAAGGGCAAAGAAGATTCGGTTTATACTACTAGTTGAGGGTAAGCGGTTTGTTTCATTATTATGTATTTGCCTTTTTGGTTGATATGCTATTGGATGTACCTATTAGCTATATCATACTAAATTTAAGGTTTTGGTGTTATTTCAAAGGAAAGTTCGGAGAAGGCGAAAGGGGTCATGGCTCTGATACCTGAGGAGGAAGGAAAAGAAAAAGAAGAAGCAATCGAAGGAGAAATTCTTGCCACACAAGAGGAGGAGGGGACAATCAATGTGGGAACGAAGCTTTTGGAGGCCTTGGATGCACTTAGGCATTCAAGTGATGAAAGGGATGTCCTTGATGGTTTCTTTGATGGATCTTTGTAGCTTGGTGATCCACCCAGGCTAAACAGCGAAGGTCTTTTTGGTATGTTCCTCTTTAGCTTAATCTATATTGTGTGTCTTTTTATTTTTATGTGTTGTTATTGATTATTTTAACTATTTTGGGGTAGATGCCGATATTCCTAATGCACCTATATCCCAAGAAGCGGCATCAGGATCGTAGGTTCCAATTGAAGAATCCTCCCCTACTCGTCCCACATTAGCTGACCTGTTGAGGCCATGGCTTGAGATGCCTAGCAAAATGGATTTTGTTATGGGCATTGTTAATGAGGTGGTCACCTACTTACAAGAAGCTCATCCTAAACTAGGTGTGTGTACATTACATGTCATGCTAAGTGTGTGGTTTTACTGTTTTTCTTTGTGTTTATTTTTTATCATGACTAATTTATGTGTGTGCCTATAGGAGCCAAACTCCACTGGGACCCTTCTAAAGCTACCCACATTGATGTTCTCCCTGAGTTACCAAGGGATATTGAGTAAGTCCCAAGAAAGATCTACGATGTAGTTTTTGGTTGCATCATATAGAATGCCAAGATAGTTTGGACTTTAAGGCGTTTGACTGAGCATCTATGGGACAAGGTTCACATACTGAAGGAGACACTAGCAAAAGAGAGAGAGGAGAAAAGGGATCTCCAATCCTGTTATGACTTTGCTGCTGCTAGGTTGTCTGGTGATAACACATGGCACTCATCCAAAATCACCTACGCATGTTATTGGATGATTTTAAACAGTAAGGTGGAAGCTACACAAGACTTAGTAGAACAAAGAGCATAGATAGATTTATTTAACAAGAAGTGTCAAGATTGGAAATCCTTCGCTGCCAAAGTATAGAGCTAAGGCCAAGACCAAAAGGACCATAAGCATCAGTACAAAAAATGGTTAAAGGAAGAGTTAGTTGAACATCACCAGGCAGAGATGTTCATCGATGGGTTAGGTTTGCAGCCTTCTTATGACAGGTTTGTCGAGTGCATCGAGGTGGAGGGATCTTCGGAGAGAACAATTACCACCACCTCTGGAGAGACTATGACAAGCGTGTTCTCTCCTGAGCACCCTGCTTGCACCCCAATGGACAAGGGAAAAGCACTCGCTAGCATTGACCTTGGATTGGAGGAGGATTGGGCAAATGTGCCTGAGAAGGAGATTCTACAATGTTTGGAGACCAACTTGGGGCCTTCCTCACTTGTGAGTGTTTTATTGTGGCATTTATTTTTTTATGATTTTATTGTTTTCATTATTAGTATTACTATTTTTCTAATTTTTGTGTTTATGATTTGCTTTATTACCCTTACTTGTTTTGTTTTATTTTCTATTTTCTATTTGTAGGGGCATGTTAATGATGGAGCTAGCCCTAGTGGAGTAGGAGTAGATGATGAAGAGGATCTTGGGGATCAGCCCTATCCATGAGCTTTGCGTTAGTCCGTTAAGTGTTTTTAGATTTTTGGATGTTTGATAGAATGTATAAAGATTGATGTAACGACCTGGATTTAATTGTGGTATAAAATGGTTGCATTCTTTTGTTACTTTGCTATTCCATGTATATATATATATATATATATTTGTTATTTTTCATGTTTTTCATTGTTTTTCTTTTTCTTCTTGAGTATATTGTGAACATGTGCATGCAACTAAAGATAGCATAAATTTCTAAGATTTAAAGTGCAACGTAAAGTAAATATTTGAAAAGGAAGGAAATGACCGTGCATGAATCTAAATTGTAACTTGTAACTTGTAAACAAAAATTCAATGTAAAACAATGGGAATTCGTGAATCTGTAACTTGTTGGCTCTAGTTTAAAGCCATTTCGGGCTAGGTACATTAGTTTAAAGTCATGTTGGACTATTCCATCTATTGTTAAAGAAAGAAGGATTACCAGTTTTATGCCATGGTGGGCCAAAGGTGGTAACATTTTCAGAAATTTTTAAACGAAACCAGCCATTTCTGACCATGGCTAGTTTAAAGTCATTACAGATGTTTGTTGGTAGTTTAACATCATTTCAGACATGTGGTAGTTTAACATCATTTCGGTCGTGTGGTAGTTTAACGTCATTCCGAACATGTGGTTAGTTAGTTCTGTTTATTGAGTTGCTTCTTGATCCTCTGTAGTTTGACATGTCAGGTTGAGTATGCGGATAAGATTTTATACTCACCTTCTCCTTCATCAATGATATAAAAGGGTAATTCTGACCAAGAGACATCAATAGGGATGGCGCCTATGTTTTTATTATCTAGTGTTTCTTTAGTTTTAGTAGGATTGGGAGTTAACATTGGATTTATGTTTTAAAGTATGCTCATGGTTCCTTGCTTAGGCTCAATGAACTCAATTTTTGACTTTTGATCTACTCTAGGGTGTGAGGAAGTAGGTAGTACTATTGCATCCCCATATATGATGATCTCACCACCCTCGTAAGGTAGGTGGATCTCCTGATGGATTGGTGAGGATACAGCTTTAAGTTGAGCCAGCCAAGAACGTCCTAGGATTAGATTAAATCTTGGCATTTGATTGACTACTATGAATTCAGCTGATGTGGGGAATTGGTCCTCGGCTATGAAATCTAAGGTAGCCATACCTATCACTCCAACATGGGAACCACTAAAGGATTTTAGGAAAGAATTTGTCATGGGCTATATTTGTTAGGTAAGTCCTAGTTTTTCAATGACAGAAAAAGGCATTACATTGGTTGCTGCACCATCATCGACATGCACCCTACGTATCTTAAAATGATTAACTTGTATTGTTATGAACATAGGGGTTGTAGTAACTTCTCCTATTTTCTCATCTAGCTTAATGTCCTTAGCGTGAAACTCTAGGGATGTAGTCTTTGATTTCTGAGATTTTTTGGACAATACCGCATCAATGGATGGTTCATTTGCAGCAAGGTTCTCACTAACAGGGACCGAAGTTAACATAAGCATGAGAGCTTCTCGATGTACTAGTGAAGTCATTACTAGATCATACAGGCTTAAAGAAGTATTCTTTTATTTCAAAGCTTGTGTGACCCGGGTCAATACATTCACTAGGTCTTTACCATTTGGGGCATCCTTGTCTATAGAGATTTAGTCCATTTGACCCAGCATTTGTATTTCTCATGGAGGGGTTTTTACTAAAGATGTTGGGTTTGGGACATGACTCGTGACATTATCCTCGTTTTGATGACTCGTACTAGGCTCATTAACGGGCAAACCCATGGGAATAGCATTTAGTGGTGTTGGCTTTGGTGGTCCCAATTTGTGTTGATGGTTTTCTCTTTCCAAATGTTCTCTTGTTAGTCTATCAGAAAGATGTTCTCATAGAGGTCATGGGGGAATGGAGGTGGGTTATGTATCAGGGCATTTTGGCATCTAGATCACAAAGGGAATGGATTAGTTTTTAGATGGTGTGGTTATGGCTGCAACAGAAGGAGGTACACAGATGATGAATGGTTTTGGTGGTGTGGGGGATGTGTGCACGATGAAAGGGGTTTGAGGGTGTGTTGGGGTAGGTGTGTTTTCTGAAGGCCTATGAATCACAAAAGGTTTTTGAGGAACATCTTGTCTATCTTCCATATGGATAGTATTAATCACATATGGTGCATCATTAGTATTGAGAGCATCTTTGTAGACCCCCATGGATTAGTTTTGGGGTCCTACTAGGTTTGCCTCGTCGAATACTACTTCACCCCTATCAATCATGCGTTGTATATCCTATTTCAATGTAAAACAGTAATCAGTCCCATGACCATACCATTGGTGATATTCACAAAATATATCCAACCTAAATCCTTTTGGAATGGGAGATTTGTTGGCTATTTCTAAGGTTGGATTTTTGGCCAATTCATAAAATCGATCATGTCTTTGAGAGGCCGCAGGAGACATTTGTTTGTGTTGAATTAGCCTGGCATTTAGAAGTTGATCAAGCAATTGTGAAGGCTTCATGAGCAATGGTGTGTATTGAGTGGGGTCTTTTCTTTCGAATGTATGAGCATGACCTATGTTGTTATTTCTATCTAAAGAACTTTTGGGTGTAGGAGTGGGTGTGGTTCTTTCATAGTTGTTTGGGATAGCAAGTTGTTTTTCTTTTTTTCCTAGATGACTAGGTTGGGCTGTTTCAACCACTGTTGCTACCTTTGTTTTGGATTTATCTTTCCTCGTATGTTGGGTCCTAAAGGTTGAGTAGGGTAGGTCATTACTTGTTTGTGCTGCCTCTTCTATGTCTTTGATTTACGTGAATGCTTGGGTTAATGTGCAAGCTTTCATATAGTAAATCTTTGACTTAATAAATTCATTCACAGCTTCCTTAAAGATGGTAAGAAAATATGTTTCAAGGATGGGTTCGTGAAGTTCATTCAAGGCTGCACTCCACCTTTGGATAACTTTCTGTGCTGGCTCAAGTGGTGCTTGTTTAATTTGGATCAAGCTATCTAATGTGGCTTTAGGTTTCAGATTGTACTTGAAACAGGTGACAAACTGGTGCAACAAATCCTCTAGACAAGATATGGAGCTACAAGGTAAGGCTGGGTACTAGTCTAAGGCTTTTCCAGTTAAGAACATAGCAAACACATGCAAAATTACATGGGGCCATGCCTAAAGCAAAAGACTTTCTATTCGACATGTCACTAGGTGGGCATTTGGGTCTCCCTCTCCATTGTACTTGGTTAGTTGGGGTAATGAGACTTACTTTGGCAAGGTTAAGGATGGAACTGAGGGATCAATCGGATCATCTTGATAGAAATCTAGTACCTTGACTTCCTCAGTGTTCACAGTTTTTAGGCATTTTAATTCTTCTGCCAATGAGTGCATCATTTTTTGTGTATTTTCCCATTCTTGGGAGGTAGGAAAACTAGTGGATTGAGAGGATTGTGGATGATAATGGTTCAATTTTTCCATTATTTGTGGAAAGAGAGGTTGTTGGGCTGATGTTTGTTGCGGTGGGATAGTATTCGGGGCTGAGACTATAGCTGATGGAATCCATTGCCCAGCCACAGGTTATGAAGTAATACCCTGCACATGTTGGGTTTGAGTAATTAATGGTGCTCCATGGATCTACACCTGAGATATGTAATGGATGGATGTGGAAGCTGGTATGACTAATGGCATCCCAATTACTTGGGATCGAAAGATTCACCCTATGTTAGTTTGGGGAGGGAGTTGTTGGGATTGTACTTGCGGGGGTACAATGGAAGTGGACGCATTAGAGTGAACATTATTGAGCACAGAGAAGATAGGAATGGAGGCAGGTACCTCTTGTCAGGAAACTAGTGCTCGAGTGTTTGTGGATGAAGGGGAAAGCACAGTTTCTTCCAGGAAAGGGTGGAATAATGGGTTTGTATAGGCATGGGGACTAATGGTGTGGTAGAAATCTCCATGTTCAGATTAGGCTGCAAAGTCATCTTCCTCATCTTGAGGCTCTATTGGAGGTAGCTGTAAGGCTTGACTTCTTGCCATAAGAAGCTGGGATATGAGTTTATGATGGTTTTCAGACAGTAGGATTATGTCGAATGCTGAAGGGATGAATTCATGTTCTCCTTTGTGGATAAATTCATATTCTCACTTCGCCTCCCTCTCCATACGGTTGATAGGTAGGTTGGCTTGGAATTTGACACAAGTGAAGTTATACTCTTCGGGTGTAAGAGTCACATAAGTAGGGCCTTTGCCCTTTAGCCTAAGTGACTGGCGTGTAGGGCCTTGGGGATTTATCTATTCAATGATAGTTATGGATTCTGTAGTAGTTACAGGGTTCAAAGTTTTAGCCCCAAAGTCAGAGATCGGTAGTGTTACTGGGTTAATTTGGGAGGATTCCATGATGAACGTGAGTAGACTAGGCTAGATGAGTTGAACTACAAGCAATTGCAGCATGAACAACGTGACCAAACCAAAACATGACCAACAAGGAGCAAGCTCAGTGTGACCAATGCGACCAAACCACAACGTGACCAACAGGGAGCAAGCTCAGCGTGACCAATAGGGAGCAAGCTGCAGCATGAGCAACTCCAATAGGGAGACTCACAGGGACAAGATGAAAAAGTGTTGATAGGTAGATTGACATTTTAACAAACAACAAGCAAGTGGGCCCTCCTTCTAGTGCCAATTTACTGTACTGACCTAAATC
Source organism: Gnetum montanum (assembly GCA_015680685.1). Lineage (NCBI taxonomy): Eukaryota > Viridiplantae > Streptophyta > Gnetopsida > Gnetales > Gnetaceae > Gnetum > Gnetum montanum. Next base: position 519,952 of record MNCI01012880.1, read on the forward strand.
ATCAATGTAAGGTTGGAAGGGAAACAGACACCGAAAGATTGTCAGGTAGGCACAGCTGACCTTGCCTTCGTTTGAGGGAAAGCTAGAAGAGGAAATGAAGGTAGAGTGCCTTGGATGGTCTACACGCAAATCAACCAAGGACTTTCCTGAGCATAAACTATGGCTTGCACTGGGGTTATCGTAACTGATGTCTTAAAATTTGAACAGTGTGCATAAAATGTAAACAAAAATATATGCAGTGTATTGCAAATGAAATGTAAAGAGGATCATAAATAGAATATAAGAAGAATGTAAACAAAACATAAACTAAATGTAAGCAAGCATAATGCAAACCGAACATAAACTAAATATAAAATAGACTAAACAAAAATAATGGTTGGTTGGCAAAATGAACTGAATTGTATTGCTTAAAAAAGATGTGCACCGGTTAAAGCGTAGCTGCATGTGTGGATGGTAGGTCAAATGCCTATCCCCGGGGTGATGTGACACGATGTGATGATGTGATGTGATGTATGTGTGAAGTACTTGGATGCCAAGAGTCAAGTGTGCCAAGCGCCCAAGGAATACTGGTTTGCTGTATGTTCTTAGAATTGCCAATGTCTCCTATTGCCCACCTCGGTTCATGTGAATTGACAGGGTATTTATAGGTTTGGGCCAGGGTCAGGTGCAGAATTCAAGAATGGAATCAACAGCTAGGAGATGAGAGAAAAGTGGATCTCATGACAGGTGTTTGGTGGATAGTTGTGCATGAGTTGGATGTGTGTCAAACAATTGTACATGAGTTGGATGTGTGTCGGTAAGCTACATTCTTGACCAGGTACATTGCATTTTACAACTCGTGGGTTACTCAAGCCCATAGGAGTACATACAATTTGGATCGTGAGGGCTCGACATGCCTACAAATGAAGAAAATTTACAAAGAAAATCAAAGTGATTGACTCCAGCTCACTTGAAACTTCTTGGTCCTGAATCGACTACTGCAGGATGCTGGTTCAAGGGATTTCATGGCTGCTTGAGGTGGTTCTATTCTTCTAGAGCTTCTAGTTTGAATGGATGTGTTGATTTGAGCTTCAACATGTGTTCCATCGCATTCACATTGTACTCATGCTCAATGTGACCTCCAGCGTGTGTATGCTGTAGTGTGTATACATTGCACTCATGCCCAACATGACCTTCAGCATGAGCAAGAGAAACTGGCATGCTTTACTCCAAATCTTGAAATTTGAAACCTTTTTTCTGAGTGCAAGCGCAACTATTACCTAAATTTGTCTACGAGTGACCTAAAATCTGGAATTTGAGCTTGACTATGTCTGGTTTGGAGCACTTTTGGGGAGATTACACTGAAGGTCACGTTGTAGCATGACTTGCAGAAACTTGAGATTTTGAAGTGAAACTAGAAGTTTTTGGAGGCTGGGGCTAGAGGTTGTTGATGGTGAACCCTAAATATTGATTTTCTCCTTTGAAAATTTGATTTTTTTGACTTCATTTGGAGGCTTTAAGAGTTGGTCACGCTAGGGGCAAGCTAGTTTTGACAGCGTGAGCAACCTGCCTTGGGCAAGTTGGGTATGAGCTCCATGCCTTACCCAAATTTTGCCTCTAGAATACTGGGGAGGGCTTGGGTCATCCTCATTTCAAAGTGTTGGGCTAAAATTGGTGGTGTTTCACCTGCCTCCTTGGTTACTAATGTTAAACATTAACATTGTCGATGCTTGTCTCCTTGGTGTTAACTAGCACTACCATTCCTTACATCCCTAGTGTTGGATGATTTCCATTAATTTCATTGATGCCTACCTCCCTGATGTTTTCAAGCATGGCCATTTCTTGATGTTTTGGTTACCAATGGTGTCTATTGGCATGCTTGCTACTTGCACCGTAGAAAATATAAAAGTTTCCATGAATTAACAAATAATTAAAGAAAAAATCTCAAATTCCAAGTGGGAAAATTTAAATATGAAAATTTGGAAAATATAATAAATAAGAAAATTATTAATAGTTATAGCACTTTGAATTTAAAATCTTTATTTAAGAGCATTCATCTTATAGTAGCATGGGGATGAGTAACATCTTGGAAAGTCTTGTTTTTTGTGCCCAAAGTTTTAGACTTTATAAGCTATAATTTTTTATTATGGAAACATTTTTTGGTGAAAAAAGAGTTGTTTTCTACATAGTCTCTTAGATGTAATGGGAAAGTTGGATTTGTCTCTAGAGCTCCAAAAATTGAATTTTACTCCTTTCCGAATATAATGCCTCAAGACCATTTGAGGCTCAACTTTAGTATAACTTGGGAATAAGATGTATATTTTTACCATATAAATAGTCATTTCTAATATTTTTGAGCCTTATGATCTTAATGATGATGTTAGATTTATCATTTGAGTACCTAAAAATTAGGAGATATTTTAAACCATGCATAAAGAGGCCATAACTTAGAATAACTAACAATGCCTAATAATTTAATTTTTTTGAACTAAATAGATATAACATCTTGGGATTTCTTTGGCCTTAGGATTAGATACTTAACCTATGCTAATAGTTAGTCTTAGGACACTAACCCCTACTATGTCATTAGTTACAATGTTGGAGTCAATGTCTTAAGGAGGTAGAAATATAATTAAGATTCTAGGTAATGTAACTAATTGTTACTAATCCAAAATCAATCAAAGCATAAATTGGTGAACTAGAATGATCAATAAGATATATACCAATTCAACTTACAACAAGATCATGCAACCAAACATCATGGAAAATCATACTCTCATTCCAACAAGGTGTATGATACTATTAAGGAGAAATGGTCTAGAAGAGAATCCAAGAACAAGAATGAATGTTGCAACATATAATCTACTTCTAATATCCTTATCTAATAAAAGAAAACATCTATTATGTTCACCATGTACCTTGGATTGGAAGAAGTATCAATGACCATGCACCTTAGCAAAGTTACAAGCTTTAGGTGTTGCGGTCTTCTATGTACAAGAAGTATTGTTATGGGAATTCCTATAAAATTTCAGCCAGACTTGGAAAAAATGAGATACAAAGGTATTTATAAGAAAAAATATTCTTTTGAAAGTTCTTCTTTCAAGCCATACATATTAGCCTATTGCAAAAATCAAAACATGGATGGTTGCTAAATCTTTTATAAAGAAGCCAAGTTTGAATTAGTAAAAAGATTTGAATTAATAGTCAAATATATGATTTTTAAAATCATAGAACATCAAATCATGGAGAATAAGAGATGGTCAAGATCTATAAAAACTACATAGCTTTGACCTTGATATTAAAAATCTAGTTATCGAAAATATATGTTTGTATGGTCAACACACATTTAATTGCTAAATCAACATGTTCAGATATTAGACTTTGCCACATGGCATACTTGATTAAGAAAATAGAGAAAATATGAATGAATAAGTTATTCCTAATTCATACTGATATTAATCTAGTGTCATTTATCCTTTGTGGAGTGTTCAATACAAAGGTTGAAAGTGATGTTTATTAATTCTTAATATTAAGAAGTAAAAGAACCCTTGGAAGATAAACATGATTTAATGAAGACTTTCTTATCAATTCAACATGCCATTTCATTGGCTTGTGTATATTCTAATTACTTTGAATCTTCAATAAATAATTCAAATCCTAGAATTCAAGAAGATATGATGTTATTGGATAAAATTCATCAAGATCCACAATTTACCAATTATACTACCATGATTAATAAAGATGAGTCAACATCATTCTTCATTAAGACCCTATTCTATATTTGGTATAATGCCAAATTATTCCAAGCTACCAAGTTTCTAGAGTTAATTTCTAAAAAAAGAAGTTGAGAAGTAAGATTAATCCCTACCATACCAAATAAGGGCATTTGATCATATGCCACTTATGGTAGAAGGACAACTACATCATTAATCCCTAAGGTTAATCAAGATTAGGGAGACTCTTAACCTTAATTTTATTCATAATATTCTTATTTTCTTTATTATTTAATTTATATTTTAATTATGTAAGTAAAATATCTAGGAAAATTAAAGTTGGAAATAAAGGATTTATCATACCTTCAATTGGGTAACCTGATATGAATTGCACTTTGTGTGACCCTAGCTAGAACTAGTTATTGGTGATTAGTAGAATTTTAATTCAACTCTTATCATTACCTTAGGAAATAAGGCCATTATTTCTAAAATAAGATTTAATTTTCATATATTCTTCTCACTTATGTTATATTTGCATAATAAAATGAAAAACATTAGGATATTCAACCTTTAGTCTAAAGGGAAAATCAAAGTATTAGAGCATTGAAGCATGGAAGAAGCATTAGAGCTAGAGAAAGGTTATTAGCATGAACTTGTTCAAGGATGAATGAAACATAAGGAGCATATATTGTCACATTCTCATTTTTGAATGGTGCCACTACATAACAAAGATTGAGCCTCTTCATAAAATGTATTTTAATTATTGTAATAAGACCCCAAAGAAAAAATTGTAATTAAGATCCAAAAGAGCATGTTGTAATAATAGGCATGTCTCTCAAGGTGATCTTGAAGAGTTTGACCTAAGGAATTTATACCTAGGCATTATAGGTTATATCAACATGGATTTATAGAGTTAGTAAAGGCTATTGACCTTTTAGTATGTCAAAACTCTAAGGAAAATAGAGAATATAGAATGTTTGTTGTGGATGATGTTTTTTCAAGACATGAATAAGAACTCCACATTAGAACTCAAGGAAATGAGATCTACAATGAGATGATAAATTAAATACCACATAAGTAAGATGAGAGCATGGATGAAAACAAAGGTTACAAATCAAATGAATATGCTCTAAGGAATGGCAAGAAGGAAAATGGATAGGAGAAAGCCTCATAAGACAAAGATCAAAAGTTAAGAAGACGTATTCTAAAAATAGAAGACATCTTTGTCTTAGAGTATATGTCTTCCTAGAGACATCCCACAAAAGATGTTCCATTTTCTAGTGAGACATCTCTCTTGAATTAAGGTTAATCTTAGGTAGATGTCCAATCTTCAAAGAAGACATCTACACTAGTCATTCGATAGTCATTACATGAATTCTAGGGAGTTTTCAAAAACTTCAAGACTATAAGAAGATACCAAAATCTTGGGAATTGTGCAAGTACTATTCACACAAGAGTAGTCATTGTCTAATTTATTCTATTGTATTCTTGTTATTCATTGTAACATAATTTCTATGGTTGTATGTTGTATTGTGCTTCACAGTGTAAGGACTTGTAAATTTAGTTACATTCTTTCCTTATCTCTTTCTCTTTTTCTTGTAGCCCTATATCATTGATGTACTTCTTGTGAGAAGGCATCCACATTGAGCTTGTTGGAATGTTGTAGGGTTGAGTGGTTTTGTAGTGTCAAAACACTCTAGAGTGGAGCTCAATTTTGTAAAGGTTTCGAGATCCTTTAAACCACATTTTGAGCTTGTTGGGACCTTGTGGGGTTGAGTGGTTTTGCAGTGATGAAACACTCTAGTGCAGAGCTCAAAGCTTTTACAGGGTGTGGTGTCATTCAAGCCACATTTTTTTGCATGGATTCTACCAATTTTTGTGTTTTTTTTGTGGAAGGTTCAATTTCAATTGGAAACTTATTCAGCACACCGCCCACCCGGCACCACCCCACCGCCCCCCCNCTCTTGGGTTTGGCTTCAACTTTCAAGAGGAAATTATGGAGGGGACATCCTAAACAAAGCCATCAATGTTTAATGGATTTGATTTTTCTTATTAGAAGGCAAGGATGTAAGGCCTCTTTGAGTCAATGGAACTTAAGGTATGGGAGTCCATTCTTGAAGGTTACACACTACCTGTTAACAATGCATCAAAGGCACTTAGGCCAAGGAGCAACTAGACACCAGAAGAAAGAGATAAGTTCATGTATAATTCTAAAGCAAAAAATTATTTATATTGTACACTAAATAAATATAAAATTAATAAAGTAACTAGATGTAGAATTGCTAAAGAAATTTGGAAAACCTTAGAAGCTACCTATGAGGGCATATTCATAGTTAAATAATCATAAATTTTGGTTTTGCAAAGTGAATATGACAAACTTAAAATGACGGAAGGTGAAAAGAAAAGATTATTTTTCTAGGGCAAATGATCTAGTTGTAGCAATTAGGGGTACAAGCAAGGACTTACTTGAAAGTGTTGTAATCATTAAAATGATTATAACACTACAACATGAATTTAGACCTAAGGTTATAGCTATGGAAGAAATTAGATATTTTTCAATATTAAAATTTAAGAGCTCCAAAGTTCTCGTATTGCTTATGAAATGAATCTCATGAGCAAAGAGCGATAAAATAAAATCCCATTACCTTGAAATCAATGTCCAAAGTGATAGAACTAACTAAACAGGAATTGAATAGTGAATAAGAAATAGCTCTTCTATTAAAAGGAGTTCAAAGGCTTCTAGCAAGAAAAGGAAAAAGCCTTAATCAACTAGGACATAACCAATCCAACTCCAAAGGTAAGGATAGAGGTAAGAATATTTCAAATTCAAATTTTGATGCTTTTCAATAGAATGTTTTGTATGTGGTAGAAGAGGCCATGTGGCCCCCAAATGTCCTAGCACTGGCAAGTTACAATGAAAGGATAAGACTAATGTGGACATGAAAAAGACCAACTTCTACACAAGTTGGGATTATGGAGAGAAAAGTGAAGAATAGGTTGATGACACCATGAAATATTCTAAGCTTATATGTATGGCCCTTACAAATGAAAATTCATCACAAATTTCTGATGTACCAAGAAGTAATTATGATGAAAGATATAGTGAAATTTACTCAAAAAGGTAAAGAAAAATATGTATAGAAAAATTTTTAAAATTCAAAACTTATTGATGAGTGGAAAGGTACCCCTAGCCCAACCATACGAATCACTAACGCATTTACACATGATCTAGTTGAATTCCATGGACCAATAGTTCTCTAGTGCACTAACTCTTCTAGGAAGTGAAATGGGTGTTGAGAATGTTTGTTGTCTTCACAAATACACTTGTGAAGCTCAAGTGTATGGTTTAAGTGTAATTGAGGTACATGACTTTTTTATCTCTTATGTTTTATAAATTTGAATGCTTACAACAAGAATGAAAGGTAAAGTAATTGAAGATCTAATTCATCTACTACTTAGCTAGCCTAATACAAGTAACTGCCTCACTTTCTTAAACACATCTTGAACACATATAGTGTTGCTAGGCTACCAAACATTAAGTGTTTCTAGGTTACCAAGTACTATATGTATGCTCAAAGTGGTCATGCTTGTGTTCATTAACAACTAGAAATTAATTGCTCAATTGAAATGTAGTATAGTAAAGTGCATAAAAGTAAAGAACATTAAAAGAAATAGTAATCTATTCTTAGTGCTATAAGGATTGTCAAAAATTTCATTTTATTCCCATCACACTTCTTTGCTCAAGTACATCAGTGTTTGAACAAAGAACCATACACAATTAGACTTCTTCTATGGGCACTTAGAAAATATTCTAACTCTAGAGAAAATAAACTACAAGAGCTTCGCTACTTTGACTAAAAGTTGAAAACTAACTTCCAAATCAAGAGCTCAGATGCTATATTTATAGGCTATCATATACCCCTCAATGTTGGATACCTGACATCACATCAAGACCTTGATGTCAAATACTTGACGTCATAGCTCTGATGTCGGATATCCAACATTGAAAGAGATGAACAAACATGTTTCATCATGCGTCCACAACTAAATGAAAACTTGTCCTTAAGTGTAGAAAAAGAGGAACAAGTTCTTTACAAAATATTAGGTAGGTATGGGATTATTTATTGACATACAAATTGACTCAAATGGAATAACAGACTTGGAGTGCCCAAGTGTATAGAGATACAATCTTTACAACATTGGGTGTCCATGATAAGTTAAGGGAACACCCTAGATAACACTAACATCCAACACCTCTTGGCAACAAAAGAATGAGAGAGAAGATCCAATGATCATGAATGGTACTCATTGTGTGGTACTAATACATCATCCTTGGTGAAGATAGTCCCACTTCTAGTCCATGCTTTCCATTACAGTCACAACAAAATCATGAATTAGTGTGCAATGTATAACACATAGCTATTAATTGCCTTATCTCGTGGGTGGTTACACTCAACTAAGTTGTGATTATGGTAGATTTATTCCTTTAGTAGTGTTATTAGGAAGACTGACAAATAGGGTAAAATAGATAAGTGGTCCATAAAATTTGGAAAAGTCCAACACAAGGAAATATTTGAAGAGGGTGTAAGAATTCACAATAATAAAAAGGAAAGTTCACTAAAAAATGTTGTGAAGATGTGCACAATGGGATTTCATTGATGGGGTAAACATAAATAATTTGATTGTAAGAGTGTCTAAGGGTAAAAAACTTAACTAACCCAACCAAAAGATATGTAAGTGGGTCCTTCCCAAAGTAGGCATAGGCCTTTTATGCCCTTTCATAACTTCAAACCAAAGAATCTGTGGGCTCTGGAGATGATTAATGGTTATAGAAGGTTAAGTAAAAAGCTTAGAAGAAACTACCTAAGAATTCTAACAAATCAAACTAGGACATCAAACTAGAACATGAAACTGGTAGTGAGGTGAGAGATGAAAAGCATAGATAGATAAAAGAGAGTGAAATGGAGTTCCTGATTAAGGTCAAATAAAGCCCCTTGTGGGTTTTGTGGCTAAATGATTTGGTAGGATCCATCCTTAGTCTAGAAAAAAACCAACCACATTCAATGACTTTGCCTCATCATTATAAGACTAGTCCATCCCCTGAGACACAAGAGTACTCCCACAGAACAACCACCATTCCTTATTAGAGAAGAAAAGAGAAGTAAGAAGTGAGAAAGGACCTTAATTAGACGGGACTAGTTCCATAACCAGTGCTTGTAACCCATTTATTTTTTTCTAAGGGGTGTGCTTTGAATTCTCATCATTTTTTTCTTGATGAGAACCACAACATGGGAGGATTTATTCAACTTCCTTTTATTGGTCGAGATAAAATGGTAAGAAATCCATGAAAACACATATGCACCCAGGTAGATAGAAAGGCACAAAGAATACGAAATCCCTGTAAATCCACATCATATTCAAACCTTTGAATCCTTCCCAATTCTAGAAACTACCAAAGTCAAAAATTTATTAAAGTTTTGTTAATGAAAAAGGGATTGCACGTTTCCAGAAGAAGAAAAATGATAGAGTTTGTGGATGGGTGGATGTTGTGGACTCACTGCCTATTACATGAAAAAGAAACCATGTTCTAATTATCCATAACAAAATTCAAAGCTAGAAACTAGACACTAATAATTAAATAACAAAAATAGTACATACCACCATCAAGCAATGCATTAACACTATCCGTAGCACTTATTAACAAAAAGTTAGAAAATCATACCAAAATAAAAAAAAAATATAAAAGAAAGTGTAAAATGTTCAAGAAATAGCAAATGTACTAACAATGATGTAAAAAAAATTTAGAAAAGAATAATAACATGAAAGCAAGAAGATGTAAAATAAACCATGTGTAAAACAAAAATTTATAAAACAAAAAATGTTTAAAATAAAAATTTGAAAAATTGAGGAGCCACTTCTATGGTTAGCATGGGTGGCCATATCCTCCATGACTAAGTTGAAAGGAGGAGATCTGAAATATAGAGCATGGTTGTCCATCCAATGAGGCTTTTGTTATATTAGCTAGCTTATACTCATGTAAACGTTTAATTTGTTAGATGTTGATCCACTATTTCTTCTCTAGGTTCTTAGGTCTGTAGATCATCATGGCCCCAGAAAAAAAAGTTTCATAAATGATGTAAGATCCTTCACAATGTTTGAAACTTAGTTTGTTGAGGTATGTGTGTGGGGTTCTAGTAGAGAATCTTATCTTCTAGTTGACATTTGAAATTTTTGATTTTAAGGTCATGATACTTTTTGTTTTAGGCCTTGTGCAACTCGTTAGATGATAGGTCTACCAATCAGTTTTCATCTAGCAGGTTGAGATTCATTAGTCTTTCTTTTTGTGCTAGACGCAAGTCAAGATCAAGATGACAAGCTACTGAAAGTGTATAGAGTTTGAATTGAATAGGAAGTGTTAGTAATTTTCCATACATAAGCTAAGCTCATAGGAAGAATAGCCTATAGAAAGTTTTCATGTTGAGCGATAGGCCCAAAGGGCATCATTGAGTTTTGTGCTCTAGTATTTCCTATATTTGCTAATAGTTCTTATTAGTATCCTTGTGATTTTCTTATTGGTAACCTTAGCTTAGTCATTAGCTTGGGGATGATAGGGTGTTGTAGGTTTGTGTTCAACCCCCAAGTGTTGCATGAGTTCTCAAAAAGTAGTGCCTATGAAGTAAGTTCCATTATAAAAAATTAATGCACATGGCATACCAAACCTATTTACAACATTTTGTTGTACAAATTGAGTGGCAATAGAAAAAGTACAATCAATGATGACTACTATTTCTACCCATTTCATACAAAAGTCAACAGTTACTATGATATACGCCTTTTCATTTAACATGGGCATGATGGGATCCATGAAATCAATGTCCCGCATGTCAAAGGGTTCTAGTCGTTGAATCCATTGTTGAGATTCCTCCATTTGAGTAGTCATTCCACCATCTCATAGGCATCATTCATAAGAGTATACATGATGGTGAGCATCCCTAAAGATTGTTGGCCAATAGTACCCTACCATCAAGATTTTAATGGTTGTGTGTCTCCTAAGATAGTGTCCTTCACAAGGACCTTCATGAGCTTCTCAAAGAATGCACAGTTGATCAACATTAGGGATACACTAATGAACCAGGCCATCAGTGCACACCTTTCATAGGTGTTCATTGATCTTCATGAAGTGTTTTACCTAGAGAAGAAATTGTCGTTTCTTTCAGTGATCCAACCCTTGCAACATCTGCTAAGTAAGAAGATAGGTGAGAATGCCATCATACCATTTGGGCTCATTGGGTAATTTTTTAGTTATAGCACCAGCACATAGGAGTTCATTAAGAAACATATTAGAAAATGGGTTTTCTTCCTCTTTGTCATCCCATCGCAACCAAGATAAGTGATCAATGGTCACATTCTTAGTGTCCTTTAGATCTACCATCGTAAGATCAAATTCCTGCAAGATCACCAGCTACCGTATGACATAGGGGCTCACCATTGGCTTCTTCATCAGGAAGCAAATAGCACTATGGTATGTGTGCACAAACACGTTATAACCAAGCATATAATGCCTGAATTTTTCTAGAGCAAACCACTACCATCAACTCTTTTTCTGTAGTAGTGTAGTTTATCTATGCACCCACAATGCTTTGACTAACACAATGGATGTAATATGGACATTTCTTTTCATCTAATTGCATATGCATGGCTCCCAAGGCATAATTTGATGCATCCATCATGATATAGAATGGTCTAAACTAGTCAAGTTCTTATAGAATTGGAGTTTCTACAAGTTTTTTCTTCAATTATTGGAATGTTTTTTCACATTCTGTAGTCCAAACAAAGTGAGCACCTTTCTTTGTCAACAAAATCAATGGTTTTGTGATCTTAGAGAAAATCTCTATAAATTGTTAGTAGTAGTCAATTTTCCAAAGAATGATCAAACATCTTTAAGAATTTCTAGTTGGTAGGTTATTCCTTGGATGACCCTTATTTTCTCAAGGTCAACCTCAATTCTTGCTTGTGATATTGTATGCTCTAATACAATACCCTCTTTGACCATTAGGTGATCCTTTTGCTAATTGGGCCATAAGTTGGTTTCAACACATTATTTTAGCACTTTCTCAAGGTGATCCAAGACTTGCTCAAATGTAGCTCCATAAGTGGAGAAGTCATACATGAAGACTTACATGCCACTACCGATCTACTGTTGAAAAATGCTTAGACTAGGCATTGGAATATAGTAGGAGCATTACATAGACCAAATGGCATCTTGTGATATGCAAAAGTCCCCTAAGGACTCATGAATGTTTTTTTTTCTTGGTCCTTTGGTGCAATTTAAATTTGGTTATAGCCACTATAACCATCTAGAAAACTATAGTATATGCCTAGATATTGTGTTAAGCACCTCATCAACAAATGGCATTGGAAGATGATCTTTGAATGTTGCCATATTCAGTAGCTAAAAATTGATGTAGACTTTTGCCTCATTTCCTTGGCACAATTATGAGTGGACTAACCCACTCACTATCTATAATGGGATAAATTAACCCCACTTTGAGGAGTTTCTTGATTTCCTCTTTGATGATCTACTTCAATTTGGGGTTCAATCACCTCTATGGCTATATTTTTGACTTCATGGTTAGATCAGTGTAGATGCAATGCTAGCACATCCTAGGATCAATCCCTATTAGTTTAGGATATGACCAAGTAAAAGTTGCTGATGATTTTTCAACTACCTTCAATAGCATCTTTTTCTACTTTGGAGCAAGATTGGAATTGATTATGACTAGCTTTTCATTTTTCAAAAACACATATTCCATTTCTACTACTAGTATTTTTAGCTTGGGATTTTGCTTGAAACTTTTAGGAATTTCCAACTCTCTCCAATAGGTATCATCATTTGTATCATCAAAGAGTTGGTGATGAACTTGCTCTAGTTCATCCATGCCTATGACATATGCACATGTTAAGCTCTTAGTCAGTTCGATACAAAGTTTTCTACTCTCAAAATTAGCGATTAATAACTAGGTGCCCTCCTACTTTGTGGCTACTATGTACAAACACCGTTGGATTTCTACTTCTAGTGCACACTACTTGCATGTAGAAATAAATTCTTACTTTATGGCCCAAAGTTTCTACACAAAATTACACCCTATGTCACTATATGTGATGCATGAAACTCTCTTCTTCTCGATCTTTCCAAATGCATTTTCTTTGGATATTTTCAAGGAAAGATCTTTGATGCTCATTCTTGCATCAATAGTGATCAGTCATTCCCTTCCCATGATGATTGGGAAATCCCCTTTGCAATTCTCCACTTTGATCACTAGGAAATCAATAGAATAAGACCACCCACAAATAGTGATCATAATGTCTTTTACCAATTCAAATGGAATAGTGATGGACTGGTTTGCAAATTCTAATCTTATGTTGCTCTTCTTAAAAGGAGGTAGGTTTCATATAGTGTACATCTCATGAGAAATTAAATTAACACCAAAACCTAAGTTAAGAAGAGCCTTGCATGGTTCATTCCTAGCAATCTACAGATAAATTAGAAAACTTCCATAATTGACTAATTTCTTGGGAAGGTTTCTAGCATGGATCCAATCAGATATAGTATGAGTAAGCATGATGGTATGGATCCTAGGTAGATTTTGGTTTGAAGTGGACTCAAAGGTGTTTAATATAGAGGAAGATGAAGAAACACGGTGGTCAACCATGGGTGTAATCGAGGGCTTAGGAGGACTACAAGGTTGAAAGAAAGGTATTTTATTTGATCAAGTAGTTGACCCATTTGATTAATGAACTAGTTATAGATTAGTAATCATTGTAGTATTGCATTGTTTCAATTGAGCTAGTAATTCACCCTGCATAGGTGGAGCAGGTGGTAGCTATGCAGGTGAAGGAGGAACACATGCAGGAATAGGAGGAGGATAAGGATAAAGAGTGGTATCCCTTCCTTCATGTGGAGAATGAGTTTAATAATAATTAGAAGGCTGGTAGTGAGATTGGAAAATAGAAATATGACTAGAGGAGTCACATGGAGATAACGATTGCTGAATGTAGTAACCATAAGGGTATTATTACCTTGGTGGTGCTAGTGCCCATGATTGTGGTTTCTGCCACTGCTGATACTGCTCATATGGTTGTAATGGAGATCCTCTTGGATAATATATTTGTTGCTAGTGGAACTACCTAAAATTACCTTGAGGATAAGATAATATTTTGAATGTTTTCCTTTGTGTTAGTCATTGATTAAAGACATATATCCCAGACTCCTATAGATGTGACATCATGGGGTAACATCCCTTAGGATGTTCATATTAACAAACATCACACCCACCATCATCATCGAATTCACTTTTCACAACCTCTTCTATCATAGCAATCTTGCCCCTACCTTTGTGATAAGCACATTCAACTTCCTTGCGCCTCTTGTGCTCATGATCACTACCTTGTCCTTTGGGCTCCTCAGTAATTTTTAGAACAACTTGGAATCTACTATTCATGGAGTTGCATAACTGATCAACCTTGGCGATAATTTCAAATTAGAATTTTTGGAGTGGGAAATTTTTCCTATTCACCATCTCATTAGATGCAGATTCGTCCTCATTGTTGTAAGATCAAACCTCCCTTTTGAAAATGAAATGATCATTGTTATATTCCTCTGCACTTTCTCTTTTTCTTAATTTTTCCTCCTCTTTAGCTACTTACTCGATTAATCTTTGTATCTAATGGGCACTTAGTTTTGACAATCACCCTTGGGCATAGACACTAAGGGGTCTCCTCATTTCTAATCGAAGCCCATCTACTATGTGGTGAAGTTGATCTAGTTGAGAATAACCATGGCTAAGAAATTTGTGCATCAAGGAATAGTATCAACCAATGGTGACATCTAAGGGTTCGTGTGTTCCTTGTTTCCATACTTGGATTTTCCTTCTCAAATTGGATACTCTAGAGTATGTTTGATATTTATCATTAAACAATTATAGCATGGTACTCCATCTAATAAATTCCAACTCTAAGAACTAGTACCAATTCTCTATTTCTTTGGTGAGTGTCCTAGGGAACAACTTAAGTTTTTGTCACTCATTCTCTATGTTCTACAAGACACATGCATCTTAAAAATCTTAGAGATGATTTTGTAGATCAAGGTTATATCCCCCTTTGAACTAAGGAATATTGTTCATGTCTAACCTTTTGATTCAACTATCCTTCACATAAATTATTGGAATTTGTACTACCTCTGCAATATTAAGCATACTTCGAGTAGCAAGTAGAGGCTTATCGAGGCCTTGATCATGGTACCTATGATGCCCTCTAATACCCCTTCATTCATGGTGATATGCCTCTTTTAAATGTCCATGCACTTGATCTTGCCTTTCCCAATGGTCCCTTCGATCATGTTGGTCCCATTGATCATTTCGTTCATTTTTGTCACCTCCATCATGATCTTTCCTTTTGTAATTGCGATCAAAGTTAGAAGAATAAGATGATGATAATGAAAGGGAATTGGAAGGAGGACTAGCACCATCACAGTGCCTACTAGCACCTCTTTGGTAATTACAACCATGATCATGATCTTGTTTCTTGTCTGCATCCCAGCCTTGACTTACCCCTCAGAATCCTTCCTTCTCATTAGATCCATTATCACTAGAACTAGGATTGTGAATTGTGGATTGAAAGTTCTAGTTTTGACCTCTTTCACTAAAGTCAAAGAGAGGAATTTCATTGAATGGGAAACCCCTAGAGAAGGATTCTCCACCGGCTTGTTGATACAACAGGAATGAAGAATCATTAAATCTTTTTCTGTTGGAAGATTCATACCATTGTTATAGCTATTGATCTTGTAACTGTTGTGCCTTAGTGGGATGATAATCCCTGGCATCAATCTCTTGCACAACATACATAGCATGACGTTCCTAAAGATCATATTGTATAAGCATTTGATGAAGCATTACAGAATAGATCGATCAAGTGAAACACAATGTTGCCCTCCATGTCACACACCACAGCTATTCATCCTAGTGTAGGATGAATGTGAAATTTGGTACCTACTCATCAAGATGAGCATATACGATAAAATACTATTGAGTTACTGACTGATAATCTTTATCAGACTTGGGTGAAGAATTTCTCCTATGAGAAGAAGACATTTTATGTTAGAAAAATAAAAATCACAGTGCGCTTATAAATATTTTTGTAGTAATCTTAAGATGTGATGTGACTCTAAGGTTTGTTTCAATGATTTAAATAATTTTACTAGGTCCTAAATAGTGCATGAAACAAACAAAAGTTCCCTAGCAATGGTGCCAATGATGAATGACAAGGTACCCCTATGCCCAACCATATGAATCGCTAAGGCATTTACACATGATCTGGTTGAATTCTGTGGACTAATAGTGCACTAACTCTTCTAAGAAGTGAAATGGGCATTGGGAACATTCATTGTCTTTCCAACTACATTTGTGAAGCTCAAGGGTATGATCTAAGTGTAATTGAGGTACATAATTTTTTATCTTTTATGTTTTATAAATTTTCTCATCTACAACAACAATGAAAGATAAAGTAATTAAAGATCTAATTTATCTACTACCTAGCTAGCCTAACACGAGTAACCATCCCACTTTCTTGGATACATCCTAAACACATATAGTGCTGCTCAACTACTAAATCTTAAGTGTTGCTAGGTTACCAAGTACTATATGTATGCTCGAAGTGGTCATGCTTGTGTTTATTAATAACTAAAAATTAATTGCTTAATTAAAATGCAGTAAAGTAAATTAAAAGAAACAAAAATCTATTCTCAATACTATAAGGATTGTCAAAAGAGTTCATTTTTATTCTTGTCACACTGCTATGCTTAGGTACATTAGTATTCGAAAAAAGAACCATGCACACTTAGACTCCTTCTACAGGCACTTCAAAAATATTCTAACTTTGGAAGAAATAAACTATAAGTGCTTCATTTCTTTGACTAAAAACTAAAAACTAGCTTCTAAATCGAGAGCCTAAGCACTATATTTATAGGCCAGTGTATACCCCGTGATGTTAGATACCTGACGATAGAGTAGATGAACAAGCGTGTTTCGTCACTTATCTTCTAAGTTAAAAAGGAAAATCTTAGACACAAAGGCCAAGATTCAACTACTAACCCTATTAGATAAAGAGGAATGTAGGGATACTCAAGAAGAAAGGGTTACTGAAAATTATGAAAATTTAGAAGTAAAAACCTGGAAGAAATCCATAAAAGGATACTAGTACTATCTCAAGTGTAAACAAGTTTGAAAACACTATCCATGAAGAAAACACTTTATGTGTTTGTAAAAAATGTGGACATAAACAAGATTATTATTATCCTTATATTGGACAAAATAACATTGATTCCTAGTTTTTTCAAAAGGAACCTAGTGCGTGTATTTTGCAAGATGCAACAACTTGGAAATAGAATGGGTTGAAAATTGGAAAAATCTTTAGAAGAATGGATGATACAATCAATGACCATAGATTATTCCATCTTGAAGAACATGAACAAGAAGGATTTCCATACGAGATTGAATACATCAACAAAGGAACTAATGAAAGAAAATCAAAGGGTAAGGAGGTGCTCCATGATAGAGGACCTCATCTCAAACTTCATTAGTCTTTTTCATATTAATAAGAAAGCAAGGTAAGTCATGGTAAGTGTCTATTTCCTTGCTTGATAGTTAAAATATGGATCAAATTTGAATATCATATGAATTCTTTAATCACCAAAGAGAACATAGATCTTAATTCATAGAAAAAGAGATCAAAGTAGTATGGTTATCTCTCATGTTATCTCATGAACTATGTAGTTGTTTACATGTTCTTAAAAAGTGTTATTCTTGAAGAATATCTAAATTTGAGAATCAAGAATGGCATTACATCCACATTTATCATAAGATGCTACTAACATGAGAATTTGGACCAAGCATTGCAGGAAAATGACAAAGAGATGGATAATTAGATGATCAAGAAAAACAAATTTTTTATGATTTGTGCCTAATAACTTGTCTCTAATATTTATTCTTTTCATAAATTTTTTTGGATTATTCAAGAATCCAGAATAAGCAAGATTGTGAAAATTTAGCTACATGTAATTAAATTATTAAAGAAAAGGTAAGCACATATGTAGGGGAAGCTTGTACCTCATGAATTATGAATACATGGGAATTTTATGAAGATATTGTCCAATACATAATTCTTAGAAAGGTAAATTAAGGTATATCCATCTAATATAGATTGAAGGTAAAAGAGAAAAATGTTTTTGATTCAATCCTAAAAATTTCTGCTACCTAAGAGTGATCATTAATTATGCAACTATTTAGAATTCATTTGAATAAATCTATAAGCTAGTACTACATCATTGACATACTTTGAATATATATTCTTTTGAGTACTTAAGTTCACTATTGTTAATATGAACTAAACAATTCCAATTAAAGCAAGATGAAGTACTCACACTTCTATTTTGAATTTATGAAAACCTCTTAGGAAGTTTTGAAAATGAATGGATAATTTACCTTAAGTTTTCCTAAGATACATGTGATTAATGTAAGCATATTATAAATTGCTTTATCTCTTAATATTATTCTAAAAGTTGATCTATTTTTTATAATTTTAGTACATATGTACTTATTTTCCTTCATATGAAAATATTGTGATTATGGAGATGTATTGAGAAATTTCTTATGAGGTTTTACTTTGATGAAGAATGTGTAATCCTTAACTATCTTTTGATCTTATTGCAAGGTTCCTCTTCCATTTTAATGATGTCCAAAAAGGAGGAGACTTCATGGTCATTGTTGGCACATTTTGGCCATTTTATGGAACAGTAAGATTCAGGGCTTTGAGTTTGGTAAGTTACAAGAATTATCAAAGTTATATTCAAAGGTTGTGGATATGTTAAATTTTTGTGGAGTAAATTAAAATTTTAATGAGATAATAGGTTTGATGTGAAGTAACTTTGAAGCAAAAATTTGCAACATCAGGAAATAAAATATGTTTGAAAGATACAAATATTTCAGTTTACGGTTTGGAGGTTCACTCACGCGGTACAGCAAACTGAAAAATGGAATTCCTAGGCATGGCATACCAACAACATGAATTATTTTGCAAATGAATTGTGGCCCTAATTTGCTGAAAAACGTGGCCCTAATTTGCTCTGAAATTTGCAGAAAATCGCGGCCCTAATTTGCTCTGAAATTTGCAGAAAACCGCGGCCTTGTTCACAGATTCTGTTTGGGCGTTCTTGGGAATTCGTGGGTCTGTTTCGGCAGGGTTAATTCCTGAAATGGCTCCCACAAAACACGCAGGCAGCGGGTGCATGGAGGCAACTGAGAAGAATAATGGCAGCACCAACGCAAATGCAAGATGCATAAAGAAAAACCCAAATCGAAATCTACGTTTTTTGGGTTCTATCCCACGCATCCACAAATGTACTGCAGGAAACAAAATAATAAAACTGAGCAACGGCAGGGAAAAGGAGGCATAGGGCAACGAAGACGGCAGCAGGAGGGCCGCATTATTTTTGAACTCTTCAGCGATGTCGTCCCGAAGACGGCCAAGAACTTCCACGCGTTGTACACCAGCAAGAAAGGCATGCTTCCGATGGCAAATCTCTGATATAAAAGGGGCCCTATTGGAAAAATGTTTATGTGTTTTTGAAGGTAAGATTACATGATTTATAATACCATTCTACCGCCACCACCCATATTGCCATGAAAAAAGCAAAATAAAGAGGATATATATGTATGGAATAAGTTGCAACTATAGCTTGTATTTCTATGCAACTTAGTGATTGTATTTTAATTTTCTATGATAACCACCACCAGGGACACTTGTCAATATTAGCCTTTTTATCTCTTTGGTGGTTGAAACCACCAATATTGTTGTAATTTACCTAACTTGTTGGGCAAGTAACCTCCTAACTTGTTGGGCAAGAAATTTTCTAATTGGTGAGTCAAGTTACTTGAGAGAAAAGTTAGGTGAGATATTTTTGAGATATTTTTGAAATTGTAACTACAAGGGCCACTTGTCAACTACAAAGGCCACTTGGCAACTAGATGAAGACACTTGGCAACTAGATGAAGGCACTTGGCAACTACACGGGACACTTGTCCATTGTAGCTTTTTTATCTCTTTTGTGGTTGCAACCACCCAAAATTGTTGTAACTTACCTAACTTGTTGGGCAAGTAACCTCCTAACTTGTTGGACAAGCAATTTTCTAATTGGTTAGTCAAGTTACTTGGGAGAGAAGTTAGGTGAGATATTTTTAAAATGTAACTTCCCTACCTACCTTGGAATCCTATAAATAGGCTTCAAGGGGGGGGGATAAAAAAAACAAATTGGAGCATCATCATCACACTTGGAAGATTTGTAAAGAAGATTGTTTGCAAGATGGCTTGCTAGAATAAAGATTTCAGCCTCTTTGTCATGGTCCTGTGAGTTATGCATTTCATTTTTTGTTTTGTTTAAATTGCTTAGCTAGTGGTTTAGATAGTATCATCCTTGGCAAGTAATTTTGGGATTTTTAGATTGCTCTTATTGTTCTTGTTGCCCGATAGAAATTTCTGTTAAAATTTTGCCATAGAAGCGCTAGTGAATGAAAGCCTTAAGAGCATTTTAGTAGTAAATTTCGTTATTGTGCAACGTTTGGGAACTGCTATTGGGTTGTTGGAAGAGAGCCTCTGTTTGTAGTCACGCCGTGGAACAATTTAGTAGCCGAGAGGGTTCAGAAAATCTTTGGTATTTTGATGGGACCAGAATAGCTTCTTTATCTTTAAAGTGATTTTCCGTGTTATTTCAATCAGAAATTGTCAAGTCTTTTAAAGGTTCTGTTTGAATGCAATCGTTGGCATCTATTGTCTAGTCAAAGTGGAGTCTCGTACGTGGTAGTTTACGCAGCGATTTTTGGTAGCACAGTAGGATTGTCTTGAAGATATTGCTTGGTTGAGCCTTGGAAGTTTGAACAATTCGTAGATATTGAATTTGGAATAGCTTTATTGCGAAGTGTTTACTCGTGTCATTTTACCTTGTTTAAATATTTGAGGTCCACACAAATCTGCTTTCTTTTCTTTTCTGTCTATTTCCATTGAATCTTGCTCTATTTCTAGTTTTCTTGTGGAACTATCTCTTTCTCTGGGGAAAATTAGGAGTAGATTTGCGGAGTTGTGCTCAAATGTTTTTGCAAAATTTTACTTGTTACAAGCAGGTATTATAAGGACCGCGTAGACTAGGTAGTTGAACAAAATAGGAAACTTTCAATAACTCACAGTACTGGACAAAGTTGGCTGAATCTCTTTAAAGTAAGTCATTTGTAGTTCACACACAACGAAATTGTCACATTTCATACAACCGCACGCCGCAACAGCACACACACATACTCACATTAACTACTGAGTTATTTGGAGGTATCTGGGCCTTGGTGTTGCCAGAGACCAGCAGGCACCTAAATCCTGTTCGAGGACACTCGTTGGCGGTCGCGTCCCAAACGGTCGCCAACAGTTCTTTTGGCGCTAGAAGGAGGGCTGAAAATTAAGCCTCTAGGTTCATAAGCCTTATAATTTTAGCACATCAACAATTATTTGTAAGGCTTAAGAATTAGATACTGTTTTCAGTTCATGACCAAGAAGATTGATAGTTTGGAAAGTTTAAAAGTTTCAAAGGATATTCTAGATTCTAAGACTGATTCTTCATCAGAAGAAGAACAAAAGAAAGTTTTTGAATTGGGAACAAGTAGTGGTGTGAAAACTAGAAGATCAAGAAGATCACCCATTATCTCTGGTTTGTCAATTCGTAAGAGAAGATCTAGAAAGTCTAAGAGTTCAATATTTCAAAGGAATAGGATGGCAAACCCTTGGCAAGGAGTTACACCACTAGGATTTCAAAACTACAATGATATTCCTAAGGTAGTTTACAAATATTTTCCTGAGCCTTTTATTCCTGGGAAAGCTTATTTAGCTGAAGAATATATTCACATGTTTGAGTTAGCTTTAGCTCATGCAAATATTCAACATCAAGATCAAGCCTGTAGATTGTTTGTATCAAATCTAAAGGATATGGCTCAGATTTGGTATTCGAACTTACCAAGTAATAGTATTACAAGTTTGGATGACATGAAGAATCTTTTCTTAGCCCAGTTTGGTAATCAATTAGATCAACAACAACTATACTGTGGTCTAATGCAAGCTAAGCAAGGAGTTAAAGAGTCAATTAGAGATTTTAACATCAAGTTTCAACGAATCTGTGGACTCTTTCAAAGACAATATAAGCCATCAGAAGAAATGCTTAAAGAGACTTATCTTAAGGCTATCAACCTAAACATTTCAATTTGGTTAAGGAGAAGTCCAAACTTAACTACACTAAATGACTATTTTAGTAAAGCTATACAGTTAGAAAAATAATTGAACTTGACTCCTGAAGAAAATATCACAATTTCAAAAAGAGAAGAAAAAGTCATGATTCCTATGCAAGATTTTACTCAATTCAAAGCTTTACCAGGTCCATCTCACGTTAAGAAAGAGCAAGAACATGAAAAAGTAGGATCTGAAAAAGGACAATTAATGAGAGATATGTCTAACAAAATAGTGAAGCTTGAAAAAGCATTGGCAAGAGTTAATATCAAGGAAGAAAAGAAATATAGAAAGCATAAACATCAAGACACTAAGTTAGTAGAAGATGAGGATGAAAGTGATCTTATTATGTCAAATTTTCTTGATATTGAATCTAATAATGAGTTATCTAGTGTTCATTATGCGAGTAAATCTTCTAGCAGTGGATCTAGTGATACTTCTTCTCTATCAAGTTCTGAAGAAGATATGTCATCAGATGAGAAATGTAATAACAATTAACAAAATGGATATAATCTTTGATCAAAAGAAAGACTAACTACTTCTAGACCCCCAAATGTTATTACTGATCCATCTACTAAGAGAAAAGCTTTTGAGCCAA
>MNCI01012880.1:542723-668503 GCA_015680685.1 Gnetum montanum
CTTTTGACAATGAAATTAAAGGATAAATTCTTACACAATTATTTGATTGATTCCGGAGCTACGTCTACTATAATGCCATTGTCTATATGTAAGAAACTTGGTTTGATTTCTGAAAAATCAAATAGAAAGATTGTTCAAGTGGATAAAAGTAGAGTGAAGATTGTGGGTCAATTACCAAATGTCCTATTGGAAATTGCTTCTTAGCCCCGCATCAAAAGTAGAGTAACTATTCGAGTGGCAGATATACCAGATTCACATAGTCTCTTATTGAGTAAAAGTTGGAGTAAGAATTTTTCAGGTTACATATCAACAGATTATTCTCACATGTGGTTACCTTGGAAAGGAGAACCAAATCAAATATACATCTATAGTGAACCTTTCATGATGGATAACATTACTTCAAATGGAAGAAGTAAGATGGTTGAAAAAGGAGATGTTGAAAGAAAAATTTGTACACTCCAAGAAAATGAGAATTCATTTGAAAAAGAAGATGAGAAGGTTAGAGATATGAGGATTCCTACCAGAGTAATCCTCCCCTTGCTCTTCCCATCTCAAGAATAGTCCATGAACAAAGAACTTAATAATGTACAGTTTGTTTGTTTTATTAGGAATGAGGTTTTTGTCCCATCACACCTTATGTTAAATGGGAATTTTCCTCCAAAAAGATTTATCAGTTCAGATGTAAAAGTTCAATAAAGGCTTCAGTACAGTTCAGTTTTAAAATGAGGCATGTATAAATTTCTTTAAGCTTTTAAAGGGGGCAGAAATGTTGGCACATTTTGGCCATTTTATGGAACAGTAAGATTCAGGGCTTTGAGTTTGGTAAGTTACAAGAATTATCAAAGTTATATTCAAAGGTTGTGGGTATGTTAAAGTTTTGTGGAGTAAATTAAAATTTTAATGAGATAATAGGTTTGATGTGAAGTAACTTTGAAGCAAAAATTGGCAACATCAGGAAATAAAATATGTTTGAAAGATACAAATATTTCAGTTTACGATTTGGAGGTTCACTCACGCGGTACAGCAAACTGAAAAACGGAATTCCTGGGCGTGGCATACCAACAACATGAATTATTTTGCAAATGAATTGCGGCCCTAATTTGCTGAAAAACGTGGCCCTAATTTGCAGAAAAACGTGGCCCTAATTTGCTGAAAAACGTGGCCTTAATTTGCAGAAAAACGTGGCCCTAATTTGCTGAAAAACGTGGCCCTAATTTGCTCTAAAATTTGCAGAAAATCGCGGCCCTAATTTGCTCTGAAATTTGCAGAAAACCGCGGCCTTGTTCACAGATTCTGTTTGGGTGTTCTTGGGAATTCGTGGGTCTGTTTCGGCAGGGTTAATTCCAGAAACGGATCCCACAAAACACGCAGGCAGCGAGTGCACGGAGGCAACTGAGAACAATAACGGCAGCACCAACGCAAACGCAGGATGCATAAAGAAAAACCCAAATCGAAATCTACGTTTTTTGGGTTCTATCCCACGCATCCGCAAATGTACTACAGGAAACAAAATAATAAAACTGAGAAACGGCAGGGAAAAGGAGGCGTAGGGCAAGGAAGACGGCAGCAGGAGGGCCGCATTATTTTTGAACTCTTCAGCGATGTCATCCCGAAGACGGCCAAGAACTTCCACACGCTGTACACCAGCAAGAAAGGCATGCTTCCGATGGAAAATCTCTGATATAAAAGGGGCCCTATTGGAAAAATGTTTATGTGTTTTTAAAGGTAAGATTACATGATTTATAATACCATTCTACCGCCACCACCCATATTGCCATGAAAAAAGCAAAATAAAGAGGATATATATGTATGGAATAAGTTGCAACTATAGCTTGTATTTCTATGCAACTTAGTGATTGTATTTTAATTTTCTATGATAACCACCACCAAGGACACTTGTCAATATTAGCCTTTTTCCCTCTTTGGTGGTTGAAACCACCCAATATTGTTGTAATTTACCTAACTTGTTGGGCAAATAACCTCCTAACTTGTTGGGCAAGAAATTTTCTAATTGGTGAGTCAAGTTACTTGAGAGAAAAGTTAGGTGAGATATTTTTGAAATATTTTTGAAATTGTAACTACAAGGGCCACTTGTCAACTACAAAGGCCACTTGGCAACTAGATCAAGACACTTGGCAACTAGAAGAAGACACTTGGCAACTACACGGGACACTTGTCCATTGTAGCTTTTTTATCTCTTTTGTGGTTGTAACCACCCAAAATTGTTGTAACTTACCTAACTTGTTGGGCAAGTAACCTCCTAACTTGTTGGACAAGCAATTTTCTAATTGGTTAGTCAAGTTACTTGGGAGAGAAGTTAGGTGAGATATTTTTAAAATGTAACTTCCCTACCTACCTTGGAATCCTATAAATAGGCTTCAAGGGGGGGGGGATAAAAAAACAAATTGGAGCATCATCATCACACTTGGAAGATTTGTAAAGAAGATTGTTTGCAAGATGGCTTGCTAGAATAAAGATTTCAGCCTCTTTGTCATGGTCCTGTGAGTTATGCATTTCATTTTTTGTTTTGTTAAATTGTTTAGCTAGTGGTTTAGATAGTATCATCCTTGGCAAGTAATTTTGGGATTTTTAGATTGCTCTTATTGTTCTTGTTGCCCGATAGAAATTTCTATTAAAATTTTGCCATAGAAGCACTAGTGAATGAAAGCCTTAAGAGCATTTTAGTAGTAAATTCCATTATTGTGCAATGTTTGGGAACTACTATTGGGTTGTTGGAAGAGAGCCTCTGTTTGTAGTCACGCCGTGGAACAATTTAGTAGCCGAGAGGGTTCAGAAAATCTTTGGTATTTTGATGGGACCAGAATAGCTTCTTCATCTTTAAAGTGATTTTCCATGTTATTTCAATCAGAAATTGTCAAGTTTTTTAAAGGTTCTGTTTGAATGCAATCGATGACATCTATTGTCTAGTCAAAGTGGAGTCTCGTACGTGGTAGTTTACGCAACGATATTTGGTAGCACAGTAGGATTGTCTTGAAGATATTGCTTGGTTGAGCCTTGGAAGTTTGAACAATTCGTAGATATTGAATTTGGAATAGCTTTATTGCGAAGTGTTTACTCGTGTCATTTTACCTTGTTTAAATATTTGAGGTCCACACAAATCTGCTTTCTTTTCTTTTCTGTCTATTTCCATTGAATCTTGCTCTATTTCTAGTTTTCTTGTGGAACTATATCTCTCTCTGGGGAAAATTAGGAGTAGATTTGCGGAGTTGTGCTCAAATGTTTTTGCAAAATTTTACTTGTTACAAGCAGGTATTATAAGGACCGCGTAGACTAGGTAGTTGAACAAAATAGGAAATTTTCAAGAACTCACAGTACTGGACAAAGTTGGCTGAATCTCTTTAAAGTAAAGTCATTTGTAGTTCACACACAACGAAATTGTCACATTTCATACAACCGCACGCCACAACCGCACACACACATACTCACATTAACTACTGAGTTATTTGGAGGTATCTGGGCCTTGGTGTAGCCAGAGACCCGCAGACACCTAAATCGTGTTCAAGGACACTCGTTGGCGGTCGCGTCCCAAACGGTCGCCAACAATCATACCTTAGATATCATAGGTGATTTTCATATAAATGTGGTAACCTTATCTTAAATATCATATGTGATTGTGATATAAATGTGATGACTTGTAATATGATTGTGATCTATGTGTCACAAGAAACATTAGTATTGAAAGATCATTATGATCTTATGGATGTATTTAAACAAGTATGATGAGCAACATTATTATTAAACAATATTAACCTTATGCAATTACTTGATGGATATATTTTAACAGCTCTGACCTTATGATGATTTTAATTATTATCTTTCTAAGTTTAGAGTTTTTACATTATGATGGTATTAATGTTCTTATTTCTAGGTCCTTGGTCATAAATGTCCTTATTGAAAAATTCACTAGTATCTTAATGACTAATGAATTGTGTGTTGTATTAAGGATGCACTTTTGCAATAATATTTTCATCATCTTTAGTTCAATTAATTTTGGAAACTACTAACCAATTTTCTTAAGTTTTGGACATCACCAAAAAGGGGGATATTTTTGACCTCTTGGTATGTCAAACCTTAAGGAAAATGGAGAATATAAAATGTTTGTTGTGGATGATGTTTTTATAGGACTTGAACAAGAACTTCACATGAGAACTCAAGGAAATGAGACCTACAACAAGATGACAAATTGAAGACCACGTGAGTAAGATGAAAGCATGGATAAGCATGGACGAAAACAAAGGCTATAAATCAAATGAAGATGCTCCAAGGACTTACAAGAAGGAAAATTGATGAGAGAAAGCTCAGAAGAAAAACCTTAAAAATTAAGAAGACATCTCCTAAAAATAGTAGACATCTCTATCCCAGAGTTGACATCTCCCTAGAGACATCTTACATAAGATGTTCCATTTTCCAATGACACGTCTCTCCTGAATTAAGGCCAATCTTAGGTAGACATACCAACTTTGAAGAATACATCTACACTAGCTGTTTGGTAGCAATTACACAAATTCTAAGGAGTTCTTAGAAATTTTGATGCTATAAGAAGATACCAAAATCTTGGGAATTATGTAAGTACTATTCACACAATATCAATCATTGTTTAATCCATGCTATTGTATTCTTATTCTTCATTGTAACATCATTTACTTAGTTGTATGTTGTACTGTGCTTCAAAGTGCAAGGACTTCTAAATTTAGTTACATTATTTCCTTGTGTCTTTTTCTTTTGTTGTAGCTCTATAGGGTTGATGTGCTTCTTGTGAGAAGGCATTCACATTGAGCTTCTTGGGACCTTGTGAGGTTGAGTGGTTTTGCAATGTAAAAACACTTTGGAGTGGAGCTCAATTTTGTAAAGGTTGTGGGATCCTTGAAACCAAATTCTAAGCTTGTTGGGACCTTACAGGGTTGAGTGGTTTCACATTGATGAAACACTCTAGTGTGAAGCTCAAAGCTTGTATAGGGTGTGGTGCCCTTCAAACCACATTTTATTGAGAAACAAAGTTTAGAGGTGTGCATAGGTTCTACCCTATGAGTGTGGACATACCCAAGTTGGGGAACCATGTAAAAGTTTTTGTTTTTATGTAGCAAGTGCAATTTATAGTGGGAACTTATTCAACCCCTCTTTCTAAGTTCTTAATCTACAAAGGCAAGTAACAGGTGAGGAGTAAAGCAAGATAGGAAGAGGGTTGTCCATCCGTTCTTGCTAGTTATAGGCCTGACATTGGTGGTAATTTTGGATAGCCTCTAAGGGATAGATACCAAATGAAGATAATCTCAAGAAAGACCCAAAACATGATCCAGATACATTATTCCACATTAGTATAGAATTATTTTCTTTTTCCTTCTGCATTTTTCCAATTATTTTCCTTATGCATAATGTGAAGTGTTATACATATTTGATCTCTACAAAAATATCTTCTTATGCATGATATCTAATATAATGTATATTTGATGTTTTCCATGACATCCAGGAACATGATGTCACAATTAACCTACCACAAACTACTCTTACAAAAACTAACTATTATCACATTTGACCATACTATGAAGTAGGATAAATAGATTTAATGGATAGCTTTAAAAAATTAATGTCATATTAGAAGATCATGTGTAATAATGTCATGTTGAAAATTTCCTTATTTTATTTTAAAATGTTCTAGGATCAATTGAAAAGACTTAATTATTAATGAAATATTTCTAAAAGAGTTTATTTTCATAAAAGAAGTATTATTTATCAAATATGGCTCATGATAGATAAAAGAATAAAAGATTAGACCAATTTATTTAGAGATAGAAGGATAGCATAATGATTTTCACTAAGAAGATGAAGGAATCCAAAGTGTACTAATCAATGATTAAAAAGAAAAATATATTACTTTGAATTATAATTATGATAGATTTTAATAAGTATTTAAAGATGAAAATATACTTTTGGCTTTGTAAGTTAAGAAAAGATTAAAAATCATCTAAATAAAAGTAAGAGCATCTAGATGAATATTTAAACATGTGATGCTCTCCCTAGCTAATCATCCATGTAGGCATTAGGAAAATAGCTAAAAAACTTAAGAACCATCACACCTCAATTACAAGTTAAATTCAAAAAGAAAAGAAAGCAATTTGCATTTTCAAGTTATAAAGTGATAGTTGTGGGTTCAACTTACTAATTGAATAAAGTATATGATGATTGTTTTTATGATACTAGTACAATGGAAGTAAGCTAGGCTCAATATCATGATTATTATATGAAGGATTATAACAAGATCAAGAACAAAATGGCTATGTATGAGGATTTTTATTTTGATCAAAAATTTGCATAGTTCATGTGTAAAAAAGAAAGAAATGTCTTCAATTATTATACATAAACACTAGTCAAACCTATCTAAATTATTTCAAGCACTTTAGAGAAATGGTGAAACCACATGTTATGAAGCTTAATGATAGCTCATCAGAAAATATTTGGATGAAAATTGAATCATCTAAATAAAAATAGGCTTACACAAGGAGCAAAGAACACATGCTTATATAGAATTGTTTAATCCATTTCAGTAAGCATGGGAATGACTAAGGCTCAGTAAAGCCTATATTTTAGAAAAATACTGTGATTCATGATGTCACTATAATGAAAAGTGTGATGATGCAAATCATATTTTTTAAAGCCTTAAAAGCCATGATACATCAACTCAAAGAAAATCATCTAGATGATTTTTAGATGCTTATGATTCTAAAGGGTAATAAAAGCATATGGATGAACATTATCTTTTTCAATAGCCTAGCATAACAGGAAATCAAAACCATCTAAATGATTTTAAATTAATTTAGATGAATATTAATAAGCACATGGATGAAGAAAAGTTTCTAAGTTAGACTTTAAAATGCTATCATAAGCATCAATCAAAAGAAATCTAAAAAAGGCATACGACCAAAGAGGATTTTACTCTAGCTCAGTGATGAAAAAATAAGAAAAGATAGTCATTATAAAAGAAATTTAGTTCATAATAAAACATGTTACTTGTATGGAATCAATCACCAGAATTGCTTTCAAATTGATTTTTACTTAAGGGAAGAATGGACATTAGTTTGACTATGACTAAACAAAATGATTTTATAAAAACATGTGCTTATCATCGTAGAGATCTTATGACTAAAAAATCATATATATAAGACAAGATATGCCATGATGAGAAATAAGAAAACATGTGATTATAAAGCTTATGCTTTAGCTTGATAGTCTTTGGTCCATCATGTCACTAATATGAAACCATCTAGATGAAACTAAAAGTAACTAGATTAATCAAAAACTCTAGAAATTTTAATAGCTTACGTATAAGCTCATTTAAAATTCATAGCAACAAAAATGTTAAACATATAAATATGCTTATTAAGGTGCTATAAAGAAAAATCATAAGATCAAAAGAAAGATTTGAAAATAAAACAAGGATATCATCGAAAAATTAAAATAAATGAAAAGATTAATGAAGGAATTCGAGATTTCAATTTAACAATTCTAGCTTACACCTACTAAATTGCATAATATTAATAGTTTATTTTAAAATAATGGTCATTTTCCATATCAACACTTGTTAAGGATAATCCTTTAGCAATGTACAAAGGCAAAACTATCTAGAATATTTTGAATCATCTAAATACTTTCCTCCCACAAGCCAAAGTAAGTGTGACCAAGTCAACATTCCTATAACATTCCCATTCCCAAATGGTGTCATTGCATAATGAAGATGATGTCTCTTTGTAGCTAATATTGAGATTAGTATAACAAAACCCAAAAGGAAAATTTGTAATTAAGATAGAAAAGAATATGTTGTAATAACAGACATGTCTCTCAAGGTGACCTTTGGGGATTTGACCTAAGGTATTTATACCCAAATATTAGAGGTTGTATTAGTGTGAATTTACATAGCTGGCAAAGGTGAGCAATAGGTGCTAGGTGAAGTAGGATAGGAAGAGGATTGGCCATCCCTTTTGGTCAGTGATAGGCCTAATCATGGTGGTAGTGATAAACTACCTTTAAGGAATAGATGTCAAAGGAAGAGAATCTGAAGAAACACTCATAGTATGATCTAGATACACTATTTCATTTTAATAAAGCATTCTTTTCTCCTTTCTTTTAGCATTTTTCTTATTATTTTTTATGCTTAATGTCAAATGTTACACATATTTGATGTTTACTTTATTATCTTCTTATGCTTAATGTCTAATATAATATATATTTTATGTCTTTCATGACATCCAAGAATGGGATGTCACATTTGATATCAAAGGAAACCACAACCTAAGGGCCAATTAGAATAAAGGATTGACTATAATCCAATGATGAACCATGGAGCCACGACTCAAGAAGAGTCATACACCACCATAAGATGTGCCATATGTTTGAGATGATCGAAGAAAGATTTGATTATGCCTCACCAAGATTCATCAACTGTAAGAGACATTGGTAAGATAAGGATACTAGATTCAGTAACTCCTAACCAGCTTGTAGTGATGATAGAATGTTAATTGATTAAGGATATTATTAAGTTCCTTCCTAAGGCTAGTAATCATGGTCTAAATCAACCTTTTCCTTTTTGGAACTTACTATTCCTAAACACCTAACCCTTGTGATGAGAGCGGTTACTATAGCAGTTTATTCTAATTATTAGAATAGTTACTCTAGCGATTTATTCTAATTATTAGAGTAGTTACTCTAGTGGTTTATTCTAATTATTAGAGTAGTTACTCTAGTGGTTTATTATAATTATTAGAGTGGTTACTCTATTTATTAGAGTAGTTACTCCCAAGCCTATAAATACAGTGCCCAAGCACACAATTGGTATGAAGTCTTTTAGCAGTCAAGTAGTGAAAATCTTGTAGTCTGTTTGAAAGTTAGAGTATTTTCCAAGTGCCCACAGTAGGAGGTCTAAGTATGGACAAATCTTTATTCAAGAATTATGTACCTGAGCACACCTTGTGTATGGCAATAAAGACGAGCTCTTCGATTCATCCTTGCAACACTTGAGATTGTTTTCTTACACATTTCTTTTATTTTATTTTCTTATGCATTTATTTTATTTTATTTTATTTTATGCACTTTACATTTATGTTATTAGCGTAGAAATTCATTTTGATTAATTAAGAAAATTGTTAAATTACACTCAGTACGATCACTTCAATCATGTGTCTAACATTTGGGAACCCAATAACGATTAGCGTTTGGTAATCCCAGTCATGTTACATTGGTTTAGGATGTGTATAGCAAGTGAGAACGAATGCTAGTGTTAGGATTAGTTAGAACTTAATTAATGAGTAGTTAAGATAAATTAGTCACTTAGTTATCTCTCTTCTCCCTTATTAGCATAGGACATAAAAGCATAAAAGATATAAAAATCATATGCCTCAAGCTTACTTAACCATACAATCGTGACATACAAGTAAGTTTGGGAAGACGATGATCAACCAACCCATACTTGTTCCACAAAGGTGCATAGGCACTTAGTCCTTGGAATTTGACCAGATCATGCCTGAAATGCTTGTATTCGTATCGTTGAGCGTAGGGGTACCTCATCGCTCATCATTGGTGTCATTACCAGGGACTTAGTTGTTTATGTGCTAACTAGAACATAGGAAATCATTCACATCATTATAATGAACCCTTAGGATTGATTGAGAAAATAATAAACAAGGGTACATTAGACACTGAATAGACAAGTATGTCTCCTTCTTCATACTAAAGTGCCTCACCGCCTAGGTTTAAAATAGGAAACAATCGGCAGTGTAATACACATGACGTTGATCTGCTAGCCCCTCAACAAGTTCAAGTGGTATATATTCATCCTGATGAGTATATACCAGACTTCACCTTTATCCTCTATCAAGATGAACAACTGCATTGGTGAGACATAGAAGGTAACATAGTGTTACTTCCCGATCATTCAGTCCCAAGCATGCTTCTTCGTGCTCTCACATGAATTGGCATGCCGCACTTACATGCAGAATACATTGTGCAAGACCATGACTCAAAAGAATACCATCCCATAGAGGCACAATGTCAAAGGGACTTGCAACAGGACAAACATCATAAGTCTTTGAAAGGTAAGTGGTCTTAGGATGCCCCACATGTCTTAAGCGAAAATGAGGGTGGTGAACCTACCTTAGGCAGTCGCCCACACAACGATGTTCCTCCCCTTGACTTTGGCCAAGGATTTGTGTATCAGAACCTTCATTCCACTATTCATAACCCAGGTTCTAATACCCATGGGCACAAAGGATCTAAAAAAGGGGCATGAACTCATGATAAAAGTGGACATTCTAATCGCAATCGCAATCGAGGCCAAGACCACAGAAGAGAAGGTAGTAGACATCATCATGGTGATGGTTCTCCTTCTTCTTCACCTTCATCATCTCCTTCACCCTCTCCTTCAATGTCTAGATATGGTCATAAAGAAAAATACCATGGGCATAAAGGTAGGCAAACTGGAAGTCATAGAAAAAATAGCCAACAAAGGGGACAAGGGCACTCTAGAGAGTGACGACATAGAAGAAGGGAGAGTAGGGAATAACGTAGGCATCATAGACGCCATGGATGAGATGATCATGATAAACCCCTACTCGCTACTCAAAGTATATTAGACATAACTGAGGCTGTTAGAATTCCAATAAGGCACCAGAAAGATAGTAGGATCAAGAGATTAGATATGAAAAATATCCCATGATTTGAAGGGGTATACAACACTGATCCTCAGAATCATTTACAAGCATTCCATGATGTGTGTGCCTTACAAAAAATAGAGAGTGAATGGAAAAAACTTAAGTTGTTCTTGCAGACACTAGTTAAAGAAATAGAAAGCATGTACCGGTCCTTAGAACTAGAATATATTCGTAGATGGAGTACTATGTTATAATTATTCAACGATAAGTACCAAATGTACTCTTGATTGTCTAACTTGCAAAAGCAAATCCAAGGCTAGAAACAAGCAAGACATGAACCCTTGGATGCTACCATGAGATGATACTATGCACTGTTACATCATTTTCCTAGCCATGGTTATTTGCAAAAGGATCAACTGTGCCATCTCGTGGATGGCGCAATTGATCCTTTTGTTGTTAACTCAAAACCTACTATTGGTTCCAACAACCACATGAAGAAAAGACCTTTCTTTAGAACCAACAGACCAACCAACCCCTTACAATCACAAGCAGCTACTTCCTTAGATGCCTTAGTATCAATCGAAACTCTGGAGCCTCCTTCAACTCAACCACCGCACTCAACGCATACAGTCATGCTAACACATGTCATCACTAATTGGATCAAAGCAAGCCACCTTCCCAAGAAATTCTTTAATCTTGGAAGTCCTTTGATATACTTACAAATCACTAGAAATGCGTCGTGCAAGGCTCTTTTGGATTCAAGTTCTAGTGTCAACTTGATTTCTCAAGAAATGTACAAGGCTTGGAACCTGCCTCCATTGAAAAAGAGCAACATCCATCTAAAGTTGGCTGACTAGTCCATTATTTTCCCATTGGGACTGGTGGAAGACATTGTTACCACTATTTTTTGGTAGTCATACCCAGCTGACTTCCTAGTGATTCAGGTGAACAATGGTAAGGGGGAATTCCCAATCATAATGGGAAGAGCATGGCTAAGCACCATCGACACACACCTAGGAATCCATGATCTTTCCCTAGAAATATCAAAGGAAAACACATTCGGAAAGATCAAGAAGAAGAAAGTTTCGTGCATTGCATATAATGACACAAGGTGTAATTGCATGCAGAGGTTAGATTTTGTGCAAAGTTTAGCATTGCCTACATGCAATCAGTGTGCACAAGTGATTAACATACAAAGATGCCTATATGAAGTAGCCACATGACAAGAAGACACCTAGTGGTTGATAGCTGATCAAGAAAGTAGTTCACTCATATGCATGGAACCAACTGAGGGTTTGAATTTTGCTTACATCGATAACATAAACGCATTAGAGCAAGTCCATCGCCAACTTCCAAGTCTTAACTTTCAAAATATCAACTGGGGAAAGTTGGAAATCCCTAAGAAATTTAAGCAGGAGCCCCTTGAGCTGAAACCATTGCCCACCAATATGGAATACACGTTCCTTAAAAATGGAAAACTAGTAATTATCAACACTAAGCTTGCTCCTCAATAGAAAGAAGAACTACTGAAGGTAATAAATAAATGGTCAGAAGCCTTCACTTGGTCGTATCCTAAATTAACTGGAATAGATCCTAGAATGTGCCAACATAGAATTTACACTAACCCCTCCATGAAGCCTCAAAGACAACCACAGAGGTGATTGAACCCTAAGCTAAGGCAATTAGTTAAGGAAGATATCGAACAACTTCTCAACGCTAGGTTCATATACCCCATTGCTGATAGTGAATGGGTTAGCCCCTTAGTTATTGTGCCTAAATAGGGAGGAAAATGGAGGGTGTGCATAGATTTCAAGCTACTAAATATGGAAACATTCAAAGCTCACTTTTCATTGTCATTTATTGACCAAGTCTTAGACACCATCGTAGGGCATCGCTATTATAGTTTTCTAGATGGATATAGCAGATATAACCAAATACAAATAGCCCTAGAAGACCAAGCCAAGACTACGTTCACCAGTCCTTGGGGAACATTTGCATACAAACAGATGTCATTTGGCTTGTGCAATGCCCATGCAACATTTCAAAGACTAGTTCTAAGCATATTCCAGCAGCAGATAGGGAATGGCATGGAGGTCTTTATGGATGACTTCTCCACTTATGGAGAAAACTTTAATCAAGCCTTGGACTGGTTGGAGAAAGTGTTACAAAGATGTGTAGAAACCAATTTGAGGCAAAAGTAAAAGAAAATCCATTTGATGGTCCAAGAGGGCATAGCACTAGGGCACAAAATCTCACACACAGGGATAGAGGTAGACCTTAAGAAAATCAAAATTATCCAAGGAATTACCCCTCAACTGGAAATTGTCAAAGATATTTAGTCATTCCTTGGACATACTGGCTACTATAGGAGATTTATTAAGAACTTTTCAAAGGTTGCCAAACCATTGGTGGAATTAATGAAAAAGGGCATACCCTTCAAGTGGACCAAATAATGCGAATTAGCTTTCCAAACTCTGAAATAGAAGCTAGTAGAAACACCCATTCTACAAGCTCCTGACTAGTCCAAACTATTCCATATTATGACTGACATATCCAACTATGCTTTAGGAGCTGTACTTACATAGTTATATGACCAGAAGTCTCCTTATTACATCCACTATGCAAGTAGAAGTATCGCTAGTGCACAACTTAACTACACTACCACAGAGAAAGAATGAATGACTGTAGTGTTTGCACTAGAAAAGTTTAGACACTATGTATTGGGATATAAATTATATATACATATATATCATAGTGTAATCTGGTTCCTCATGGTAAGTCCTCATATCATACAATGGCTTGTAATCTTACAAGAGTTTGATTTAATGATGATCAATCCTAAAGGCACTAAGAACGTAGTTGCTGATCATTTATCTCGGTTGTGATGGGATAACAAAGAGGATGAGTATCCAATTTCTGATTATTTCCCTAATGAATTCTTCTTTGCAGGTGTAGTGAATAATCAATCACCCACGGAGACAAACTAGTATAGTAGCATTCTTACCTATCTCCTCACCCAACAAATACCACAAGAGTTAAACCTTAAGAAGAAATAATAGTTTCTTCACCGAGCTAAGTACTTTATGGAAATCAATCGGCAACTTTACAAAGTGTGTCCTAATGACTTGGTTCAATGGTATGTTCCTGATATAGATCAACTGCACGTTCTCCAAGATGCTCATGAGGGTTCTTGTGGGGGTCATTACATTGGGAGACAAATGGCCATCAAGATCCTGCTTGCAGGATATTATTGGCCTACATTATTTCGGGATGCCCATCATTTCGTCCAATCTTGTGAGCCTTGTCAATGTGATGGGGGAATGACTTCTAGAATGGAGGCTCTACAACAATGGATTCATCCATTAGAACCCTTCGACATTTGGGGAATTGATTTTATGGGGCCAATTACACAAATGTACAATGGAAAAGATTATATTATTGTTCCTGTTGATTACCTAACAAAATGGGTAGAAGCAGCTACTGTTAAGGATTGTACATCATCTACATCTGCATGATTTGTTCAACAACAAATCATAAATAGGATTGGTGTGCCGCATGCACTTATTTTAGACAATGGTATGTACTTCATAGGTGCAACTTGTTAGAAATTTATGCAACGCTTAGGAGTTGAACATAAAATGACAACACCATACCACCCCCAAGCAAACGATCAAGCCAAAGTCACCAATAGGGAGATCATGAAAATATTGACAAGAACTATTAGCAAGTTTAGGCGAGACTGGAGCACTAAATTGAATGATGCTCTTTGGGCATACCACTCCACATGGAAACTCCCTATAGGCTACGCCCTATGAGTTAGTGTACGGTAAATTACCAACACTTCCCATTCAAACTAAGCTCTGTACACTATCCATGACATGTGACCTCAACCTTGACCTTGCCCTAGCATAGAAACAATAGTTAGTAACCCTTAATTTGCTAGATGAAAATCAACTAGCTGCCCTATCATCTAACAAATTGCACAAGGCATTCAATAAGCAACATCATGACCTAAGGATTAGGAAAGTTAAATATCAACTAGGAGATAAGGTTCTCTACTAGAATCCCACACATGTGCCACAACTTACTAAATTTCAAACACTATGGGAAGGACGTTATATTATTTATGCAACTTTTTCCTTCAGGGGCCATGACAATTTACAAACTTGAGAGCCTGGATAAGAAACTTTTGGTTAATGTGCAACAAACCAAACCTTTCCATGAGCTTAGGATAGCTAGTACACATGCTACCTTTGTTGATGGACAACCTTGCTCACTATTTCGAATCTCCTCCTTCCAACTCAGTTGTGGGGGAGATGGCCACCTACACTAACCATTTTAGGCCCTTAGTTCTTCTTGAATTTTTGTTTTACACCATCATTCATGTTTTTATTGTTTCTTTGTTTTCTTGATTTACATTTATTCGTCATCTAATAAGTGCCCATGATGGTGGATTGAATTATATCATATTGATTACTAATGTTTAGTTTTTACCTTTGAATTATGATGTTGATATTAAGGTATGGTTCTTTTGGTAAAATAGGCAATGAGTCCACATCATCCACTCATCCAGACAACTCTATGGTCTCCTTTGTCTTGGAACTATACAGTCCCCTTTTTCTAAGTAACCTTGTTAATGAATTTGTGGCTGGGCATTTTTCAAACCAAGGAAAGACTCAAAGGATGAAAAGGTTGTGACTTCAAGGAGATTCGATGCATTTGTGCTGGCCATTCTCTTGGGTGCTTGGATGCTGGGGGGGGGGTTTTTTGCCATTCTAACATTGTTCAAAAATCAGGAAGTTGAGTGAATAAAAATAAGTCTTTGCATGGTGTGGTTATCATGCAAAAAAAAAAGAGAGGAAATAAAAAAAAAAAAAAAAGAGAAAAGTGAGAATTCAAAGCACACCCCTTAGACATAATAAAAAAATATGGGCTACAAGCACTGGTTATGGAATTGGAAAGACATGTTACCCATGCCTGAAGGTTCCCTCTAACTAAGGCCCTTTCTCACTTCCTGGTTCTCCATCTCGCTCTCTTCGAAATGGTGGTAACTCTTTGTGGAAGCATTCTTGTTACTTCAAGTGGATGGATTGGTCAAGTGTGTTAATGTGAGGTCACCGAATGTGGTTTGTTTGAGTCTGGATTTGGGATGAGTTCTACTCAGTCACATTAACCATAAAATACACAAGGGGCTTTACACAACCTTGTTCTTGGGATTCCATTCCATTCTCTCCTCTTCATCTTTTTCCCATTTTCCACCTCATTGCCGATTTTATCATTAGTCCATTCTAGGTTGATGCATTGTTTTTCTTTGGTGAATTCTTGTGGGTAAGTTTTTAACTCTTGCTTCCAAATGACATTCCTAGAGCATACAGACTCTTTGGTTTGTGGGTTTGTCAAGGCATAAAAAGCATGAGCCTACTTTGGAGAGGACCCAGTGGCATTCCTATTTGGTGCAATTTTTAAGTTTGTTTCTTTAAACATTTCCTACAATCAATCATCTCTTGTTTCATCCTCATCCATGACATCCATTTTATTGGCATTGCCATTGTTATTTTTTCCAATCTTTCTTGTTCCTCATATTTTTCCATCTTATAGCTACTGGAGGTTCACTCTTAGTCATGGGGGCCCTGGCACAAATTTTTCAATTTTCTCCATTTTACTATTTGCCTAACCCTTACATCTTGGGTAGTCACCTATGATAAATCTCCAAACTAGTTTCTACCATAACCACAACTCAGCCAATGTGCTTCATATCGAGGTAAGGTAGCAACTACATTGTGGTTTATCTATCCTTGTTCATTTGTGACTATGTTGTATGTGCATATGGCGATCATACAAACAATGGACTAGGCTTATAGGAAGCACTCAGGATGGACCGAAATTGGAGCATTTATGAAAGGAGCAAGTCTAGTGTCATGGCTATGGATAAACAATGGAAGGTGCAATCTTAGCATTGGTGGCAACACACTTCATTTTCTTTCTCTCTCTTTCTCTACAAGCTACCAAATAAAGGCTTGGATGTCATTTATGTATGAGTGTTCACCACAATGTTGTAATATGCTTATTGATCTATCACTGGGCACATTGAGTTTGTCATCCCATTCCACTGTTAGTTGTCAATTAGTCAATAATCTCATAGCTTCCCAATATTTTGTAAGGAACTCAAGGACAAGTTTTCATTCAATCATGGGGGTATGATGAGAGCAGTTACTCTAGCGGTTTATTCTAATTATTAGAGTAGTTACTCTAGTAGTTTATTCTAATGATTAGAGCAATTACTCTAGCAGTTTATNAGCATTGTGTACCTGAGCACACCTTGTGTATAGCAATAAAGACGAGCTCTTCAATTCATCCTTATAGCACTTGAGATTTATTTTCTTACACATTTATTTTATTTTATTTTCTTATGCATTTATTTTATTTTATGCACTTTACATTTATGTTATTAGCGTAGAAATTCATTTTGATCAATTAAGCAAATCGTTAAATTAGACTTAGTACAATCACTTTGAGCATGTGTGTAACACTTGGTAACCCAGTAACGATTAGTGTTTGGTAATCCTAATAGTGTTGCACTAGTTCAAGATGTGTACAACAAGTGAGAATGGATGCTGGTGTTAGGATTAGTTAGAACTTAGTTAATGAGTAGTTAAGATAAATTAGTCACTTAATTATCTCTCTTCTCCCTTATTAGCATAGGACATAAAAGCATAAAAGATATAAAAATCATATGCGTCAAGCTTACTTAACCATACAATCGTGACATACAAGTAATTTTGGGAAGACAACGATCAACCAACCCATCCTTGTTCCATAAAGACATATAGGCACTTAGTCCTTGGAATTCGACCAGATCGTGCGTGAAACGCTTGGACTTGTATGGTTGAGCGTAGGGGTACCTCACTGCTTATCAGCTTGTAACTTGACATTACTCATTCTTCGCTTAATACCTATACATTAGCAAGTTTAAGAAATTTAGTGTAGCCATAATATTGTCTCATCTCTACTTATAGTTATTACCATGAGATCCATAGAAAAACCAATAATTAGTGATGTTGTTATAATCCTCTCCTTAGTACCTTGCTAGGGTATAACCATAATATGAGAAAGTAAGCCTACATCATACTTGTTAATTTATAAGGTCAAAGTATTATATTCTTATCTAAGGATCAATATATCATTTATAATTAAAACCCAAGTCACTTAGAAGTTATCATGTTGTCTATATGTCATCCTAGGAATGCCAATTTGGCAAAATGAGCTATTTTAGTACTCTTAAATAATGACAATTTAGCTTATTTTTTAGACCTTGAAACCATGCCCAATGTATAGAACTCCTCAAGATGATTCCAATAGTATAAATTTCATCCCGATTGAATTTACAATTTGGGGGATATCGATGTTAAAATTTCTTATTATACATGCATTATAAAAATAATAAATTAGTAAATTAATAGATTAATCATTATTAAATTATTATTATTAAAACAAATTGGCTTTGTGGCCTGGCCAAACAAAGATATACATATATTATAATAATTGTGGCATCATTTAGGATAACAACAAGCGCTTTGAAAAACAAAGAGACATATGTACACTTATGATGCACAGAACCAGCACAACCATTTGGTGCACCACCACCACTAGTGCCAAGACGGAGTACGTGGTGGAGCAAGTTCACTTCCCTCGGTGTATTGCATTCCAACCTCAACATCAATCTCTCCATTCAAAACAATCGCATAAATAACCGCCAACCCACATCAATCTCATACTCATACTCAGCCCATAATGCAGCAGCAAACACATACAACATAGCCTGAACAAGAAGAAGCAGTAGCAACAAAGCAAAGGTACCATGGCAAAGGGAATAAAAAAAGAACGGATATGATGATGAAAATGTTGATGTTGCTGTTATAATGAAAATGGCAGAGGCACATGCACTTACAACTACAACGAACGAGGTACTGGCGAGGACATGACAGAGAATTGGAAAAAAGCAACTCTTGACGGCACTCAACATGCCCAACATCAACGCCAACGATGGCATCGTTACTACCAACAGCCAGCCAGTGTGTCAGCGACGACAATGTAGATATTCATGATGTCATAGTCAGGAACGTTGGTGGCGATGTTGGTGTAGACGCAGTCAAGGGCAAGCGTGGCCACCGACGGACTCAACACTGACTTCTACTACATCGGTGTCATAAACACGACATCAAGCCAAAGAATTTGGGAGTCACCCTACTAGCCACGGCTACGTCAACCTCGTCTCCTAGTAAATGATGACCTTAGAATACTGGACTCGCACGGTCGCTCTGTGTGGGATGCCTCTGAGAGTTCCCTGGTGAAGTAGAAGTGTTGTAGCATGCTCTTACCGGGGACACAGCCACTGCTTAACCCAGTGGTCACATCACTGTTGCAGGCTCAATTTCCCAATGCACAAAACGTTTCTGGCAGCCCTTCACTGCTGCCAATCCCTTCATCGGCCATGGTGCCATGTCTTGGAAATTCAAAATAATAAAAGGTATCTCCAAGATTTTTTTTTTACCCATTTTTGAAATGGAAAAGAGTGTAAACATGTATTTTTTTTGAAAGTAAAGTGATAAAAAAATATATTTTAACACAAAGTCTTACAAAATTTTTTCATGTCTTCCCTGTTTAAAAATTAAACAATAATTTTTTAACATAGAATTTTAACCAAAATAAATTTAATAACCAATTATTATAAATAATAACAAATTAACTATTTGAATTTCAAAATTTTAACCAATTAACAAATTATAAAAGATTTTGAATACATTTAAATTAAGAAAACTATTGAAAACCCAAGGCCAAAAAATTGATGTAAATTGTCATTATTTTAGAATAGTCACCTACACCAAAATTATTTTTGTACATTGCATTTCCTGTTAATAATTTAAATCCATATGATTTCCTTGCATGATTGAAACTACATTTCCTGGTTAATAATTTAAATCCATATGATTTCCTTGCATGATTGAAACTAAATTAAGTGAACATTATGTTGTAATAAAATTAATTTATTATAAAAGCAAAATTAAATTTATTATTGTAATTAAAATATTACCTCTGCAAAAGTTATTTGTGCAAAATCAGACTTTTCTCAGTGTTGTTCA
This sequence comes from Gnetum montanum, assembly GCA_015680685.1. Classification (NCBI taxonomy): domain Eukaryota; kingdom Viridiplantae; phylum Streptophyta; class Gnetopsida; order Gnetales; family Gnetaceae; genus Gnetum; species Gnetum montanum. Next base: position 562,522 of record MNCI01012880.1, read on the forward strand.
AAGATCAAGAAACATTCTTTCCTTAACATTTTTCCAAATAGCAAGCTACACTAAATTACTTTTGTTTATTGCATTTACTAGTTAATAATTTAAATCCGTATGCTTTCGTGCATAATTGAAACTAAATCAAGTTAACATTCTATTGTAATAAAATCATAATAAAAAATAATTTATTATAAAAGTGAAACTAAAATTTATTATTGTAATTAAAATATTACCTCTACAAAAGTTATTTGTGCAAAATCAAACTTTCCTAAGTATTGTTCAAAGATCAAGAATCCTTCTTTCCTTAGCATATTTCCAAATAAAGAAAGCTTTGTTCCAATGAACAACTAACATTTGAGGAACATTCAAGGATATATGCATTAAACCATCAAGTGTGTCAATGCTAAGAAAAGTTCTTTTAATATCCTTATAAAGTTTTGCTTTGAAAATCCTCTCTCACAATCTACGGTACTAGCAAGAATCACTAATATACATTGCCAAAACTTCTTCATATTTGGAAAACATAATTCTCAATGTTCCTTGTTTCAAAAAATTCTCCAAGCATCCTTCATAGAATAGCCATTACAAGAGGAATTCATTACATCAACAAATCTAACAAGCTCTCTCTTACAAGATTCTTTATCAATGAATTCTCTATCATCATTTATTTCAAAATTATAAGATTCTTTATCAACGAATTCTCTATCATCATTTGTTTCAAAATTATCAATATGAAAATGATTCAATACTTGTTCTAACCAATGTCTTGATTTCTAAAATAAATCACTATTCTTTGAGGGATAATAACAAGGGCTAAATAACTTTGTTGCATTAAAAAATAAAATATTTGGAAACTCTCATTCAAATAGTTGATGATACTTAAAATATAACCTTTGACAACTTTGAAATGTGTCTAAAACTAAGCTTTTAATACCCTTTTTCATAAAATCACACATCTTCATATATTAAAGCATGTTTCTCAATAATTTCTTCATTCATTTCAATTTTAATAAACCAAAGTGTTTTGCAAAAACTTGAATAAGTATGTTATATCTTCTGCAAATGTTTCCTTATGTAAGAAGTAGTTTTTTTAATGCACCAATTGTTATTTCTTGGAACTCACTAATAGTAGTCAAATCAAGACACTATGGCTAAAAAACCTTATTTAACTTATTCAATCAAAACATCAGCTAACATATGCACACAAAATTGAAATGAATATATTCGTATAGCCTTGTACAAATGAGATGTCTTTTTTTTTTTTTTAATGCTTCCACAATGATAGTAGTGCTAGCATAACCTTAACAAGTCTTACAACAACCTCTCCTCTAGAAAACCATCTAAAAGAATGAATTTGTAAAATATCAAGTATGTTAAGCTACATTACTTTTAGTAAATCATTTAACTCATTGGTTTTTTTGGATGATTTTTGGACCCATGCATATATTTCATTTGCCAATTTGTAAACATATAGAAGTTCTATTTTTTTTTTTATGCATCTACTGCTACTAATGATTCACTATGTGTAATGATTCACTATGTGCAATGCAGTGAATAGAAATGAGTTTTGCACAATATTTTTTTAAATGTGATACAAAACCATTTTTTCAACCAATCATAGCAAATGCTCCATTTGTAGAAACTACTATAAGTTTTTTTTAAAGAAAGCTAACATTCTAATGGAACTTTTAGTACAACATTATATATTGTTTATCCTTTCCCATTTAGTAATTTTACTAAGCATAAAAACTCTAATTTTGGAAATCCTTTACCAACATTATATATTGTTTATCCTTTCCCATTTAGTAATTTTACTAAGCATAAAAACTCTAATTTTGGAAATCTTTTACCACTTTTTGTTAAATATGTGATGTAAATAATCAAATGCTACTCTAGTCCTTTATCATCAAAGAAAACTAAGGACTTATTTGTGTTTTTGCTATCTGAATTTCTTCTAAATACTTTAAAATAACTAAAGGAAATCATTTGCAAATTTTCTATTTATGTAAGAAGAATAATCTTGACACCTAGGCATGTTAGGAGTTTTTATATCCATTAAAAATTCACAAAGATATTCATACTTTAATAGAGATAAATTTGCTTGACATGTGAAGTATGCAGCCTTCATTGTAGTGATTATTCTTTCTTTATTAGCATCTACACAATCTACAATATGTTCACTACAATATGTTCACTAATTGGTTTCATTGCTTTATCATGTTGATCTTTCCATATTTTTACTGCTCTCTAATGCACGTTTGAATGTCTATGGCATACAATAGCATTATGAAGCATTGCTTTACAACCAATTCTTACACCCATTTGCCCTTTCATATGATATTTTACACATCTTCTCCATTATGTTGAGTAAGTATCAACCAAATATTTTTATTAGCCCATTTTTGACAAAATTGTTTGCTTTACAACCAATTCTTACACCCATTTGCCCTTTCATATGATATTTTACACCCAATTCTTACACCCATTTTCCCTTTCATATGATATTTTACACAAAGTGAACATTTCATGACATCTACTCCATTATGTTGAGTAAGTATCAACCAAATATTTTTATTAGCCCATTTTTGACAAAATTGTCTCTTTGTTCTAAATTGTAACTCTAAATTTTTATTGGATTCTGCATCTAAATTTTCATTTGATTCCCCATTAGAAAATTCAGAATTGTCTACTTATTGAAATTCTATCTTTAATGAATTACCAAAAATTTCTTTCAATTGTTGTTTTACTTGTTCATCAGGTTCTACTTTAGAGCTTAAAATTCCTTGTTTTTTAGAAGGTTGTGCCTAACCATACAAATCATAAAGTGTAACTTGTAAAGTGCTTTTATGAACCTACAAAATATTAATGTGTTTATTCTCAATTATTAGTACATAATTATATGCAATTCCTAAACCATATTCACAAATCACAAGTAATCAATATTTTAACAAATTATTTTGAACTCTAAAAAGCCAAAAGTTTCAAAATTTAAGACATTTTAGATTTTATTATTCCAAATTTTAAAATTAATTACTTTTTTCACACGAAGGATCAATATTGTTTTCTGTAGGGTCTACAAAACAATAAAGAAATGGAGGTAAACATTCAACAAACTACCCTGATATTCCTAATAAAGCAATTGAAATCTAAAGTAAAGAATTTGAAGTAGAGCAAATTATAAGCTAGAAAAACTATTTTTCTTTATGATTATGAAAGGACAACAACATCTCTAATTGGTGACTATTTTCAATTTAGACAAAAATATAGAGTAATAGTCCATAATAATGAAGATTAGAAATTTAGAAATTGATGGTTAGGGGTACATGTTAAAAGAAATTCATTGTATGGTTTTGTTTAAAAATTGCCTTTCAATTTAAAAAATATATATTAAAATAAAAAATAAAATGAAAATATAATGCTGAGGCAAGTGAGAATAAGTTCAATGAAAAAAATTATGTATGTTTCTATCTAGTTTGTACAAGGAACCATACATTGGATTTCAGAGTATATGATTAAACTGTAGCAACAACATTAAAACCAATTTTAAAACCATGAATAGAGAGGTAAGGTTGTAAGACTTAAAAAATTTTCAAACATTCTTAAATATTTAAAAGAGTAAAGGTGAAAACATGACAAATAAAGAAAAATTATATCAAATTTTTCATTGCATATGTTGAATGAACAACACATTGAATTTCAAAATATATAATAAAAATTACTATACTAAAACCAATCTTTTAACCACTCCTCTATTACACTTTGTAAATGACAAGCATATTTCAAAAATACGAGTATAAAGATATAAGTATTTAAAAATTTTAAACCTTTTTACAGTAAAAATCTCCAAATACAGGCACACACAGGCATCAATTTCCAACCCTGGTGTCACAGTGCTTGTTACAACCGTTGAGGCTCAAGAATGCCATATTTAAAAAAAATTAACAGAAACAAAACAAACAAACAAATAAGGTAGCTGATGACAAGAGTATAGGTAATACTCCTTGGTACAATATGTCTGCAACCAAGAACTCGTGTAATGTAAATGACTGCAGCCAAAAAATTTTGCAATGCAAATGAAATAAACGTGATTCTATGTAATGATGAAATTTTGTTCCACAACCCAAAACTCACACTTAAACAAAGATGCTAGCAATGCAAAGAAATGGATACCTATTCTCTCAAATTTTCCCGAGTTTCACATTCTGCAAATGCAAGTGCATACTTATATATATAGGGTATCAGACACCCACAACTTGAAAACACAACTAATACTGTCTCCTCCTCCTGCAGCGAATAAATGACCCTCCATATTATGGCATTCTTGAGCCTCAACGGTTGTAACAAGCACTGTGACACCAGGGTTGGAAATTGAGCGAATAAATGCAAACCCTCCCATACTTGCTGCCCAAAAACAAAATAAGCCCACCAACATGGCAATTGTGGGATTACAGATACTTAGCTGGAGCATAAAAAATTCCCCATTGCAATCCAAATCGAACAGATTATAGATCACAAATAAAAAAAACCAGAGTAAAAACCCAAAAACCTAAAAACCAAAAGGACAAGGGGGAATCCAAGCCAGTAGTGAATCAAAAAATAATGCCTGCGATTCTGAGAATCTCAGCGCAATCGTCTGTGATTAATTTTTGCTACTACGTGTTTCCCGATCACAAATGAAATTGAGGAACAATAATTCAATCTAGTACTGTTATTTTTTCTGTAACATTTTCGCGGCCCCATCATTGCCGAGGTCCGATCCTCGCTATTTTTGGTTTCTAAAATTGATACAGCAACTATCTGATTTCAATCAGGAAGAAAGCTTACACTAAATCTGTTAGACAAGATTACGTGGTTTCAAATGTGAAATGCGTAGAGTACCATTTCTGCATCTATTTTTGTATCACACTATCACCACATTATTGTCCGTAGATGCATAACCCTCCATATTAATAATACAAGAGTAATAGTCTGAAGCCACAACTGACAAGATGCAACTGACAGAAAGCTATAAAGTTCATGGATGCTGATGTTTTAGATCTTGTATTTTCTTATACCATCTACTGTACGACTATTAGAAGAAAAAAGCTGCTCGAATCACCATCAACATTCTGCCGAAACTTTTCATGTCAAATAAAAATGAAAATATGACTAACACTTTTGTAAATGCCTTACCTTGAAATTTCCGCTGCCTCAAATGGTTAAGATGTAAGATAAGCCAAGAAAAATGCTTGTAACCAACGCACTGAGAAAATAAAAACAACAAAAATTTTCTATGTTGAAAATGGATTTGCCCTGCATTGATTTGAAATGATAAAATTAACGAAAATTTCGCACTATAAACATTTTTAAATATTTGGATAGTAAAAATGGATTTGGACTACTGGTTTTTTGGCTAAAGAAGAAAGCCATGATTAAACAGATCTTGGCTGCTGATTTTTTGACCAAAGAAGAAACAAAACCATGAAAATTTTGGACACTAAAGGAGAACCAAACCTTAAATTTATTGGTGTGAAGCTGAATTCGGTGCCTCTATCATTCTGGAATCTACTACCAAACGTGAAATGCAAACAAATGCTAAGACTACGTAAAGTTGAAAGAAATGCAAAGGTCTTTCAAATATTAGCAGAGAAACCAGTTAGACCGCTCTCTTTTTGCAAGTGGCATCAAGTGGCAATTTGGCTCTGAGTTACAGTTAAATATTAATCGCAACTAATTTCCAATAATTTCGTATTTAAGTACATCAGTTAGTTTCATTAAGAAAAATAACTTATGAAGCAAAATAAAATCAAAAAGCATCATTCCCCGGTGATATTTATATTCTTTAGCTTTCTTATTTCTTTTATTTTCACTGCATTTTTATCACGTTACATATTTAAAAACTCATTTTTTATGCGTCAAATTCCATCCCTAATGGTGCCTCCCCCTTGGCTAGATTCTGGATGCCACCGTTTTCTCTCTTTTTGTGCCGACATTCCTGCTTCTGCTATGCTCTGCTACTTTCGTTGCAGCCACAGTCACTTGATCTGCCATGCCTGTAGCTGTACCTAGCATATCCAATATGGAGCTTGGCCTCCTATGAATCAGAAACTAACAAAAAAGGAACAAGAAAAAATTTGCAAGTTGTGTCCCACCGCTCTGCGCTGTCTGGTCCTCGTCACTACTCAAGAAATATTCACTGTATTTTTCACCGTACTTCTGGGTGCTATGTGGGCCATTTTCGCCGCCACCTATGCCACCTTTACTCCCATCATTGCTGCTGTCGAAGTCGCAGCCGTTACCGCAATCGCCGCCGGAAACGCTACTGAGATTTTCGGCTGTTTGCGGTCACCGCTGATACTGCTAACACTGCCATCTTCCACCTTCCTGCTTGCCATCGGTGTCGTGATCTTCTACCTCCCTTCCTGTCGATTGCAGAGTCATCTTCCGCCTTCCTCCCCGTTGTTAGCGTTGAAATCTTCTACTTCCCTACCTGTTGTCATCTTTCACCTCCGTCCCCACCATTGGCGTTGCGATCTGTTGCCTTCTGCCTGCTGTCGGTGCCTCAATCTTCCACCTCCCTTCATCCGTGCCATGATCTTCCACCTACTTACCTGCTGTCATCACCTGCTGTCATCACTGCTATCTTCCACCTTCCTTCTCACCATAGATGTCGCCATCTTCTGCCTTCCTATCTATCATTGGTATGGCTATCTTCTCTATGGTGACTGACTGAAATTCATTAGCTGAAGAACCAGACTGACTGAAATTCATTAGCTGAAGAACGAAAAATCTCAGTGCATATAGCTTTAACCCAAGATTCCGAGGGCCTTCACAAAAATGGGATTCAGGGTGCCCTAGACTCTCCAGCACATCACCGAGAGACTTATGAAATAATGTAAAAAAAAATGCAGATCTTAAAAAAACCAGAAAGCAAATACAAATACAAATGGCACACAAACTGAGAACTTTAAAACTTTATTGAATAAATAAAGAATGAGTTCAAGATATGTGTACAAATGTTGCCCATAGAAGAGCAAAGGGGGTTGACTTGTTGCTTTAGATCTGCAACATTGGTTGCGGAAGGGGGGCGGGGGTGGGGTAGGGTATTAAGAAATGTGGAAACTTTGGCTACCAAAATGCCCCATGTTGGAAGTTGGGGATCCCAAGAGTAAGTGTAGAAACCACACTCACAAATTTCAGGGGGTAACAAGGTTAGGTTACAAGGTTAGGTTACAAGGCTTCCACGTTGGAAGGCTCCAAGAAGCTGCATTTCTGCAAGTTTTGTAAAAGCTCTTGGGTGCCAAAATGCCAAAGTCTGGAACTTGAAAATGGTGTTGGATGCTGATTTTTATAGGTTTTGGGCTATCGGTTGGGCTAAAAATGGCTATAATTTGGATGACAAATTGGCTACAAATTGTTGCAAATTTCCACCACATACAGGTGAGATGGATGCCCAATTTATGGTGTTACTATGTATAGAAAGTGCCAAACCCCATGGCGATTCCATTTACTATAAGTAGTAATGGGGGTACACCATCTACACTGGAGGCAAATCTTCTACACTGAGCCTTCTGTCATCCTTGCTAGAGTGCATGGTCAATGTTGAAGTGCATGGAATGTTGAAATTTGGTGCATGTGGCTTCTACATTGCGGGCATGCAGTCTCCACGCTAGGAGTGAAGTATCTACGCAAAGCATCGATGCCACCATACCCCTCAATGTTGAGGTCTACCTTTCCACATTGGGAGTAGGTGACCCACATCCCTCCATGCTAGAGGTAGGTGAGATCTACCCCCTTACAAGTGTTTCCAGTGTAGAAAAGTGTATGTCTCCTATAAAACCCATCAAATTGCCATTTTTGACTTCCCAAAAGGCATTTTTAACACACACCCCAGCCCCCAAGGCCCAAATATAGATAATACATGACTTTTTCCAATTGGGGGATGAGGCTTTAACCACTTATGAGGCATTTTTTAGTCCCAAAAGTATGAAATATGTGAGATCGCTCCTCATGTGCTATAGTATTCACATTTACAATGATGTTTTGCCTTGTGTTTCATGGGGTGAAGGCTACATGATAAAAATTGATTACAACATGCAAATTTTTGTGGTGTTTCAATGGGTCCTCTTTGTTGGTGTTTGGAGGATTAACTGGAGAGGCACTAACAAAGAATACAAAACACCACTATAGTTCCAATGTTCCCTCTCCATGCTTGATCTAGTCGTGTCAAACCATGGTGGAGTAAAGTTATGATGAGGAAATGGTAATGAGATCATAGGGAGATGATTATGGAGGTTAAGAATGCATTCCATACTTGACATCATGGCTATGTCACTGACATATAGATCTATCGGTGGTTTTGGCACTTCTTATCTTGAAGTGTTGGTCACTCAGCAAATGTGTTTGAGGACTCAATCACTTCGCTCCAAAGTTGCTTTGGCTACTATGCTTTGGGGCTTCACAAGCTATTAGGCTTTTTGGCAATTTGATTCCTTTTTTTATGGGGTGAAATCTTCATTGGGTTTCTTTGCCAAAGCCAGTTAAAGCTAGTTTTTTCATTAAGTGAGTTGTGTTACACTTAATAGACTTAGGGGTTATCCCATCAAATGAGATGCGTTATGTCTGATGGACTTAATCGTTTTTCCACTGAATGAGTTGTGTTACATTCAAGTGCACTTGAGGACAAAGCTTGATGAAGAGATGTCATATGGCCATAGTATATGAGTAGCAAACATAGGTCAACATTGTTTTCCAAGGTATGGAAGATCATCATTAATTTATAGGGTTTGGCATGGGGAGTGGTGTTGGATGGAGGGAAATGTTATAAGCACTCTTGACATAGCAGGATAAACTCATCAAATCTTGCCCATTGAGGTCTCATGGTGACTTGCTATCATAATGAATTACACCCTTACTATGGCTCTAGGCTTCATCCTGCAAACACAACTCTAAGAAGATAAGAAAACCAAGAAAATAGAGCATGTTATAACATTCCAATGCATGTAGGCCATATAGCATGATGAGATGACAAATAAAACCAGAGTTTCCCATGCCACCAAAGTTGCCAATTTAAGGCAATGATGGTCAAAGGTACCAATTTAAGGCCTTGGTAGGGCATGTTGCCAATTTAAGCTCATAGTAGACTGTGGCACCGATTTAAGGCCTCGGTAGGCCATGGTGCCACTTTAAGGTCATAGTGGACCATGGTCACATGATGCCAAATGGTGGTTAGAGAAGGGAAAACCCCCACCATTCAATACCAATCCAAGGCTAAATAAGGTCATACAGGATAAACACATTGAAATAAAAGTCATATCAAGGCTAAATAAGCTCAACAATGTAATAATGTCTAAAACAAGTCATGACATGATAAAACAAGGTTGAAGTAAGGCAAAGTAGGATACATATGGTGAATCTTACTTAAAAAATGGTCAAAAGGGTTAGCTTTTTCCAATTTTAGATCTTAGTAGGCCATGGTTTAAGGCTACAAGGTTGTTGGGTGAGTTTGGGCATCAACAAAGGCTATTTTTGGGCTGTTTGGACTGAAAAAGCAAGGGTTTTAATGCTTCCTTGCTAGAGCCCCCTTTTTTCACATTGGCTAGCATGGAAGAGATGACCCCTAGCATGGATGGAACATCTAGACACTTTCCTACGTTTGTTTTGGTCAGTTTCAACTTCTTATGGCTTATAAGTTAGTGCAGTTGACTAAGGAAGGGAATGGGCTAATTTTGGCTTTAGTTTCAACCCCTGGAACCCGTCTTTGGAGCCTAAAAACATATTCCATGCTAGCTAGCATGGAGACTAAGGAAAATTTATTGTACGGCATCAACAGGATCAAAATTAGGGTTTCAAGGCCTTCCTAAGGCCGTGCAAGGCCAAATCTATTAAAATTGGTCACTTTGGAGTTTGAAAAAGGTAAATAAAAAAAAAGGCTTTAAAGCTTCAACCCCTTGTTTTCATGTTAACTAACAAGGATGGGAGGGGACTCAGCATGGATAATCTAAATTTTTGCAAAGGGTTGCATGGGCATTTGGAACAAAGATCTAGTAGTTGTGCATCCCCTAGCTACATTTTGAAGCCATTTTAGAGGTTTTGATTGTTAAAGCAAGTTAGAATAGCTTCCTCCCCTTTTTTGATGCTGAGCATGGTGGCCCCAACATGGAAGAATGGGGATACACTTGTTATTTATCTTTGGGGTGGTTTGGGAGCACATTGACTAGGTTTTTAGGCTTCCAGGGATGTAGACTATGATTTCCCATGTTTTTGACTAATTTTGGTTATGTTTGGAGGCTTTATGAGGCTATGTAAGGTTACATCCCCCTTAATCCATGTTAGGGAAGTTTCTCCAACATGGAAGATGGGAGTTAATGAATTTCAGGGGGTAAAAAGAAGTTAGATGAGTGCAAAATTAAGGTTGTGAGATTCTAGGCTTCTCTGATATAGGTTTTTGGTCTCTAGGAGTGTAAATTTGTTGCAAAGATGGAAAGGTAGCTCTTCTAAGCTACTTCTATGCTGCCCAACATGGAAGAGGCCTTGCCCAATGTGGATAGATTAAAAATCTCATATCTATGCTAGTTTTGACTATAATCGACCATGCATGTTAGCTCCTAGAGTTTGCTGGGATTAAGGGCTAGGGTTTAAGGTCAAAATTTGATATTTTTGAGTGTTTCTAAGTGGTTTTTTATGTTACCCCTTTTCTTCCATGCTATAGTCACCATGTTCAACATGAATCCAACTAGGAAGATCCAAGGGGAACAACTTTTGGCTATTTGTGGTCATTTTTGGAGAGTATGAGGGCTCTAGGAGGTGCAAACAAGGTCCTAGGATGCATGCAAGGCCATCTGGTATTAATTTGAGGTGTCTATGGGCCATTTATGAGTCATCCCTAGTATTCATACAAGAGCCCCCTATTCCCATGCTGGCCAACATGGAAGGGATGGCCCCCAGCATGGAAGAGCTAAGGGGATCTACTTTTTATCACTTTTGATGAGTGGCTAGGTACCCCTATGCCCAACCATGCAAATCACGAGCGTTCACATACTACTCAGTTGAATCCCATAGACTGTAAGAACTTTGCGTACGCCAAACCTTAACTAGAAAAACCTTTTGTTAGAATGGTCATTGTCTTCCTAACCTCACTTGTGATGTTCTAACTGCGATGGTTAAGTGAGATTGAGACAACTAATTTTTATGGCTTTTTACTTTTTCTTCTAGCGTCTAATTCTTGTAATGGAAAGTAAGGAATGAAATATTATGTAATCTATAATTATCCTAATCTATATTCTAACTCTTCCTAGCATAAGTATCTGATCTCATATTTCATGCACACCCTAAGCATCCCCAAACCACTGCTGGGTTACTAGACATTAAGCGTCGCTGGGTTGCCAAGTGTTGGGTTTATGTTCGAGATGGTCATACTTATGGTTTCTACGAACTATAAACGAGTGATAGCGATTAAAATAATAATAATAGAAACTTAAGAAACTATTAAAGCATAAAAATATTAAACTATTAAATGCATTAAATGACTAAGTCCAATTGCTACAAGGAATGATTGAAAAGCTCATATTTATTGTTATTCATGCCAATGGGCTTAGGTACATCAGTGCTCAAATAAAGAGCCGGACACCTTTCTTACACCTACTGTGAGCACTTGGAAAATATTCTAACTCTCACGGAAACAAACTGCAAGAGCTTTGCTACAACTATTAAAAAAAGGTACCTAAGTGTGGTGGGAGCCCACTTATTTACAGGTCAAAATAGGCACCGTGTAAACGGGGCCACATCGACGCATGGAAGGATGCATCGATGGGGCCCCATACGTGGCCTAGTAAATGCATCGACCATCTAGCACTTCATCATACCCCCACAACTGAGTAAAAACTCGTTCTTGAGTTCCTCTACAATTTGGTAGGTATGGACTCTTTATTACTACAAACATGACTTGACACATATGACACACACACACACATGATGCTCCAAGTGCCCGAGTGTATAGAGAAGGATGACTACAAAAATGGTGGTGTTCAGAGACAAAATTGAACACCTTGACGATCCTAGATTCTCTACTGTGTTGAAGGATGTGAAAAATTGTTGGAGAAGATCACACCATCCTTAGGGGTGGTGGTTCTAACAGACCTTCACCAACCTCTAGCCCATGTGGCGGTGGTGGCATGAATGATGGCTGCCCCACAGCAACTGCAACTTCTAGAGGCAACTGGAAAGCCTCCAAGAAGGTCCTCATTTTTTCCTTCTTTCTTTGGGGATCGTTCACTATCTAGGCGGCTTCACCAATGTGTGCCGGGATTGGAACCTCCCAAGGGCATGACAGCGTAGGGAAGAGTTCTTTCAAATTGAAAAACCAGGCTGCGAACTATTTTCATTCGATGTCGAACACTCGAATTGATGTCTACAGCTGCCGGTAGTCATTCATTCGATGGGCCAAGTTCTCCACTACCACACATTATCCTTCAAAACATGTGCGAAGAACCTTGAGTTCCAAATTTGATGTTTCCAGTTTTTGCTTTGTCACTTTGTGCACTTGGAACTCGCCCTTGTATAAAGAATATGAGGCAGCCACCTACTTCTCCAGGTTAGACCATAGCCTCCCAGTTGTTAGCATAGCTAGGATTTCATAGCAAAGGTTGGCCAGCTCCATGTGTTTTGTGATAGTTTGCGAACCTGATGTTTTTGTTTGTGCATGTGATGGAGGTGGTTGCTACTCTTCCTCCGTCTATGTAGTGGTCAGAGTCTTGTCCTTCATCATTTCTCGCCATGAGGCAATCAGGGCATGCTGGAGTGTATCATTGGCATACCATCCTATCCTTGCCTGTTTGCATAACTTTTTGATTAGGCAGAGGAAGGGAAGAGCTCACCTTCCACATTCGCTTTCAGCGAACCTCTTTTCAATTTTCAAGAATAACAACTGTGGAAGGCTCATTTGAAATTTCCCACTTAAGGCAGCACATTCATGAGCAGAGAAGGCCATGATTTTTCTAGGTCTCACCATTGGGTTTAGGTGGTAAGATGCGATCTTTGAATACACCCTCTCTACGGTGGTTAGAGTGCCAAACTATTTGTGATCCACCCCATAGCACTGCCTGATCCACTTCACTTTTACCTTAGGGTCTGCTTGCTTTGAGATCTCTGCCACATCTACTCTAGTCTCTGGCAACCCTAGAGCTTGTGTGATTGCTTTTGCAGAGTAAGAGACATAGATGTCTTTAATTCTTACCCTGGACCCCGATTGCCGATTTGTCCAGAAGAGATAGGTCTCTCCTAGGTACCATTCACCATTGGTTGTGATGATTGGCCACATAGAAGAATTTTGTAATTGAAGCCTCACATCTTCTGGTGCATTCTCGAGAAATGGTCCAAAGTTTAACTCTTATAGGACCATCCGTTGCACTTCTCATGGCTTGATAGCATCAAGACATGCTTGGGTCAAGGTGACCTCAAGTCGTGGTGCTATCCCCGGAGTTTCATCCCCTTGCAATTGCTTACTAGGAATATCCTCTTTGGGAATCTAATGGAAAAATTCCACATCATGTCCTACATGGAGGGGGCTAGTTTTATGAGAGCCCTCCATGTGCTCTGGTTGCTGCATGCCTTGTCCCCTTCCCGTTTGTGGATGCTTATCCCTAGGTTGTGGTGGTCCTTCGTCCCTTGGATGCCTTGGTTTTGGCTCCATTTGCAATCAAACATAACCACCAATTGGACTATGCACAAGTTGCTCAAAATGGCCCTCATACACCTTCTCAGTTTGACTAAGTTATGATGTTGGCATGGGCATTCCCTTAAATCCCTCAGAGTGTTAATTAATGGGTTAGAGCCAAAAACAACAAGGGATAAGCTGGAGTTTAAACTATTATTTTTGTTTCTTCCCTTAGAGGTGTGAAATCATAATTAATTAATTAATTACAAATAGGATTCACCCCCCATGACTGAGAGCATACATTTGGGTGCTTAAGAGGGGAAGGATCGATTGATGCGGATGCGTGATAGAAAACGTAGGTGCTTGGGAAGAAGTTAGATGGAAAAATGGCAAAATCTCCCCTCAATTTGTTTGAAAAATGAGAGAAATGTAAGGTGCAATGGGCATATATAGAGGGGTTGGGTGCTACGTCGATGGGGCCATGTATATGCAAGGGCTGCATATACGGGGCCCCGTATATGTAGGGGGTCGCGCTTGTTGACCAGCATTGACCAGCCTAGAAAAAACCCAAAAAGATGAACTTAAAACACCAAATTGGGATGGTTGAAGAGTGTGAGAGACCTAGAACACAGCCGAGGACAAGAGGAAGGAAAGTCAAGGGAGAAAAAGAGTCAAAGGTAGGAAAACGTGGTGAGAAAGCACTCTGCGGAGAAGAAATAGAGCATGGATAGCATGGAAACAAGCCACCAACAAACTAAGAGGATGGGAGACTAACAAATGGGACCAAGAATATGCAAGTAGGTCCTCCCCATAGTAGGTGGTAGCCTTAGTAGCCCTTGCATATCCCCAACACTGGGGTCTATGGGCCTCAAGGCTAAGGAATGGTGATCGCAAGTTAGTACCTCCATCCATGAGAACCTGCCAAGGCATGAGAAGTTCATGGGAATAATGACAAACGATCGAAACATAAGGTCAGTAGTGAGGTGTGTCGTGGAGAGAAATGGGTGAAGAGAGAGGAGTGAGGTTTGGAATTCCAATTATCAGTCACATGAAGCCTAGCATGAAATTGTGGTTAAGTGACCCGATATGACCTTTCCCGAGTGTAGACCCAAAACCAACCACATCTAGTGATATCATAGCAACATGCAAAGACTCATCCATCCCCCAAGTGGACAAGAATGCAGCCACAGAGAACCACCACTCCAACAGATGTGAGAGGAAGGAAGTGAAACAGGACTAAGTTAGAGGGGATGAAGGAAGTCCCATAACTTGGCCCATGAGAGGAGGTCTGAGGGATGTGCTTTGAATTCCCACATTGTTAAGATTTTATTTTTGTGTTTTCTTGTATTTTGTGGGAACCACACCATTCAATGACCCATGCTTATATGCATGCATTCGACCAAGGGATGTGCTTTGAATCCTCATGTTTTTTTTTTGTGTTTTGAGGACTATACCATGCAAGGTCAAATTGCCTAGGAGCTTCCTTGTAGAGAAGAACTTCAAGTGGGAAGAAATCCGTAAGGACACTCCTGCCACCTAGGGGGTAGAAGAGGATGAAGAATGTTGCATTCCCCTTGAAGTCACACCCATTTCAAACCATTGGGTCATCCTCGAGTCTGGGAGCTACACAAGGCACACATTAATTAAAATGTTTTTAAGTGAAAGGGGGCTACATGTTTCCAAAGGTAGGGAAACCATGGAGTGGATGAATGGATGGATGACGTGGACTCACTGCGGATATTATGAGATGAAAGTAGATGAAAAATCCAAGAACAACCATGCAAGGGTAGGAGCAAGGTAAAATAAGTGGCTATTTCCCACAACCCATCGCAATGAAAACCATCCATGCCAAACCTGATGACAATAAGATAATGTATTAGCAACCGATTGGAAATGAAACACACACATACACATAAATAAGCAACAAAGAAATGAGAAAGTAATTAAAGAAAGGAAAATTTATCAAGAATTGGAAAACATACAATGATGTTGAAAAATAAAAAAGTGTAAAACAAAAAATTCCAAAAATAGTGAGGAGCATAGTGGAATGGATTAGCATCGATGACGGTCTTCCCCATGACTGTGCAGAAAGGAGGAGATGCAAAAGATGGAACGAGGCTATCCTGGGGATGAAGAGGTGGTAGCATTGGTTAGGTGGAGCTCACAGAAAGGTTTTAGTTGTTTCTGGTTTACCAGCTGCATTCGTGTGGGGTCCTCAGGTTTGTGGATAAGCAAGGCCCCAGAGGGGAAGGTTTCAGAGACAATGTAAGGTCACTCCCACCATGTTTGAAACTTGGTCAGTTGTGGTACATGGGTGGGGTTCCAATACAATACCTTATCTCCACATCTAAATGTGACCTTCTAAATCCTAAGATCATGACTTTTTTTATTGTAGGCCTTGTGGATCTCATTTGAAGACAGGGCCACTAATCGATTCTCATCTAGCACACTTAGGTTGATAAGTCATTCGTGTTGTACTAGTGGTAGGTCAAGACCAAAGTCATTGGCTGTGGATAGTATCTGAAGTTTTTCCTGGATTAGAAGTTTCGGTAGCTTACCATACACTAACTCATAGGGAGAGTAACCTATAGGAAGCTTCCAAGTGGAGTGATAGGCCTAGAGGGCATCGTTAAGTTTGGTGCTCTAATCCCTCCTATATTTGCTGATGGTTTGAGTGAGGATCTTGGTGATCTCCCTATTGGTGAGTTTAGCCTGCCCATTGGCTTGGGGGTGATAAGGTGTTGTAAATTTATGGGTAACCCCCAAGTGTTGCATCAGTTTACAAAAAGTGACACCTATGAAATGGATCCCATTATTCGAGATGAGTGCACGTGGCACTCCAAACCTATTGACGATTTGCTATTAGACAAATCATGCGGTGGTGTTTGAGGAAAAGTCAACGATGACCGCCACCTCCACCCACTTTGTGCAGTAGTCCATAGCTATGATGATATATGTCTTTTTGTTGGACAGGTGTGTGATGGGTCCCATGAATCAATGCCCTAAATTTCAAAGGGCTCCAGTGGTTGGATTCACTGTTGAGGTTCCTCCAATCATGCAGTCATCCCACTGTCTCTCTGGCATCATTCACAAGAGTAGGTGAACCATTGTGTGTCCCTAAAAATTGTTAGCCAGTAATATCCTGTAAGAAGGATCTTAATGGTTGTGTGTCATCCAGCATAGTGGCCCCCACAAGGGCCCTCATGAGCATCTTGGAGGACGTGAAATGTATTATCATCAGGGACACACCAACAAACCAAGCCATCTGCACACACCTTATAAAGATGGCCATTGATTTCCATGAAGCGCTTGGCCTTATGGAGAAACTGTTGTTTCTGCCAATGGTTCCACTCCTTTGGAAATTCTTGAGTTGTGAGGTAGGTGGGGATGTGGCTGAACCAAGGTGATTCCTTGGGCACCTACGGATTGACCGCTCCCATGAAGAGAAGTTCATCAGGGAATTGGTCAGAGAGGGGATCCTTCTCCTCTTCTGTGTCATCCCATTGCAATCAAGATAAGTGGTTAGAAACCACATTCTCAGTTCCCTTCCGATCTACCATGGTGAGATCAAATTCTTGAAGAATCACTAGCCACCGTATGATGCGGGGGCTCACTGTTAGTTTGTTCATCAGGAACTGGATGGCACTATGGTCGATATGCATGAACACCTTGTACCCGAGCATATAGTGTCAAAATTTTTCCAAGGTGAACACCACTACCATCAACTCCTTTTTGGTGGTGGTGTAATTAATCTAGGCACCCACAATGCTACAACTTGCACAGTGAGTATAGTATGGATGTTTTTTATCATCACACTATGTAAGCATGGCTCCCAATGCATAGTTGGACACATCCATCATGATGTGGTAAGGTTTGGACCAATCGAGCACCCATAGAACTAGAGTCTCTACGAGTTTCTATTTAAGCATTTGGAATGCAAATTCACATTTCCTGGTCTAGATGAATGGAGCATCTTTCTTCATGAGTTTCACCAACGGCTTGGCGATTTTCAAGAAATTTTTGATGAAGCGCTAGTAGTAACCAGTGTGGCCAAGGAATGACTGAACATCTTTTATAGTGCTTGGTTGTTGGGTGATTCCTTAGATGACCTTGATTTTGTCAGGATCCATGCTAATCCCTATCTTTGAAATACAGTGCCCTAGCATAATGTCCTCTTGGACCATTAAGTGGCTTTTCTGCTAGTTGAGCTATAGGTTAGTGTCCACACATCTTTTCAGAACTTGCTCAAGGTGGTCCAAGGATTGATCGAACATGGCCCCATAGGTAGAGAAGTCATCCATGAAGACTTCTATCCCATTGCCAATTTTCTATTGGAAGTTGCTGAGGACAAGGCGTTGGAAAGTGGCAGGTGCATTACATAGGCCAAAAGGCATCTTCTTATATGCCAAAGTCCCCCAGGGACTTATGAAATTTGTTTTGGCCTAGTCCTCTAGTGCAATTTGGATTTGGTTATAGCCACTATAACCATCCAAAAAGATGTAATAACGATGCCCCGCAATGGTATCTAACACCTAGTCCCCAAATGGGAGTGGGAAGTGATCCTTGAAGGTAGCCATGTTGAGCAATCAAAAATCTATATAGACCCTCCATTTTCCACCTTTCTTTGGCATGATAATGAGTGGACTGATCCATTCGCTATCGATAATAGAGTAGATGAACCCTGCTTTTAGCAACTGCTCGATTTCATCTTTGATGACCTTCTTCAATAGGGGTTCAATCGCCTTTGTGGTTGTCTTTGTGGCTTCATGGAGGGATCAATATAAATCCAATGTTGGCAAACCAGGGGATCCACTCTTGTTAATTCAAGATATGACCATGCAAAAGTAGCTTCCCATTTGTTCACCACCTTTAACAATTTCTTCTTCTATTTAGGAGCAAGGGTGGCATTGATAATCATCGATTTCCCATTCTACAAAAATGCATATTCTAGGTGGGCCAGTAATGGTTTGAGTTCCATGGGCTCTTGTTTGAAAATTTTATGGATTTGCAACTTTCTCTAATCATCATGGTTATCAATAGTGGATACTTGTTGATGAACCTCTTCCAACTAGTCCATGCTTTCTATGTAGGCTCGTACAAGCTCCTCAGAAGGTTCCATGTATAGAGTGCTGGTAGTAGGATCAGCAGTCAGCCACTGGGTGCCTTCTTGAGTTGTGGCTACTGTGTACAGGCATTTTTGAAATGGTGATTCCTCAATACACCGAATGCATGCTTGAATAGATGTCCACTTAGTGGACCACAGCTAATACACATACTTGCATCAGGAGTCACTGTATGTGATGCATGGAACGTGCTTCTTCTCAATCTTCCCAAAATGATTTTTCTTTGAAATTTTGAGGGAAAGATCTCGAAGTCCAATTCTTGCATCTACTATGCTAAGCTAGGCTCTTCCCATTATGATTGGGAAGTTCCCCTTGCAATTCTCCACACAGATGACAAGGAAATTAGCAAGATAGGACCACCCACAAATGGTGGTCATAATGTCCTCTACCAATCCCAAGGGAACAGTAATGGATTGGTTTGCTAGCTCGAGTTGAATGTTGCTCTTCTTTAATGGGGGCAAGTTCCAATTCTTGTACATGCCATGTGAAATCAAATTGACTCCTGACCCCAAATCCAGAAGGGCTTTACATGGCTTATTTCCTTCCACTTGGAGATAGATGAGGGGACTCCCTAGATTAGTCAATTTTCAGGGAAGATGGCCTACCTTTATCTAGTCGGTCACTACGTGTGTGAGCATGACCATTTGTATGTTGGAGGGCATTTGGTTTGAAGGATGCTCGAAGAGTGAAATAGTGGAGGTGGTTTGAGGTTTAGATGTGCTAGCCACAGGTGTGTGTGAGGGTGTGCTTAAGTTATTGGGCTAGAAGAAGGGACATTTTCATGGCTTGGATTCTAGTCCACTTGGCTAAGGAGTTGGTTGTAGGTTGACAGCCCTTGTAGCATTGCATTGCTGTGGCTGTGGTGGGATCTCCCCCTACATAGGTGGAGCAGGTGGTAACTGAGTGGGTGCTATTGAGTAGGGACAGTAGGAGAAGGTGATGGAG
Organism: Gnetum montanum; assembly: GCA_015680685.1. Classification (NCBI taxonomy): domain Eukaryota; kingdom Viridiplantae; phylum Streptophyta; class Gnetopsida; order Gnetales; family Gnetaceae; genus Gnetum; species Gnetum montanum. Next base: position 582,208 of record MNCI01012880.1, read on the forward strand.
GATAGTAAAGATGTGGGATTTCCCCCTTGGGTGATGGATATTGTGGTCAGAAATATTCCAGGGGGTGGTAGTAATTCTGAAAGGTTGCGTGACTAGAAGAGTCCCATGGAGAGACCGGTTGCTGAACGTAGTACCCATAGGGACCTAGCTGTCATTAAGGGTACTACTGCCTTAGAGGTGGCATCCCCCATGCTTGTGGGTGCTACCACTGCTAGAAGTGCTCATAAGGTTGCGGTGGTGCTCCACTTGGATAATATCCTAGCTACTAGTGGAACTGCCTAGGATTGCCTTGTGGGTAAGGCAACCTTCGAGGTGTTTGCCTCTTTGCCAAATGAGGGTTTAACGCATATACCCTAGACTCTTGTAGATGTGACACCATGGGACAACACCCCTTAGGATGTTTGTATTGGCATATGTCACAGTCATCATCCTCCTCTGTGTCAGAGTCTGCAACCTATTTAGCTACAACAACTTTTCCCTTACCCTTATGGTGGGCATGTTTAGCTTCCTTCTTCCTATTCCGATCACGATCATTACCTTGCTCTCTAGACTCCTCTAAAATTTTTAGAACACTTTGGAATATTTCATCCAGAGAGTCCCACATCTTGTCAACCTTTGCTGATATTTCAGAGGCAAATTTCTATAGGGGCAAGGTTTTTCGGTTCACTATTGCATCCAGCAGTGATTCCTCCTCCTCTTCATAAAATCAGACCTCCCTCTTTCTGATGGAGGGATCCCAATTAAACTCTTCTGCACTCTCCTTCTTTCTAAGTTTCCCCTCTTCTTTATCGACTTGCACAATGAGGTGATGCAGTTGATGCGCTATTAGTTCTAACAGTCGTCCCTGGGCATATAGGCCAAGGGTTGGTTTCAAAGCGAAGCCCATCAATGATATGATGAAGCTGTGCCCGCTGAAAGTAGCCATGACCAGGGCATCGATGTAATAATGAATAGTACCTACTCATGGATACATCCAAGGGTTCATGATTCCCTTGCTTCTAGCCTTGGATTTGACATCTTAGATTCACCACTCTAGAGTAGGCTTGATACTTGTCTTTGAAGATCTCCAGCATTGTACTCCATCTCCTAATTGATTTTTGTTGTAAAGACTAGTACCAGCTTTCTTCTTCCTTGATGAGTGTGTGAGGGAACAATTGAAGCTTTTTCGAATCATTATCAATATTCTACAGGGTGTAAGTATCATGGAATGCTTGCAGGTGAGTTTGCGGATCACAATTGTACCCCCTTCAAATATAGGGATATTATTCATGTTAATGCATTTGATCTGGCTATCTTTCAAGTGCCTACTGGGTATCTGAACTACCTCATCAAAATGGAGCATGCTTCGAGTAGCCAGCAATGGTTCATCCAAGTCATGGTCTTGCTGAGGACCATGATACCTATGATGATTTCGGCTACCTCTCCTTTCATGACAGTGAGCTTCGTGTGATTGGTCATGTGCTTCCTCACATCGTTCCCTTCGGCCCTTATGACCACCATCACCTCGCTTCTTTCTACCATGGTTATGATCAGAGTCTGAACTGGATAAAGGTAGTGGGGAGTGAGAGGATGGAGAAGAGGGAGAGGGATCATCACCACCCTTGTGCCGATCTCCCCCTCTACTCTGATGATAGCCTCGATCTTCTTACCCATCTTTGCTTGTGCCATGACCTCTCCTGTGTGACCCTCCATCTTCTTGGGGGTCCCGATCACTTGATTACTTGTTTTTGGATGATGGAAAGGATGATCTAATGCTCCAGAGGAAGTTCAGCTGAATGGGAATCATGAAAGATAGGCTCCCCATCATCCTGCAGCCCTTGCAAGAATAAGAGGTTACTGAATTATTTCCCCTTCAAGTGTTCATACCAGTTTGCCTGCTGCTGATCTCGTACCCATTCAGCCTTAGTGGGATGATAGTCTCGGTAGTCATGATCCTCCATGACGTACTCCACACCATGGTCTTGGATGCATAGTCTAGTAAGATTTTGAAATAACATTCTAGGAGCCGATCGGTCAGGTGGTAGTATGATGTTGACTTCCATGTCTCGCCATTGCGAATGTTCATCTTGATGTAGGATGAAGGTGAAGTCAGGGACATATTCATTTGGATGTGTGTAGACCACCCGAAATTCTTGTGGCACTAGTGGGTTGGATTCATCTCGCCTATGAGAAGAAGACATGTTGGATATTAGATGATCCACTACTTGGTGTACCTTACTTTTTACTTAGTCCACCTAACATGTGTAAATTTTACTATCTTGTGTCCATTCCAACGATTTGAATAATAATGTTGCTAAGGTTAAATGGTGCATGTAAGACAAATAGTCCCTGGCAATAGCACCAATGATGAGTGGCTAGGTACCCCTACACCCAACCATGCGAATCACGAGTGTTCACACGTGGCTCGGTCAAAGCCCGTAGACTGTAAGCACTTTGCGTATGCGAGACCTTAACCAGCAAAACCTTTTGCTAGAATCATCGTTGTCTTCCCAACCTCACTTGTGATGTTTTGATTACGATGGTTAAGTGAGATTGAGGCAATTGATTTTTATGGCTTTTTACTTTATCTTCTAGCGTCTAATTCTCGTAATGGAAAGTAAGGAATGAAATATTATGTAATCTATAATTATCCTAATCTATATCCTAACTCTTCCTAGCATAAGTATCTGATCCCATTATTCATGCACATCCTAAGCATCCCCTAACCATTGTTGGGTTACTAGATGTTAAGCATCGTTGGGTTGCCAAGCATTGGGTTTATGTTTGAGATGGTCATACTAATGGTTTCTACGAACTATAAACGAGCGATAGAGATTAAAATAATAACAACAGAAACTTAAGGAACTATTAAAGCATAAAAATATTAAACTATTAAATGCATTAAATGACTAAGTCCAATTGCTGCAAGGAGTGATTGAAAAGCTCGTCTTTATTGCCATTCATGCCAATGGGCTCAGGTACATCAGTGCTCGAATAAAGAGCTAGACACCTTTCTTACACCTACTTTGGGCACTTGGAAAATATTCTAACTCTCATAGAAACAAATTGCAAAAGCTTTGCTACAACTGTCAAAAAAAGATACGTAAGTATGGCAGGAGCCCACTTATTGATAGGCTGAAACAGGTGCCATGTAAATGAGGCCACATCGACGCATGGAAGGATGCGTCGACGGGGCTGCATCGACGAGGCCATGTATAGGGGGCCACATTGACATGGCCGCATATATGGGACCAATTTCAACCATGCATGTGCACTTCTAGGATTACTGGTGTTGATGGTTGAAGCCTAGGATCAAAGTCTAGTATGTTTGAGGGTTGTAAGATGGTTTTTGGGCTTACCCCTCTACATCCACGCTAGGGCTAGGATCAATTTCAGGTATTTAATTAAAATTTCTACCCTCATCATCCATTGCACTAGTAAGGACATAAAAGGATTAATTTCACGTATTTTTACCCTCATCGACATATGTTGACATTTTATACATATGGACCCATACATTGCCTTGTAAAACTTAATTTGCCTTATCTTTTTTTATCACTTTCAACCATGCATGTGCACTTGTAGGATTACTGGTGTTAATGGTTGAAGCCTAGGGTCAAAGTCTAGTAAGTTTGAGGGTTGTAAGATGGTTTTTGGGCTTACTCCTCTCCATCCATGCTAGGACTACCATGCTTAGCATGGATAGGATCTTCCTGAGTGTGGAGAACCAAAGGGAGGGGGGGCGGGGGTAGTGTTGGGTTATTTTGGTTAACTTTTGAAAGTATGGTGGCTTCTAGAAGGGTTAGGTTGCTACCAGAAGTCAATTTTCATGCAAATTTTACAAGTTTTGGCTTCACCCTCTTTCATCCATGTTGGGGCCATGATGCTTAGTATAAGTAAGATTCCCCTCAGTGTGGAGAATCAAAGGGGGGTTGATTTTCATTGGTTTCCAGAAGTTTGGTGGCTTCTAGAAGAGCTGATAAGGTTTTGGTGCAAGTACAAGGCAATTTGGTGTTATTTAGATGTATTTGGAACCCCTCATGAATCTTTTAAGTTGTATCCACACTAGATTCATGCTAGCTAGCATGGATGAGGTCTCCCCTAGTGTGGATGAATCCAAAAGGTCAGATCTAGGCTCTCTCGATAGCAAATCAACCATGCATGTTAGCCTCTAGGGTTTTTGATGTCAATTGTCAAGATTCTATGCCAAAATTTACTAGTTTGGAGGGTCCTAGTTGCCTCATGCAATCAACCCCCTTCTTCCATACTAGGCATAGTGGCCTTAGCATGGATGAGAGGGGGATGACATGTTGCATTTTTGATCAATTTTAGGATACTTGGAGGCTCCAAAAGATTCCAGCAGGGTTTAGAGATCACTAGGGTAGGTTATTAAGCTATTTTTGGCTATAAATTAGGTTTTATTGCATAGCCCTTGGGCTTTCATGTTGGGTAGCGTGGAGGTGACCGTGGGGCGGGGGGAGGGGGGTGTGGGTGGAGAGGGGAGGCAAGAATGATTCACCAGCATGGAGAAGGCTATGGGTATGAGATTAACTTATTTTAAGGCCAAACTAGGCTACCAAAGATTGTCAAGGAGTGTTAGAATTGAAAAATGGCTACTAGGTGATTGATTTTGGTAGTTTTGGTTATCCCCCATCCATCCACATTGGACCCATGCTACCCAATGTAAATGAGGCCTCCTTCAACGTGAATTACCAAATCTTAAGGTTTTAAGCACTTTTGATTAGATTCGGTGAGGTTTCAAGACTGCTAGGGATGACTGGAGGGGTTATAGGTTATGTAGGCCCACTCTAGGAGTCAAATTTGGGGCCATGGGAAGGAAGTATGGGTGTTACCCCCCTTGCTCCATGCTGGCCAGTATTGCCCCAATGTGGAAGCCCAAAATGTCTAGTTTTAATAAGAACTAATCACCTTTCGGAGCTTGAGGTTGGATGAGGTAGGTCACAACTACCAAAAATGGCAAGGAAGTTAGTTTTTAAGGGTTTTAGAATGTGGGAAGCATGCATCCATGCTAGATCCATGCTGTCTAGTGAGGATGCATGGGGGTTAAGGCTTAAGCATGATTTTGGGTGTTCAAGGGATCAAATCCCTAGCATTGATAGAGTTTCCTAGCCAAGAATGAAGGCGTATGATGGGGGCCCACTACCCAAAATTCAAAAATTTGAAAATTGCACTTATCTCCCATGATTCGCAACATGGAAAAGACTTTTCGCCCCTTGCACTTTAGTGCACTTTGAGTTTTGGTGCACAGAATTAGCAACAAGGGTTTAGGATTAGGTGCGTAGGTTTTAATTTGATTTGTATGGTTGGATTGCTAAGTGTTAGGCACAAATTATTAGTATTCCATCACAATGCACTCCCTAGAGCTTTAGTAGAGCCTTTTTTGTTGTAAGTTCCATCCATCCCCAGTGTGGAGGCACCATATCTCTTCCATTGCCAATGTAGATGCTCCAACCCTTTAGAATTGTTAGGTTTCTCAACATTGGTGTCGCAAGGATGAAGCAATATGGAGGCAAGAGCAAGAATCCAAGGATGCAGAAGGTAGTAGATGCTCCAACCCTTTAGAATTGTTAGGTTTCTCAACATTGGTGTCGCAAGGATGAAGCAATGTGGAGGCAAGAGCAAGAATCCAAGGATGCAGAAGGTAGATGAAACTGCTAGGAACGTCTCCAAGCTGATCTCAATCCAAGTGTCTTTCATGGCCACTTCAAGGTAGCCTATTCCTAGCTGTTTTTCTTGTTTTTTAGTTGTTTTTCTTATTTTCCTAGCTAAGGTGTGGGCCATTTTTGTCAAATCTATGTTGCAAGAGGGGGAAGAATGGAATTTCGATGAAGTCCTACCTTGTATTTTGGTTGTTTTTACATAGATCTAAGGTCATTTTGCTATTTTGGCTTTGGTAAATTTCACAAACTTAAACAAACAAAGACAACAAACTTGACCAAGAGGGTATAACTAAATTGGGAAATGGATAGAGAAACAAAGGATGTCTAAGTGATTCCATTTTTAGTTATCTTGTTTCCTCGTCAAGTAGTTGGGCTTGGGTAACATCATCTCCATTAAAATCATCTTGGCCAATTCATTGAAATATATATATATATATATATAAGCTAGTAATTATCATGTAATGAGCACACACATATGTTGATGTTTGACCTATACATTTCCTTGTAAAACTTATTTAATTAAAATTTCTACCCTCATCATCCATTGCACTAGTGAGGACATAAAAGGATCGATTTCACGTATTTTTACCCTAGTGAGGACATAAAAGGATCAATTTCACATATTTTTACCCTCACCGACATATGTTGACATTTTACCCATACGGACCCATACATTGCCTTGTAAAACTTAATTTGACGGATTTTTACCCTCATTGAAAGAAACTTACCAAAACGCCAATTTGAAGCATTTTTCCCTTCACCAAAAGATTAATGAAATTTATGGTTTGAATTCTATTATATACCAATGAGTTCGAAAATTGTACTTAAAAGTCCCACAAAACTTTCAATGTTGCACAAGTTTTTGAGGTAACATGTGCCAAGCTATATCCCCCGTTGGCACATATCCGCCACCAATGGCACATATAGTCCACCAATGAAGTGAAAAAGTTTGGGATCATATAGTCCACCGATGAAGAAATCTGGTCGAATTGACATTCGCAACTAGTGAAGTAATAAAGGTCAACTTGACATTCGCCTAATATAGGCACTGAAGTTTTAGCTTTTCTATAAAGACGGTTCTATGCTAATCTGTCCTACAAAACCACCTCTCTAATCTTTTGTAACCTAACTTATATCAAGAAATTTCACTTCTGCCTCCAAAGTTCTTTCATGCTTTTATACGAATTACACGTCGCCAGCAAGTTTGGAATTACGAAGTACGAATTAGATTATGCATCGAGGTTTCAAAAGCATCCCAACCTTCGGATTACAAATCTTTGAATCAGATTTCTAGTTATCTTGATGCATTGAAATTTCAAAAGCCTTACATTCGAAACAAATCCTTAATCAGATTCTCCTTTGTGATTCAGCTTCCATAGCCTACTAGTCTATCATTTGTAAATTTGCAAGTCTACCTGCCAGAGAACAATCTTTATTGCTTCAGTCACGGTTGTTAGGGTTTATGGTGTATCTTTCCTTGTCATGCTTGAAACTTGAATTTGAACTCCATTCCGAGTCAGCTACCAAGGAAAAAGCAATTTGTTAAACTGGTTAGTAGACTGATCGAAGATGTATCAAATATTCCAAAATTTTGAGCTCACATGGTAATAAGTGTTTAAAAAGTAAAAAATAAAAACAAATGCACGCAACACTCAAAATACTCCAAGCAGAGTTCAGTGTTCATAGATAAAGACTCAAAAACAATTAGAATTTTAAGAAATTCATAAAAACAACAATACAAAAGACAAATATAATCATAAGTTTCTATGCAGCAGTTTTTTATTTATAAAACGATGTTTACCAATTTTAGAGAAACAACAGTAGCTCATTAAATCAAATCCCTAATGGATCAAACAACTTCAAACAACTACTACGACGGCAATGCCCCCATGACAGAAGAAGGTCATAAACAACATTTATTTCAACTAACAACAGCTATTGCAGAATATATAAACAGCTAAAACAGGACACTAAAAACGTTTGTTCAGGTCATATGGCCTAAATAAGGAACTTCAAAAGTCACAATTTTTTCAGAAACCACCACGAAGACGAAGCACCAAGGGCAAAAGTAACAATTTCTTCAGAAACTACCACGCAGACGGAGTACCAAGTGCAGAGTAGACTCTTTCTGGATGTTGTAATCAGCAAGAGTTCGACCATCCTCAAAGCTGCTTGCCTGCAAAGAGGAGCCTTTGCTGGTCAGGAGGAATACCTTCCTTGTCCTAAATCTTTGCCTTCATATTGTCAATGGTATTAGAACTCTCAACTTCCAATGTGATCGTCTTCCTGGTGAGGGTCTTCACAAAAATTTGCATTCCTCCCCTCAGACGCAAAAGAAGATGAAGGGTTGATTCCATTTGTATGTTGTAGTCGGCAAGGGTACGGCCATCCTCAAGCTGCTTACCTGCAAAAATAAGCCTCTGCTAATCTGGGGGAATCCCTTCCTTGTCCTAAATCTTAGCCTTAACATTATCTATTGTATCAGAGCTTTCCACTTCAAGCGGTATGGTATTCCCTGTTAGGGTCTTAACGAAAATCTGCATTCCTCCTCTCAAACGAAGGACAATATGCAAAGTTGATTCCTTCTGAATGTTGTAATCAGCAAGTGTGCACCCATCTTCCAGTTGCTTGATGACAAAGATAAGCCTCGGTTTGGGGAATGCCGTCCTTGTCCTGGAATGTTGTAATCAGCAAGTGTGCACCCATCTTCCAGTTGCTTGATGGCAAAGATAAGCCTCTGCTGATTTGGGGAATGTCGTCCTTGTCCTGGATTTTGGATTTTGGCCCTCACATTATTGATGGTGTAACTCTCCACTTCGAGATTAACTGTCTTGCTAGTTGAAACACCACAAAATTTGGAGCTTAGTACTTGTCCAACACCAAGCAGGCCCCTGGGACCCCCAGACGACCACGGCTACGTCGGGTGTCAAACATGACGACTTCGGACATCAGATGCTCAATTTTCACTAAGTATGCAATTCCAGCGTATACGCCCAAGTGTACATGCCCAACGTAGACGTCCAGCGTATACGCCCAGCGTAGACGTCCAGCGTACACGTCCAGTGTACACGCCCCGCATGTACGCTCACCAAGAACAACAGGTGCATATGCCCGGCATGAAACCTCCAAAGACGACATGAAAACAGCACTACAGAGTGAGATTTGGCACAAGGCAGCAACCATCAGTGTATACGCCTGGCGTATATGCCCACCACAGCAGCGTGTACGCCCCAGCGTATACGCCTAGCACGTCAGCGTATACGCCCCAGCATGTACGCCCAGCATCCATCAGCTTATACGCCAGCGTCAACGACATCTACACCCAAGTTCGCATACACTCAGCACCCCCAGTGTATACGCCCAACGTATATGCCCACAGTCTACGCTTGCTGCAGACAGCGTATACGCCCGGCAAATGTAACATATTGTACACTTGTAAAGTTTACGCCTTTGCACCCGGTCAACGAGCCACGGGTCGCCCAACCCGAGTCTGCCGTCAAAACCTGTATAAAACCCCAATTTTTTACGAAATCCAGACGGTTGGCAAATTCCCAGAGCACACCAGAGAACAGAGATGCTAAGAACCAGAGTTCAAAACCTTTTATGCTAGACAACCCTGTACGCTGAGCATACAGCCTCTACGTTGTGCTTATAGTGTGAACCAGTTGCAATCATCCCTGCACCCACCGGGGCTTTTGTCTGCCTTGTGTTCCACTCACAACTGCGTTTGACCGGTGCATGTATTTTCATTCTGTAATACCATTGTTACATTTTCTTCATACAATTGTTTACAGTCCGCATTAATTCTTGCACGTATTCTATTTATGCTTGTTTACGTCTACGCTCTATTCACATCGTTTACGTTGTTTACGTTGTTTACACTCTGATTCACGCCCGTTACGCCATTTACATAAAACCCAACGTATAGCACTTCGGTGTACGTTCGAGAAAATCCTTGTTTGATCCGCGTGCGGACCACCCAAGATACTCTACCTTCGTTCATTTCAGCTCGCCCTCAGGCGAAGGTAGGGTCTTCTGTGCGCGTCCTGCGATCCCACGGTCTCTGTTTCCTTCCAGTCGGAGACCGACGATTTTAGGTGATACAGAAATTGGCGCTAGAAGGAGGGCCTCCATCTAAAACCTTACCTTCATGCTCCCCAGTGCCTATGCTGATCAGCGTTTACGCTACCCTGTTCAAAACTCGCTCTCTGCAAGTTTTCTAGTGTCTATGCTATCAACTCCACGTGGACTCTGTCCACAGAAACCCCAACGTCTACGCTGCCACACATACGCTACACGCTTCACGCCGCAGATTTTCGTTATGCCATACACAACTGATAAAGTTTACGCTGCACGTTTTTACGCTGTAGGTTTTGTCAACGCTACACATTTTCTCTGCGATTCTGTTTATGCTATTCTCTTTACGCTGCAAACTAGTTCATGCTATTGTTCATTTATACCACTCTGTACATTGCACATTGACACTGTATACACTGCATAGCATATACGTTGCTCTCCTTACACTGTAGACTTTGTCTAGGTTGCTTTCCAGTTTATACTGCACCTTATACGCTGTAATCCTATTTTATGCTGCACCCTGACAATGTATACGCTGTCTAGCGTATACGTTGCACTTCTTACGCTGTAGACTTGTCTACACTGACCTTACACGCTCCATCCCTATACGCTGTCTACGCTGACGCTGTATGCTGGACGTTGAAGCGTATACGCTGCACGTTACCACCTAAGTTTACGTTATACTAAGTACACTAATTTCGCACCTCTACACCGTGTCATACCCTCAACAGGTCATCATGAACCCCGTAAACACTACCTTCGTAACTGCTCAAGTCATTGACATCGTGGGCACCATGGTCGTCCTCCAGCCCGCAGCACAACCCATAGCGGGGACCCACCGGTCCCTAAGGTTGCAAGGGAGGAACCCAACCTCTAACATTATAACCGAGGACCAGTATAACTTCATATGTGTGAAGATACAAGCTGGTCTGGTAGTAGATCAAGCCGAAATGAAGGGAAAGAGGCAGTATGAACTCTTCTACAGGGGGGATGTGAGTTCATCCCTTCCTTGTACGATATAATCCCTGTGCCAGAACAGTACTCAGAGCTCGTCACACGACTCCTCCTGCAAAGGAGCCAGTCGTTGGATCAACCTGCAGTGGATTTCCAACCGGAAGAGGAGGACGAGTTCGCTGCCCAATCCGAACACGAAGACTCCTATCACACCCTCAGCCCACAAACACAAGTCAACCCCATGTTTCATTCAGGCGCAGGGGAGGTCATGCCCCTCTAGCCCCTCAGACTCACCCACGCACAAATGCCTCCGCCAGAAACATCCTCATTTTCTCATGTTCCTCCTCCGACTGACTCGCAATTTAGCATGCTCCTTCTCGCTATCATCCCCACTGCAGCAGCAGGCCCATCCTTGCAAGCACCCCCACACAGTAACACGGGAGCCACCTTCTCGCGTCGAGTGATAGGGATGCCACATGTGATACCAGCATCCATGTCCGCCCAGTACATCCCCCACATCCAAACGCACGAGGCCCCTTCCACTGCTGTAACCCAACAAGGGGTTCCTGCACAAAACGTGACCGCTCAATGGGCGGCAATGGGTATGCCATCACATCAACCCTCTCACCACCACGTGCCACCCCATATGATTCCACCAGCCAGCATTCCCCAAGTACAGCTACAACTACAGCAACAACAACCCCTCGTCTACAATGTGCCGCCCCTGGTGCCACATGCTATAAACATTCCACAAACACAGCAATCAACCGCACAACTTTCAGCCTTTTAACCTACCATCCAACACTCTAACCTATACAATATACCACAACCTCAAGCTGCCATGTCACCGAGTGCCCAAGACTGGGCAGACACCAAAAAATTAATGCAAAAACTTACTGACGAGGTAAAGCGCCTCAAAACGGCTGCCAACGGAGAGCTGAAGGTAGTGGATTTCTACCACGATGACCCCATCAGCCCTTCCATCCCACCTCTAACCTTGCCCAAAGGCATATCATTGCCGACACTAACTAAGTATAACAGGGAGACGGACCCCAATGCACACCTCATAACGTTTAGGTTAGAATGCGCGTTACTCCTGGCATGGTCCCATGCCATTTTGCGAGTGCTCCCTTGCCAGGAGAGGACTCGATTGGTACCGGGCCTTGCCGAGGAATTCTATATTCTCCTTGGAAGAGTTGTTACATCAGTTCGTGACCAGGTTCAAATATAACTTGAAACCTGAGGCAACATTGGACAGCCTTATACAGGTTAAGCAAGCACCGCTCGAACCTGTGCAGAAATTCATTTAGAGATGGAGTGCCGCTCTCAATGAGCTACAGGAGCCAATCTCACAGACATATCTACTCACGATTCTAAAGGGGGCCGTTAATGACTTTTTCAAATCTAAATTGTACTATCTTAATGCACGTAATCTTAACCAGGCCTTTGTACAAATCAAAAATATAGAAGAGGCGGCTCAAAACAGCCATGACCCCGCATACTTAGCCTTCAAAAATCAACACAGTAAAAAGGATAAAGAGAAGGCTAAGACAACCATAGCGGCAATCGCAGAAACACGACAATCAAACAAACCGCCAGCAGCCCCTACTAACTACACTAGACCTACTCCCGTGACTACACCAGAGTCATCATCATCGTAGAACCCAACACAAAATCGTACAAGAAATTTTGAGAGGAAAGAGCCTTCTCAATATATGCCGTTGCCTATGAAGCCATCCCAGCTCTTTGATCAACTATTGAAAGCGGGATTAATGAAGCACAAACAATTGTCCCCCGTGGCCATCCAGAGACACGATCGGTTCTATCAACTCGTATAGAATCCAAGCCTAGCGACGCCGGATGAGCCTCCAGTGCCCAAAGGTTTTAGAATGGATCACTTCTGCGATTATCATCAACGCAACGGGCATGGAACGGATTACTATTTTACACTGAAGCAGGACATACAACGGATGATCGACGAAGGCCAAATCACCTTTGATGAGGCCAACTCGGTCCAACCTCAGAATCAGGCTATGGGAGTGTATAAAGACCCTCTGAACACCAAAGAGGCGCCGTACGTTATCAATACAATCTGCCTTAATGATGAACCCGAGACACCCAACATCAACACCGTCTACCCCGAGTATAAACAATAGGTACCTAACAAACCGTTTGTAGTACATGTTCCTCCTACCCCATCCGCATCCATTCCTCAACCATCATCCGCTCCGCAAAAACCTTACGTAGTACGCATACCTCCCGCTGGCACCACCCCGAACCTATCAACCCCTTCTACTCGGCCTATCCCTTTCGTAGTCTGAGTGCTGCCCGCAATTGCAATAGCAGAAATCCAAGCCTCCACCTCACACACGCAAGGTAAACCTAGTCCCTATGTTATCAGGGTGTCCAGCCAGTCTTCCGTCTAATCACATTCAACTATCGACCCGCAACCCCGCCTGCCTCCATATGTGGTGCGAATCCCAGGGCACCCTGAAGCTCCAAGACCAGCTCCACCTTCACGCCACACACGAGAACGCTTAGTAGATAGGCTTACGAGTGAATGCTTGGAGAAGGAGCTCCAACGGTTAGCTTTAGGCCCCCCTAAACCCACTCCACTTAACGCCGTACCCATGACACAACCCAACAGTCAACCAAACGCAGGTGACGAGGGTGAACCCTCCAAAAAACATGCTACATTTGAAATGATGGCTCCGAACAAGAACGATGGATCAAAACAACATGAAATAAAACTATTGGGGCCAATGGACCTAATCACCGCTGATACAAATGCCCCCAACAATAGAGATTTGGCAATGGCTTTGACACAAGTCACACAAGCACTCAAGTAGAAGAACACTTCGCTAAGCCTGTATGACTTGATTCTTACATCCCAAACACATTATGAAGCCTTATTAGTACGCATGTTAATGTCGATCTCAGTAAGCAAGAACTTACCCCCAAACGAACCATCCATTCATGCAGTAATGTACTCACCCCAAGGGTCAACGTCCAAACCACTAAGCTTCCATAACGATAACATTAAAATGGATAAGAAAATAGGGGAGGTGACAACAACCCCGATGTTCATAATGATACGCATGAACCAGTTCAAGATACATAGGGTCCATGTAGACGATGGAGCCGCTACGAACGTGGTACCATATCCCATCGTTGAACAACTAGGGCTAACGGAGTCAATCAAATTGATTGCGACTACATGTTTAAAATCATTCAGCGGGTCACGTGTGATGGTCAAAGGCATAATAACCTTAGACTCCATAGCGGGGGACCAGTTTCCCACGTCCGTCGACTTCGTTGTGGTTGACGAAATGCCGGGGTTCAACCTAATATTCGGAAGACCCTGGTTGGCCCAACTCAAAGTGGTCTCCTCCCCTATACATCAAGAAATTCACCTACCTTATGAGGGCAGTGAAATCATCATACACGGGGAAGCGGCTACACCTATTGTTTCATCACACATGAACATGGACCAAGGCTTAGAGGTTGAACTCAAAAAGCCTAGTCGAAACGACGTAAACGAAAAACAACCAGTAAGCAGTAATCCAAATCCACCTAAAAGAGAAACGCCTGCACCTGACATTGTACATACACCATCTCAAGTAGAAACTAACACAGAACTTATAACAAATTCCGAAACACAAGAAAACACTGACACAAAAGCCATTCCATCAGACGTCCCTTGGGCCAAATTACCGTTTAACGTAATCAGCGAAGGGGATGCTGAATACAGAATCATACCCGTTGACACATCGCCTAACATTAAAAAGAAGAAAATTAAAAAATTCCTAAAATAATACCATCCCTAGTCTGAAATGACGTTAAACTATAGCATGTCCGAAATGACGTTAAACTACAACAACTCAAAAAAAAAAAACAACATAAAAACAAAAAACATTAAACTACACTCCCTGTCCAAAAAGACGTTAAACTATCATGTCCGCAATGACATAAAACTAGCCACGATCAAAAATGGTCGGTCAACCAAGAAACCCATCCACATTATACGAAACGCTACTTGTTGACAACAGGGCCCGAAATGGCCTTAAACTATGCATAGAGGCCGGAAATGGCCTTAAACTAGATCACACACTTGTGCTTCGTTTCTCCTCTTGTAATTACATCCGTATATTACACTTAGAACAAATAAAAAATATAAACCAAAATATTTTACATTGTCGTGTTGTGTGTGCAATCAAACTCAAAACCAACAAAAGAATTTTTTTTTACATGCAATGCTGTACAATTATAATTGTCAATAGTTTCCATTTATCTCAAAGTTTTCAAGTTACAACTCTCGTATCAATTTGAGTTAGCATAGTTCGAAAGACAAAACTAAAAAAAAAAAAAAACCTAGGCATCTGGGACGGGAGGATCGTCCCCTTTAGATCCACTAGCGTCAGCGGCCCCTGCTCTGCTAGGGCCAGCTTCTTGAGCATCATTGCCGCCTTCACCCTAAAAATACAAAATGAGACAACCAATATAAGAATAAGAGAGCATCAAAATTTCAAGCATCCTTTAGCAAATCAGTTTCACAATGACAAAATACTTACCATAGGAGATCTCCCCAAACCGAACTCCAATCGACGAAGGATTTCCTCCTCCAAAACACTAGCCCAATTTGTTTCACCGAGGCTTAGGTCAACGTCTGCCAATGCCTTTCCCTTGTCAACAGCAGACCAGACAGGATGTTTCAGAGGAAATTCACCCACAGTAACTTCCCCTGAAGCAGTGGTGATAACCCTCTTAGGAGATTCGATCTGAACTATGGTGTTCTCCGCAAAAGTATCGAACGCAGAACGTAAGCCCAAACCCTCTACGAACATCTCAAGTTGTCGTTTCTCTATAGAAACTTCTTTCAAGGATTTCTTATAGTGGTTCTTATGATTCTTTTCATCTTAGCCCCACTTACGCACCTTGGAGGCAAATGCCTTCCAATCCAGGCACTTCAAATTCAATAGGTCTATCTGGGCTTTACGCTCCGTGAACCTCCGAGTTAGTGACGCATGGCAATTTAACAAGCTCCAATATCTATTATACGTAATCTCAGACGTTCGCCAAGAACTATCACCTACCAATCGGGCCGAAGCGAATTCATAATGAGCTTTGAGGTCATCGTGTTTGACTGATAGCTCGGAGACTTCCTTCTCCTTTGTCTGGATCTGCAACCATAGTTGTCCGATGGATCGCCTACAGGTCCACACCGACTTGGCGTTATGGATAAGGCTTTCCACCACCTCATCATAAACCAGCCTTGGTACCTGTTCCACTTCCAGGGGTAGTGTAGGAAAACTGTCGATGCTAATTACCTTAGAGGGATCCCACGTCAACTTGACACCTATGCGTACAAAAGGATCAAACATTAAGACAATAAAAATAGTGTGTGACACTCTAAAATGGCAAGCCATTTAAAAACATTATACCTATTTCGGGGTTGACCTCCTGAATTCATTTGACAACTTCTTCTGCGATTTCGGCCACAAAATCCATCTTACTTGGCATTTCAGACCAAGTAAATGGCTCACGGGTGCGGGAACTAACCTCAGCGGTCCTCTTAGGGGGAACCGTCTTCATAGGTACATCCAAGCGTACCGTCCTGGTCTCGCTGCCTTCGTCTGAAAAATGAAAACATGAAAATAAAATACCGTAGAAATGACAACTAACAGGGCAAGTTGAAATAAGATAAAAGGAAAACATACCATGCTCCTCGTCACCTTCTGGAGGATCGCCTAAATCTAGATTCCCCTGAAGAAAACTACGGAACATTTGTTCGACACCACCCTGGTCATCTAACGGCTCAGTTTCCATGGTGTTCTCCTTTAATTCCTCCGATCCTCCTCCCTGATCCTTATCCACATTTTCATTATTCTTCTCCGTATTCGTCTCCTCCTCCTCCGTAATGGTTTCCAGCGCCTGCTTCCTCACTTCTCGAATCGAGCCAAAGACGTCAGTGATATGTAAGCGATCGAAATGAAAAATTATGGACAAAACGAAAACAATAAAACAATAAGCTGGAAAAAGTCTACATACCGGGCATCTTGAATCTTATGCGCTTTACTCGTGGCTCCCTCACATCAGAAGCTTCCTCAATTGCACGTTCATGTCTCTTCAGCTTTGTTTTGGCCTAGCCCATGGTTTCTTTGATCACCCGCTTAGCTCTTCTTGTAGTGAGGGGTACATCATCCGGCTCTAACCCCAGACTATCGCAAGTATGAATGGAGGTACTCGACGATCCCCCGGTTGTAATAGACATAGACTCGTTGATGCCTTCAGGTGCATCCTGGGACTTAGCTATCTCGAACAAGTGGTTGATCCATGGGCGGGATAGTTGACCCTGATCCCGTAGAACAAACTTGTTACCCGCATGGACTACCAAAAACTCGGTGAAGCGACGAAGGTAACCAGCGAAGAAGGCGAAGGTGAAGTGGGATTGTGCCTCAACATTTGAGCGCAATCGCACTATCTCCTTGTGCATGGCCGACAACATAAATTCAGCCCAGTTATAGCGCATGCCAATTTCCAGGATAGTCCGCATAACACGCACAGCCTCAACCCCAAGGCTCCATACCTAAGAAAGGGTTTTGGGGAATACCTGCACCCTAAACAGGGGATACAGTTCATTTACCTCCTCCACCTTTGCTTTCCCCTGCATTGGGAACTCCTTGGCACCCTTGGCCAAGCCCAACTAGTCCTCCAACTCGTGCACCTTATGGAGCTCTTTATGAGCTCTGTCTAAGACTACACTTATGCCATCTGCCGGTACCCCGAATAAGTTTGAGAAAAACTCGGGTGACAGTTGGAAAACCACCTTAACATCCTTAATCTGGGTGTTGTAGTAGGAGACAGGCTCATTAAAAGAATCCACGATCCCAATCATTTCCCCTATTGATACATTAGGAATTGGGGTCATGAAGAGCTCCATAAGGCCAGCATTGTCCAAGTAGCGAACAATAAATGGCGAAGCATGGTTGCATAACCATTTTTGAGCTTTAGTCACCTCCCCAAACTTCATTGACAGTGTTGTCTTAGTTCGCTCGATTGTGATAGGATCCCCGCCAGGAGGTGCATCAACTGCAAACGCAATATAAGATTGTTGTATCAGTATAACCCTCGGCAGTTAAAACACGTTAGCACATCCAAAAGACATTGTCACTCACCTCCCATAGTAGACTTGGATGTGCTGCCTGGACCAGAGTCACTAGGGAAAACTGGCCCCTGGTCCGACCAATCTTTATCCAGCCATCCACGGGCTTGGCATAGCACCAACGATCTAGAGAATCGTTGGTAAAAATAGATGATATCCCCCTTCATTAGACCTAATACAGTTTTACAAAGGGTAGGACCTGCCATAAATGCCTCTAGAGTGATACGAGTTAAGGCAAGCCCATCATCTTCGACACATATTCCGTTTGCAATAACTTTTGGCCTACAAACGAGCGGATGTCAAAAATGAGGCAAATGCCAAAGAATGAAAAGAAGCAATAAACTTGAACGGTCCTACCTGCCCACTCGGTACACTGTGCCGAGAGGGTTCTGGAATAATGTATGTGCGCGCGTGGCTAAAAATAAAGTATTATCGAGGTAGTCCTACCCTCGTGGCAATCGGGCCCCAACGCGCGCTAATGGGCCTGTGGACTTAGGCCCGCGGGAAGAACCGTCCTCATTCGTAAACTACCCCTCGTTGATGTCTTCCATGAAGACAAAGACACCCTCCGCGGCTCCTGGCAACATCGCCTCAAGTATGCTCCTTGCCACTAGTTCATTCAGGTGTGACCAGATAACTACTTCAAAATTGTCCAGTATAAAGGATAAGAATTCAGACTCACCTTCTCTGAACCAAACCCCGTTCTGTTCCACGGTTAGGTCCGGGGTAGGTTCATTTGCCTCCATGGGGCCAAACCATGTTAGCACCCCGACAAGCTCAACCATGAGGAGAAAAGGCTTGGTGTCCCTCTAAACAACCAGAGTACCAACGAAAAATCAGCCATGCACCAAAACAACGTGAAAAACCAAGGTTCACATCATAGACTGACACTTAGAAAAATTTTCTAACTGTTTATGCTCGGCGTATACGTTGTTAAAACCTAGTGTAGACGCTGCCAAAATTTTTTTACGCCCAGCGTATATGCTGCTAAACCTAGCGTATACGCTGTCGAAATCTGTTCACGCCCGGCGCATACACTGCCTGACCCAACGTATACGCTGACAATTAACTGTTTACGCTCAACAGAAGTAGCCAGCGTAAATAGTCTACGCTATACACTAAGCAAACAGTCTACGCTGCATCATACTTACGCTCAGCATATATGCCGAAGAAACCCTCAGTGTATACGCCGTCACAACGTAGATCATGTATGCTAATGAAACAGAAAGCTTACGCTGACAAAACAGAACTTCGTGCATAGAAAAATTCTTACGCCGTATAGCCTTCAGCGAGAAAAAGTGATTACGCTATGTGCTGAAGACAGATTACGCTAGGACAGTCGACGTTAACCTGACCTTACGCTGTAAATTTACGCTCGACGTATATGCCGACGTCTCTACGCTGCGAATTTACGCTCGGCGTATACGCCGAAAAACCCTATGAGACTGTCTACGCTACGAAGCACGTACAGGCAAAAATAACTAACAAAGACAGGATCAGAGGCTACCTATGTGATGTTCTAGGCCATGATGGAATCCTTGGCCGGGGTAGGCCTTGCAACATGGCTTCGCTCTCCTCGGTGAAGGTCAAGTTAGGACTCTTCCTCCCCTGCCCTTCCACCTCCTTGCCCTTGCCCATCTCGACGTCTATGCTGGGATTGATAGCTTACGCTGAGAGTTGCAACTCTGTACACCTATGCTCGACCTTCTACGCTTGGCATCTATGCTGAGGTTTAGTTGGCGTCTATGCTGGGTTTAATTGATCGGTGTCTACGCTTAGGTTTGGGTTTGGCGTCTACGCTGGGTTCGATGGTTTACGCTCACACTTGGATTTTACGCTAGGTCGTCTACGCTCCTACAAACCGATGAAAAAAAAATGAAACTCCCCCCTTATATAGCGCTCCGCCGTCGCTGCCGCCGCTGCTTACGCTGCCGTTGCTCCTTTTTGCCATTTTGTGCCTTTTTACTTATTTTTTGCTAAAATTTTCCCAGAATAATAATAATAATAATAATAAAATAGAAATTACTACATCTTGGTTCCCCCGTGGACCCCATTTCATACGTTTACGCCAAACATTCTAGCGTGAACCCACCTACGGCCCGGTATGGCCTTAAACTGCCATTAGGGCCCGGTAAGGCCTTAAACTACCATTTTCAAACCCCCCTGTGGCTCGGTACGACCTTAAACTACCATTACGGCCCGATACGGCCTTAAACTGCCATGTGTCCCAGTGTGATGATAATCCACCATCATGCATGTACACATATCTAAAATTACCAAAGAACATAGAACGATACCCATTAGCTCATTCAGCTCTCCATTTATTGGCAGGAGCAAGCCTGATGGATTAACAGCACTTAACTGAATCATTAATTATCGATGGACCATACGGCAAAATTGCAAGGGATACCAACATAAACCTCATCTACTTAAGTTCAGCAATGGACGACGCAGTCATCGCCTCAACACAGCAAATAATAGATGACTACAAAGGCATGAAAAAATCCCTTGACATAGAAGCTGAAAATATCACCGAAGACTCATTGACCGAAACCCCCATAACCATGCCCGATGGGGAAATTAAAATACTAAAATTAAGCACATTACTAAAACCGCACCTAGCCAAAAACATTGAAGACGTGCTTAGGGAAAATATGAAAGCATTCGCTTGGTCTTATACGGACATGCCAGGACTAGATCCCCGAATTGTCCAGCACAACATCATCCTTGACCCAAAACTGAGACCGGTAAAACAAAAGGCAAAAAAGGTTAAACCCGAAGTGGCATTGGCAGTTCGCAATGAGATCACCAAACGTTATCAGGCTGGCTTCATTCGAGCTATTGATTACACCGAGTGGGTATCCAACATGGTCATTGTTCCAAAGAAGAACGGAAGCATTCGCTTATGCATTGACTTTCGGGATTTAAATGTTGCAACCATAAAAGATGATTTTCCTCTACCCAGCATCGATCAACTTGTTGACTCGACCGCTAGGCATGCATTATTATCCTTTATGGACGGCTTCTCGGGATACAATCAAATATGCATCAACCCGAAGCATCAGCTTTGGACAACCTTTATGACACCATGGGGGACCTTTTGTTACACAATGATGCCATTCGGTCTCAAGAATGCTGGGGCCATGTATCAAAGAGCAATGACGTTCATCTTTAGTGATTACATATTACACTCGCTCAACAACTACGTAGACGACATTGTGGTTAAGTCCAAAACATTAGAACAAAATATACAAGACCTTGACCTGGTATTAAAACGTTGTTTAAAGTATGAATTGAGACTCAACTCGAAAAAATGTGTCTTCGACGTCAAGACAGGAAAAATGCTTGGATTTATAGCCTTAGAAGCAAGGATATGAGTAGACCCCGATAAGGTTAAGGCCATAACGAACCTAAAACCACCAGGAAACCTTACCAAACTTCGAGGTCTGCAAGGTAGATTGCAGTTTATCAGGCGCTTCATAGAAAAATTGACAGACAAACTAAAACCTATGAACCACTTGTTATGCAAGAACGTCCATTTTGAATGGACTCCGCAGTGTCAAGAAGCATTCGATAACATTAAAACGACACTTGCCCGATTACCCATGGTTTATCCACCTCAAAACTATAAACCATTTTACATCTACCTCGCTACTTCAGATTCGTCAATCGCGTCTATGCTTTGGTAGAAACAAGATGACGGAACCAAAGTCCCTGTATACTACTTAAGCCATGCATTAGCTGCTCACGAGAAAAAGTATAATGACATGGAGAGGTCCTGTTTAGCCTTGGTCTTTTCTTTGAGAAAATGGTGACATTACCTCTTCCGTAACCAAGTTAATATAATTTGCAAGGACAATGTGCTCAAGGCCATCATAGGAAACATCTACGAAACGAGCCGAATAGCCCGCTGAAAAGCCATGATAGCTGAATTTGTCATGCACTACATAGTGCAATCATCAGTCAAAGGTCAAACCATAGCACATCAAATGGCCATGTCACCAATGTGCGATCAAGCGATAATAGAGCCAGAATTCCCGAATGAGAATATAAGCGCAATAGACATAGTGCCCAATGACTACAATGCCATTCTAAACTTTGATGGAGCATCCACCTCTCGAGGGGGAAGTGCAGCCACCGTCATCACCTATCCCTCCGGGAAGATCCAACCCTTTGCTTATCGTTTCAACTTTCATTGTACAAATAACATAGCAGAGTACGAAGGTCTTCTTAGAGGTCTCACGGTAGCATTGGCTTTAGACATCACATGGCTTGTGGTCAGGGGAGACTCGCAACTAGTCATAAACCAGGTAACGGACGTCTATACATGTAAAGCCCAACATTTACAACCATATTGCAACCTGACGAAACACTTAACGAGGTGATTCGAAAACATCGATGTGCAACACATATCTAGAAATGACAATACCATCGCAGATGCACTAGGCCACCTTGGCATTAAACATATCGCCTGACATGTTCCAAACGTTGCCAAGCTCCATAACCAGTTGTGCCGAACCAATAACCGATAGTCTTGACACGTTGCTGATCGCATCTGTTAGTACGATACACGCGGTAGAATGGTATGATGACATAAAAGAATACCTTCTACATGGTGAAACATCACGACATCTAACAAATGCACAAAAGGATGCAGTACGAAAACGTTCTAAGCAGTATACCCTAGTAGGGGACGCGTTATGTCGTAGATCCTATGAAGGCATATTGCTAACATGCATCAATAGTACCGATGCCCAAACCATTGTCGAACAAGTACACGACGGACTATGCGGAGGACACATAGCACCAAAAGCTATGGCAATAAAGATCAGACGCTTAGGCTATTATTGGCCACACATGGAATACGACTGTCTCTCCAAGGTGAAAACATATAGTACTTGTCAAAAACATAGCAATCTAATACATGTCCCACAAAATGAGTTGCATATAGCCCAAATCATGTGGCCCTTTCAAAAGTGGTGATTGGACCTTATCAGCCTGATAACAACCTCATCTTCTGCAGGGCATAGTTTCATCATAACCGCAACCGAATATTTTACGAAGTGGGTAGAAGCTACTCCCCTTCGAAAAACTACATCTAAACATGTATGCAACTTCATTCTCGAAAATATTGTAACCCTCTTTGGCATTCCCATGACAATCATCACTGACAACAGGCGAAAATTTAGTAGTGCCGAGACCAAAACCTTTTGTGAAAGTCTAGGGATCAAACACTCATTTTCATCCCCTTACTATCCTCAGAGCAATGGGCAAGCAGAGGCGACAAACAAAACGATTATTACAATACTCAAAAAGATGCTCACCCAAAGCAAGCGAAGATGGCACGAACAGTTGATATACGCATTGTGGGCATATCGTACTACACATCAAACTTCAACAGGTAAAACACCATATAGTCTTGTTTACGGTTCAGAAGTCGTTTTACCTTTGGAATTACAGGTACCATCTTTAAGGATAACACTTTCCGGACTCCTCGACGACGGGCAAAACAATGATTTGTGCACCATTGACCTCAACTGGGTGGAGGAAGAACGCATACGCACCCTCGATTAGATCGAATGGTATCAAAAACAACAATGGCAACGACATCGGCATGACATCCATAAGCGCCCCATCAAAGAAGGTGACCTTGTGCTTAAGGTAGTTTGAGAACACTTAGACAAATTCTCAGCCAACTGGGAAGGGCCTTACTTGGTCATTAAAGCATTCAACAACGGAGCATTCAAGCTCATTGATATGGAAGGGAATGAGCTTTCTAATCCAACCAATCACTTGTTCCTAAAACCATTCTACATTTGAGTACAAGCTCAGGTACATGCGAGTCCTGGAGTTATGACTTAAAACTGATACCACAGAATAGTCCTGGATTATGACTTAAAACTGATACCACAGCTTGTCCTAGAATCATAATGATAAACTGATACCACACAGTGTCCGCAATGACGATAAACTAGCACCTATCTGGCACGACAGTAAACTGCCACCGTTGCATTCACCAGAGTCCGCTAAGACTATAAACTGGTTCACCTCTTCATGGTTCGGTAAGACTAAAAACTGGTAGTGTAACGTCCGCCACGACGCTAAACGGGCAATGTCCAATGGGTCACGACATAAAACTAACCTATCATGGTCTGCCAAGACTATAAAATGGCGGATTCATTTCTAGTTCCTCAATCTGCCGCCACGTTCAAGCTTTATCAGAATCACTGCATCGCTCGCCAGCAGGCAATCCCACCAACATCACTGCCACTCATCTACAATGCCTGAAATCACCTCCAATGTCTTGGTCACTGTGTAAGTCTAAGCTCGCTTATTCACTCATGGTTTTCATGTTTCCTTGGAGTTATGTTTGCAGGATGACACCCAGAGGTTTTCGAACAAGAATGCATTTCATCATAAGCAGCAAGATGGGGTAATGTTCATAGCACACATGGAAAGACTAAATCAAACCATTCGCTAGTACATCCCCATCTCCCAACACACTCTTTATCTATTCACCGACACAGTTCACTCAATCACACCTTTGATACACCTAATACATCCAAAACCTTGAGCACACCATTGCATACTGTAACACTTTGAAGCAGTTGCAACACATGACATAGCACTTGCACATGAGTACAAAATCAATGCACTATCTTCTTCCTAAAAAAAAAAAAAAAGAGAGACCCTTGGCACTTCCCATACAAGCCCCAGGCAGGAAGGCAATCGTCTTAAAACCAAGTACTCATGTCAAAAAATAATCAAAACACATCTAGTTGCATAGCTTTGGCTCTCCGCCAACAGGCTTCTCCTAAAAACTAAACAAAGGCCCTATTCTTCCAAAGAATGTAACACATCCTCCCGTAGCTTTGGTCTTGCCAGCAAGTTCTCTTGAACATTACCCAAGAGGCTTGTTCCGCCAAAGGATGCACATTACAAGTCTGAATTCCAAGTTTGCTAAAATAATGGCTATTGACAAGGATTAGCATGACACACACACACCAGAACATTCCCTTTTCACCAAGTGCAATCCCTTGGGTGGTTACTAGCCCCCACAATCCCCATGCTCCTACAAGCTACAAAGTTCCACTTTCCCAATCCCATGTACTACTGAAAACGGTGCGATGACGTCTAGTCAAGTGGCAACAGACAAAGTCTCTATCGAGTTGTCTGTGGTGTTTTGCACTTCTTTGTCGACGCTTCTCGGGTCAATTTCTCCAAACGTCAACAAAGAGGGGCCAATGAAACACCACAAAATTTAGAGCTTAGTACTTGTCCAACACCAAGCAGGCCCCTGAGACCCCCAGACGACCACAGCTATGTCTGGTGTCAAACATGACAACTTCGGAGATCAGATGCTCAATTTTCACTAAGTATGCAGTTCTAGCATATACGCCCAACATATACGCCCAAGTGTACATGCCCAGTGTAGACATCCAGCGTATACGCCCAGCGTAGACGTCCAGCGTACACGTGTAGCATACATGCCCTGCATGTACGCTCACCAAGAACAACAGGTGCATACGCCCAGCATGAAACCTCCAAAGAGGACATGAAAACAACACTACAAAGTGATATTTGGTACAAGGCAGCAACCATCAGCGTATACGCCCACCACAGCAGCGTGTATGCCCTAGCGTATATGCCTAGCACATCAGTGTATACGCCTCAGCATGTACGCTCAGCATCCATCAGTGTATACGCTCAGCGTATATGCCAGCATCAATGACATCTATGCCCAAGTTCGCATACACTCAGCACCCCCAACGTATACGCCCACAGTCTATGCTTGCTGTAGACAGTGTATAGGAAAATGTAACATATTGTAAACTTGTAAAGTTTATGCCTTTGCACCCGGTCAACCTGCCACATGTCGTCCAACCTGAGTCTGCTATCAAAACCTGTATAAAACCCTAATTTTTCACGAAATCCAGACGGTTAGCAAATTCCCAGAGCACACCAGAGAACAGAGACGCTGAGAACCAAAGTTCAAAACCTTTTACGCTAGAAAACCCTGTACGCTGAGCATATAGCCTCTACGCTATTCTTACAGTGTGAACCAGCTGCAATCATCCCTGCACCCACTAGGGCTTTCGTCCACCTTATGTTCCAGTCACAACTGCGTTTGACCGGTGCATGTATTTTCATTTTGTAATACCATTGTTACATTTTCTTCCTACAATTTTTTACAGTCCGCATTAATTCTTGCATGTATTCTATTTATGCTTTTTTACGTCTATGCTCTGTTCACATCGTTTATGCTGCTTATGCTGTTTACACTTTAATTCACGCCCGTTACGCCGTTTACGTATAACCTAGTGTACAACACTTCGGTGTACGTTCGGGGAAATCCTTGTCTGATCCGCATGTGGACCACCCAAGGTACTCTACCTTCATTCATTCCATCTTGCCCTCAGGTGAAGGTAGGGTCTTCTGTGCGTGTCTTGCAATCCCACGGTCTCTGTTTCCTTCTAGCCGGAGATCGGCGATTTCAGGCGGTACACTAGTGAGGGTTTTCACAAAGATTTGCATTCCACCTCTTAAACGAAGTACAAGGTGGAGAAACTAGAAAAAATGACTATAGTATATTTAAGGCAACATTGAGAAAATGTGATCAATAGGCTTATATATAATACCCCGCCCTAGCTAGGTAGGGTGATGCCTAGGATCAAGTAATCTTAGAATGGAAGCATGATAACTAAAAACCAATAATATGTAGAATACATGATATTAAGGAAGGTTAAACTACACAAATTTCATACCACACCACAAACTAAACATACACTTCAATTCATTCTGATAAAATACAAAAACACATAAACACCATCATTGTATATATAAGAGTATAGAGAGTGTCATACAACAATACATAGTACATACTATTGTCCATGAAATAGACATTAATTAAGCATTGAATATTTTTCCTTCCTCTATTTTCCCTCTCCATGCTTGTCTAGACTCCTATGCCTTTCACCTATAATTAAACAAAGTCAGTATACAACTGAGTGGAAAGCCTTTACCCTTCTCCTACTAGATGGTCAACAAGTGCTGCATTTTAGCTCTATTCATCAACCTAATAATTTTTAGGAGTATGCTATGGAATTGATGGATCTGGTTGCACAATTTGCAGAAACAAGGTTAGCTGTTACATCTTAGTATTATCATTTAATGGTTACAAGTCATGCTTCTACCCCTATCCTTTAAGAAGATTATGTTAATGCAATTATGATTGAGGAATGTATTCAAATAAGGTAGAGGAAGCATGGACGAAGTGCTCCCCCAATGATAGAAACCCAACAATTTAGCAAAGAAAAGGGTAAATAGATACTAGTTGAAGAAACCAATGAAAGTTCCTTTGATTATCCTATTTATGATATAAGTAGTATTCCTAAATGGCCAAGAGTTGGTATCAAATCTATCAAAGTTGAAGAAAATCCTTTTGAAGAAGCAAACAAGCCCATCATTGAAGCTTATGAGAAAGGTGAAAAGTATCTCTGGTCAGATGACGATGAAAAGGTATATGTAAAAGAAACCTTAGATCATATTATGGCATATTTGCCTAATGTGAACTTCCAATGGAATTATCTAGATAATGATAATGATCAAGATAATGCCTATGATGATGAGATACACTAGGATACACATAGAGCTTTTATGATCTGAAGTTGTATGGAGAAGATTCAAGTTGGATCTGAGCAAAAATTAACAGAAGATTAAAAGGTGATGATTCCCTTTCATGAGGTAATTTTTAGTAGAAAATAATTTGTTGATATGGATGGAAAGTTGCAATTTCTAGAATTATCTAAAGAAGCTATCTACAAATTTTCTAATTTATTTTTAGCAGGGTGGACTACTTTAGTCAAGTAGTTAGAAGCAATTTTAGATATTAAAGGTGTCTGCATTAGACTGATATTTCTACCCTTTATCACCGAAGAGGAGATTAAAAAATGAAAGGAACAAGGACATCACTATGTCCATTTTGGATAAATTGACATTCTAGTAAGTCCCAAGTTTAATTATGATCTGAATGCAGAATTTGTTGTTACTTTATTAGATAGTAGAATTATTGAAGATGGTATAAATGATGACCATGATCTAGTTTGGGAAATGTAAAAAATTTGTTAGTTAAAGGAGTTTTGATGCTCTTTGTTTAGTTCAACTGAATTTTTAGTTGTCATTAGTAGATGAGCATATTACATCCACATTACTATTATGTATAGAAATACATGGGGTTAAATTATTTCCAAGGCCAATTTATGCTGCTATAGGTGCAAGAGCTAATTTTCAGTTGACCAACACCATTTTTATGAATCATAAATTAAAATGGGAAGTTAAGTTTCTAGTAGGAAGTAAACATTTGTTGGCATGCGGAAGATCTATTGATGCTAATGGATATATTCAAGGATTTCCAAGAATTCAAAAGTTTTTGAAAGACCAAGAATTTCAGAAGTGACCCAAAACTAAGAAGAAATGGAGCAAATATCCCATCTAGTAATTTGGAAGAAATGCTGTAATAGATTTACAAGCATTACCAACAATCTTACCTATAGTTAAATATGATGAATGATCTAGTTTCAGTTCCAGTGCCCATCCAAAACAAGAAAGGAAATCCCCAAACTTTGATTATAAGGATACAATCTTCATGTTCTAGTCATAAGAAGTAAAAGGAAAGTGTATAGTCAAAGGAAGAAAATGACCTCCAAAAGGCTCTTATTACACAACAGTCTCAGAAGATGAAATCCTAGAAACAAGAGTCGATTGTAGTTATCTATTGGAGCATAGCATCAAATCCAGTAATAATCACAAGGAAGAAGTAAGACAGTTGAATTATTTGCTAAATTGGTCTAGTTATTGTAGCAACAATCTGAATAATATAGAAGATAAAATAGATGAAGTATTGAAGCATGTAGCCAACTATGAAAGTATTGTAAAAACTAAAAGAAAAGAAGAAAAAGATAGAAACAATTTTTTTGCAAGAAGTCTTTAAACAAGAAAATTAGCTAAAGGCAGTCCCTATCAATAAATAGAAACTAAGAGAAAGAGAAGAAAGAATGAAGCTTCAAAAGCAAAAAACTTCATGAAAAAAATACAAAGATGAAAGAAAAAAAATGCCTTAAAATTAGAAGTTAAAGGAGAATAACCAGAATCATCAAAAGATCTAGAAGCATCAGGCTCTGAAGAAAAGATAGTCTTTGACAATAGAGGATGCCAAGGCCAAATTATTATGTCATATCCCACACCTAAAGGACAACCTCCATCATTTTCCACTCTAAAGGACATGATAGGTACTTCTATTCCTATGCTGAATATTGATAATTTACCACCTAGAGAACTACAACAGACTATGAGAGTTTGGATTGATCAATTGAGAGTAGTTAAAGATATTTTAAAAATAGATGAAAAAAATGCCATGGTGGGAGGATTATCTAGTACCTCAAGGATAATTAGAAACTAGTGGAAAAGTGATGTTAGATAGCCAAAACTAGGTGTTAGATAGGGGGTTCCAAGGTCTTTTTGCAACTATGGTTACTGAATTTTCAGTAGATATGTCAATGAATTTAAAAGTACAAGACAAACTTATTCTTAGTCAAAGAAGGTTATCTAGATTAGAATATTTTGAAGAATACAATAATGAATATAAAAAGGAAGTGTATTGCTTAGCTTTACATAGAGATCCACTTACAACCTATATGTATTTAGGATTGCTATCAAGAAAATTGGGCCAGATAGTTATCGACAAGTTACTTCAAAATAATCTTTGCAATATTTTGTTGATGTAATTCATATGGTTAGAAAAGAACCACAACAAGCATGTATACACATAGGAGTCACAAAAATTATGAGGTCACTAGTTGCATGTGCTAATTTAGATGGAATGGTAGATAACTTTGGCAAAAGTAAAAAGCCCAAAAGAAAATTCGTAAATAGCAAACCAAAGTCAAGATGTTTTAGATAAAGATATCAACCAAAAAGGTTTAGGCCCAATAAGTTTATTAGATGAAGAAAAACTTCAAGAAATACAAAGCAATTTAGTTGCTATAATTGTAGAGAAAAGGGACATTATGCATATGTGTGTTCTAAAAAGTCAAATAAAACTCTAGAAAAGGTAAAGGCTTTCTTTGCTGAATATGGTCAAGAATGGAAACTAATAGAGTCATAAGAGAAATTTGAAGAATGTCTTAGAAGGGAAGAATAGATATACCATTTGTAGTGGGAAAAAAATTCAACTAACAATAGTTTAGAATTAGGAGAAGGATTTTTTCTAAAAATGGCTAAAGGAGGATGGATTTTAGACAATGAGGATATTTCTATAGAAGAGGATTGGAATTTTAAAGAACTAGAAGAATTAGATAAATTACTGAACCAATCACAAGATGATACATCTCAAAGAAGTGAAGCAGAGGAGGAAGATGCATTCTCATCAGCAAATAGTTTTACTAACCCATTTTCTTTACAAGATACAAGCAAGGCTAGAACTAATAATTCAAAAAGTGGAATTTGGGCTAATGACAAAGATGAGAAGACCTTAGCCTTCTTTTTAGAAAATTTGCCATTATTTTTAGAAGATGATTCAGATGACTCCCTCTTTTTAGATGACAATCTAGTTGCCTCAAAGGTACCAACAAAGTTTATCATAACTCCTTAAGGCCAAGTATCATGCCATTGGCAAAAGAAGGAGAAAACAATGATATGCCTATGTGATGAGTCACTTTTGGTTGGCTACATCAATGAGGCCTTATTGATTGGGCCTTGTCGACGAGACCTAGTCGATGCATCTTATCATGCGTCGATGAGGCCCTATCGACATAGTGTTGATTTTTAGCTATAAATATGCACCTATTAGTTGCATTTATGTCATGAAAGATTGTAGTTGTAGT
Organism: Gnetum montanum; assembly: GCA_015680685.1. Classification (NCBI taxonomy): domain Eukaryota; kingdom Viridiplantae; phylum Streptophyta; class Gnetopsida; order Gnetales; family Gnetaceae; genus Gnetum; species Gnetum montanum. The sequence continues at coordinate 612,942 of MNCI01012880.1, forward strand.
GAAGCTCTTGTAGTTTTACATTTGAAAGTTAGAAATTTTCTCCTAAGTGCTTGCAGCAAGTGCCATTGAGTGTAGATCTTTATTCGAGCATTGTTGTACCTAAGCACGATAATATGTGTGGTAATAAAGATGAGCTTTCTGATAAACCTTGCAGCACTTTGGATAGATTAAATATTTTATTTATGCATTTAATGTTTTCAATTATTTGTTAAATGTGTTTTTAGAAAGTAAGTTAATGAAGCAATTAAGCAAGATAGATTACACACATATGTATTACCATTTCGAGCGTAACACGTATTTGCTTGGTAATTCCATTAGCATTATTGCTTGGTACACCTAGTAGCATAGTGCTTGGTCACCCAGTAGTGGATACATGGGTTCAGGACATATACAGAAAATGGGACCAAATGCTTATGTTAAGATTAGTTAGATGCTAGTTACTTAATTTAAATTAGTTAATTCAATCACTTTTATCTTCCTTTGAACACCAAAATCATAAAATATAAAATGATAAAAATTAGATGCCTCAGTTAAACTTAACAATACTAGTGTACATCACAAGTATAATTGGGAAGACAATAATTAACCTTATAGCAAGATTCAATTGTTAGAGAACTAGTGCACCAAAAATGATAAAGTCCATGGAATTCAACTGGATCACGCATGAATGCTTTGTGATTTGTATGGTTGGATGTAGGGGTACCTTGCCTCTCATCATTGGCACCATTGCCAAGAATTTTATTTGTTGAAATGTGCACTATTTAGGTTTAGGTGAATACCATTAATATCATTATATGAACCTAAAGGTCAATATCATTCCCACTATACATAGAATTATAAAAGCACATTGATAATATTATTTTGTTTTGCAAAATGTCTTCTTTTTCTCACAAGTGTGAAGATGTCAAATCATTAGTCCCATATGAGTGTAAAGTAATGTATACTCATCCAAATGTTTTTGTGCCAAACTTCAGCTTCATCCTACATCAGGATGAACAACTACGATGGCGTGATATGGAGAGCAATATCATCTTGCCCCCCGATAGATCTATGCCTAGGATGTTGTTGAAAATCCTTAAGAAGTTGGGCATAGTAGATATTCACAAAGAATACATTATGGATGGTTATGATACTTGAAACTACTATCTCATTGAAATGCAATGCAAACGAGTTCAATGTCAGTAGAAGCTCCACAATGCTACGAAGGGGAAATATTTCACTAATCCATTGTTCCTACTAGGTCAAGATGATAATGAGAATACTCCCTTTGAAGGTTCTCAACATGAAGATTCTCCACCCCTTATTACTAATGATGAGGGTGTGAACCTAAACCTGTGATCCACTATCCATAAAACAGGTTCAGGAAAAAGTGATAGCCAAGGTAGGGACTTGGGCAAGCATCACAATAGCAAGGGATCTAAGGATGATGGCCATAATAAATGAAATAGTGGTGGTAGGCCACCTTTCTATTCATCCTCTTCATTTGATTCCAAACATTCCACTTCATCTAAGGATTCTCATGGAAGCCGCCATCGAAATAATCACGATGAAGGTGATGAATGAGACAATAATGACCGTGAAGGCCATCAAATTGAAGGGGTGGCCAAAACCATCATCAATGTCAGCAACGTAATGATGATGATGAACCTCTATTAGTGACATGAAGTATGCTTAACATTGCAAAGGTAGTTAAAATTCCAACCAAGCATATGAAAGATAGTTGAATTAAGCACTTAGACATGAACAATGTCTCAAGATTTGAGGGGGATACAACTATGATCCGTAGACACATCTACAAGCTTTCCATGATGCCTGTGCCTTATAGAACATAGAAAATGAGTGGCAAAAACTCAAGCTTTTCCCTAGGATACTAATCAAGGAAGTTGAAATTTGGTACCAGTTCTTGGAGCCAGAATCTATTCACTAATGGAGTACCATGTTAAAGTTGTTTAATGAAAAATACTAGATGTACTGCATAGTGTATAATCTAAGAAGGCAAATCCAAGGCTAGAAATAAGAAACACATAAACCATTGGATGCTGTAATGGAAAAATACTATTTACTCTTACACTAATGCCCTAGCCATGTTATTCTCAGAGGAAACAACTTCACCATATCATAAATGGGCTTAAAGTAGAAACAAGAAGAACTCTTGGGGTGTATGCCGAAGAAAGATTGTCTAAACTAAGAGCTCATCAGATCCAAAGGTTGATTGAGCAGGTAGCAAAAGAAGAAAAGCTACTAAAAAGGGAAAGTGGTTAAGAGTATAATAGGGACCCCTCCATTAGGAAATGAGAGGCCTAATTTTATGAGGAGGAGGAGTCACCACTCGATGAAGTGGTGAATAGGAAAACCTTGCCCATCTAGAAATCTATTTTTGACATTTCAGCAAAGATTGGTAAATTATGGGACTCTTTGGATGAAAAATTTCAAAAGGCCATGAAGATTGCTAAAGAATCCAAAGAGCAATATAGTGATCATATTCATAGGAGGAAAAAATAAGCTAAACATGCCTACCAGAGAGGTAATGGCAAAGTTGTAGTAGTAGAGGAAGTTGTAAAAACTAACCCCCTATGATGAAATTGATTGTGACATCTATCAATATGAACATCCAAAGGGATGTTTCCCTATAGTGTCACACTTATAAGAGTCTAGGGTGTATGTATTGAATCCTCAATTAGCACATAGCAAAGCACCTAGATGATTACCTTACCCTCAAGGTAATCGAAGGTAGTTCCACTAGCAACAACAAGTTTACTATCCAAGTGAAACTTCACAACCTTATGAATAATACTAATAATGGTACCAACCACAATCGTGGGGAATTCCACCATTGAGGTAATAGTACCCTTATAGGCAATCAAATCCATATGGATATTATGTTTAGCAACCCATGTATCCTAGAATTTCTACAAGTCATACTACATTTTAGCATCACTATTACCTTCCAGAGTATCACCGAACACATTCACCATCTACTTGGGAGGAAAACCCATATCCATATAATCCACTGCATTCCTTTGCATATACACATCTGCCTTTAACCTAGTTACCTCTTGCTCCATCTATGTAGGATGAGATTCCTCCATAGCTACAAGAATGAAATGATATGAGGGCTGTAGACTCACAATTGGGTTTTCAACTAAGTGGTTTAGAAAATCACTCAAGAAAATGACCTTTCATCAGACCTAGTAGTCCTCTTCAACCCTCACAATCTACTCTGGTTGATCATCTTGCATCTCCAACACCCTCATCCTTTGCATCAAATACCTTCGAGTGCCCTTCAAACCAAGTGCTGCCTCATATTTACATTGTAATGCTAACTCATGCTATTTCTAACTAGATCAAGGCTAGCAATCTTCCTACGAAAAGATCTAATCCAAGAAGTCCACTAATTTACTTGAAGATCATTAGACATTAGTTATTCAAGGCTCTTATTGACTCTAGTTCCAAAGTTAATCTCATATCCCATGACATGTACAAGGCCTGAAACCTACCACCTCTCAAGAATAGCAACATTCATCTAGAATTAGCGGATTAGTTGATTATTGTCCCTCTAGGATTAGTAGAGAACATTGTGATCACAATTTGTGGGTGGTCCTATCCTACTAATTTCCTAGTGATCAAAGTGAACAATTGCAAAAGTAACTTTCCAATCATTATGGGAAGAGTTTGGTTAAGTATGGCTAACACATATATGGACATAAGGGATCTATCTTTAGAGATATCTAAAGAAAATGAATTAGAGAAGAAGCATATTTTATGCATCACATATAATGATAACAAGTGCAATAGCATGCAAAAGATTTGGTTAATTAGAAGTACACACATTAAAGCATGTAATCAGTGTGCATAAGAAATTAACATTCAAAGGTGTTTGTATGTAGTAGCCACAAAGTAAGAGGGCACCCAGTGGCTAATAATTGACACAAATAGTAGCACATTATGCATGGAACCAACTAAGAGCCTAACGTGTGCTTATGTTGAAGGCATGAAAAAAATTGAACAAGTTCATTCCAAACTCTCTAAAGAGGATGATGATACCTGTTGGGGAGAAGTGAAAATCCTTGATCACTTCAAGTAGGACCCCATAGAGCTAAAAACATTACTGGCTGGTATGGATTATGCATTTTTAAAGTATGGTAAATCAGTCATAATTAATGTCAAACTTGCTTCTGAACAAAAAGAAAAGTTATTGAAGGTGGTGAAAAAATGGCCAATAGAATTTGCTTGGTCTTATCTTGAGCTAATAGGAATTGATTTAAGGATATGCAACATCACATTTACACTAACCTAGCTATGAAGCCTAGAAGGTAGTTGTAGAGGTAATTGAACTCCAAATTGAAGCAGATTGTCAAAGAGAAAATTGAACAACTCCTCACGGCAGGGTTCATCTATCCCATCATGGATAGTGAGTGGGTTAACCCACTTGTAATTGTGCCAAAGAAGGGTGGTAAATGAAGGATCTGCATTGACTTTAGGTTGTTGAATATGGTAATGTTTAAGGATCATTTTCCTTTTTCATTTGTGGATCAAGTGTTGGACACCATATTTGGGCATTGTTATTATAGCTTCTTGGATAGTTATAGTGGTTATAACAAAATCCAAATTGTACTAGAAGATTAGGCCAAGAAAACATTCATGAGACCTTGGGGGACTTTTTCATATTGTAAGATGCCATTTAGTTTGTGCAATGCCCCTACAACATTTCAACACTTGGTCCTTGGTATTTTTTAATAGCAGATTGGTAGTGGTATTGAAGTCTTCATGGATGACTTTTCCACCTATGGAGCTACATTTGAGCAAGCCTTGGATCATCTTGAGTAAGTTTTGAAGAGATGTGTAGAAACAAACTTATGGCTCAACTAGCAGAAGAGTCATCTCAAGGTCCAAGAAGGCATTATGCTAGGGCACTAAATTTCATAGAAAGGGATTGAGGTAGACCCAAAAAGGATAAAGGTCATCCAAGGAATAACACATCAACCAAAGATCATTAAAGATGTTTGGTCATTTCTTGAGCACATTGGCTACTACCGGTGATTCATAGAAAATTTTTCTAAGATCGCAAAACTATTGGTAGAGCTTACAAAGATAAATGCACCTTTCATCTAGACCAAAGAATGTAAACATAAATTCCATCAGTTAAAAGAGAAACTCATAGAAACACCAATTCTACAAGTACTATACTAGTCCAAACCCTTCCATATCATGATAGATGTATCTAACTATGCCTTAGGAGTAGTGCTCATGCAGATGGATGATAAGAAATGTTCATACTACATCCACTGTGTGAGCTGAAGCATTGTGGAAGCATAGTTAAATTATACCACCACAGAGAAAGAAGAATGAAAATGGTGTATGCTCTAGAAAATTTTAGGCATTGTGCTTGGTTACAAAGTATTTGTGCATATAGATCACAGTGCAATCCACTTTCTCATGAACAAGCCAACAATGAGCCCTCATGTCATACAATGGCTCATGATTTTGTAGGAATTCAATCTCATAATGGTAGATAAAAAAGGGACTAAGAATGTGATCACTGACAACCTCTCTCACTTAATATGGGATAATAAAGAAGAGGAGAGTTTGATCTCTAATTAGTTTCTAGATGAACACCTCTTTACAGGAACAATGAGTGAACAAACACTTGCAAAAAAAACATGGTACAATGGCATCCTCACCTATCTTATTACTTAGGTGATGCCATAAAAATTGGATTTTATAAAAAAGAAACAATTTCTTCATTAGGCCAGTTACTTCATGGAAATCAACAAACACCTCTATACGGTGTGTGTCGATGGCCTGATTTGTTGGTGTGTCATTGATGAAGATCAACTACGTGTTCTCCAGGATGCTCATGAAGGGTCTTGCAGGGGCCACTATGTAGGGAGACACATGACCATAAAAATCTTGATGGCAGGATACTATTGGCCTACAATCTTTAGGGATTCCCACTAGTTCGTCAAGTCTTGTGAACGTTGTTAATGAGAGGAGGGGATGACCATTCACATGAAAGGTCCTCAACAATTGATTCAACCACTAAAACCTTTTGATATATGGGGCATTGACTTCATGGGTCCCATCACATCCATGTCCAATGGAAAGGCATATATTATAGTAGTAGTTGACTACTACACAAAATGGGCAGAAGTAGCAACCATTACTGATTGTAGATTATCCATTGTTGCTAGATTCATATAACAAAATATTGTGAATAGGTTTGGGGTGCCACGTTCACTAATTTCTAATAATGGAACTCATTTTACAGGTGCCACGTTTAGAAGGTTAATGCAATGCTTGGGGGTAGAACATAAATTAACACCTTAGCACCTCCACGCCAATGGTCAAGCAGAGGTAACCAACTAGGAGATCACAAAAATACTAACACAAACTATTAGAAAATATAGAAAATATTGAGTGCAAAAATTAATGATGCCCTTTGGGCTTATCATTTAATATGGAAATTTCCTATTGGCTATTCTTCTTACGAGTTAGTGTATGGAAAACTTCCAATGCTCCTAATTCAATCTGAGCTTTGTACACTCAATAACTTGTGATCTAAATATTGACCTAAGTCTAACACAAAAAGAAATATTGATAAACTTAAATGTGCTAGATATTATTAAATGAGGTGAACAAGGCATTCAATAAGCAACATCATGACCTTAGAATCATAAAAGTAAAACTTCAAATAGGAGATAAGGTTCTCTACTAGAACCCCAGACATGTACCTCAAAAAAAAATTTCAAACATTGTGGGAGGGACCTTATATAATTGATCAAGCCTTTTCCTTTGGGGCCATGTTAATCTACAAATCTAAATGCCAAAATAAAAAGTAGTCGGTCAACATCCAACAAGTAAAACCTTTCCTCAAACCAAGACAGGCTAGTGCAACTACCACCTTGATAGATGGACAACCATGTTCCATTTTTTGGATCTCATCCCTCCAACTTAGTTGTGGGGTAGATGGCCATCCATGCTAACCATCAATATGGCTTCTTAGTATTTCTACTTTTTTTAACCATGTTTTTGATTTTACAAATTATTTATTTTATAAATTTTTGATTTTCAGATTTTTTCTAATTTTACCTCATCTTTAGTACCATTGAACTTTTCTTGATTATTTTACACTTTCTTATATATTTTACTTTGTTTTGTTTTATGAAAGTGCGATATTTTTTTATTTTTTCTAATAAAATTACTTTATTTTCATAGGACACAATGCCACTATTGATGTTTACTAATGATGATTTGTGCTTAATGTTGTGATTGCCGATGTCTAGTTTCTATTTTTGAATTTTGATGTCTAATGACTTTGACATGGTTTATTTTTCATGGAACAGGCACTGAGTCCACATCATCCACCCATCCACTAAACTCTATAGTTTTCCTTGTTTTGGAAATTTGAGGTCCCTTCCATGAAAGAAAATTTTAATCAATTTAGTAACCTTGGTAGTTTTGGAATTAGGAAGGATTCAAAGGTTTGTAAAGGATGTGACTTCAAGGGAACTTAATGTTTTTTGTACTTTTCTACTTACTTGAGTGCTTAAGTGTTTTTTATGGACTTCTTATTATTCCATACCACCCATTGATAGGAAGTTAAATAAAGTCTTTGCATGGTGTGGTTCCCCTCCAAAAAATTTCAAGAAGAAAAAGATACGATGGGAATTCAAAGCACACCCCTTAGACACAAATAAGTCCTTGCCTGATGTGGTTCCCATTTGAAAAAAAAACATGATGGGAATTCAAATCATATCCCTTGGACAAATAAAGCTACAAGAACTGGTTATGAGACGTGAACAACATACACCTATGCCTGAAGGTTGCTTCTAACTAAGGCCCTCTCTCTCACTTTCTACTTCTCTCTTTTCCTCTTGTTATGGAATGGTGGTTGTCTTGTGAAAGCACTCTCATGTCTTGAGTGGGTGGATCATTCTTAGGGTGATGATGCGAAGTCACTAGAAGCATATGGTCTTCGTATAGACTAAGGATGGAACTTCCTAGCTCATTTTAAATACAAATTCCATAAGGGACTTCTTATGACCTCAATTAGATACTCCATTCCACCTTCTCTATCATCCATCCATGCTACCATAACTCACCTCACTACTAGGTTCTATGTTATGCTCTATGTCTTAGTTTGATGTATTGGAATTCTTGAGTAGATTCTTTCTAGTTGGTCCTTAACTTTTCATGGCCATTAATCAATTGTGTGGCCCACGGACTCTTTAGTTGAAATTATGCAAGGGTAAAAAGGGAATGATCCTACTATGGGAAGGATCCACTTGCATAGCTCTTGGTTTGATTAGTTAAGGTTCCTTACCTTTGACATTTTTATAATCTTATCTTTCGCATATTCCATTGAGTATTTTGCTCAGTGCTCCATACCCTTCTATTTCATTCATCCCCTGAATTAGTTTTTCTCCATTTTTTCAAATTTATGAGCCTTAACACCCTCTCATGTTTTGATATCGTTCTTGGCCTTTTAAGCTTTCATTTGACACTAATTTCACTCAAAAACTCATTGTATTTTGCAAGTTTTACTAAAATCAACGATGATCAATTACTACATTAATGAGATCTCGTTGACACAATCGACTATGTTGATGAGGCCTTGTTGACAAGGCCTTGTCAATGCAACCTAAAAACCCTATATATACTATTGAATACTTTGTAATTTTATGTCATTTCTTCATAACACATAGGGAGTTTTTGTAATTTTTCAAAGCCCAAAACCCTCCAAAGCACATAAATTCCCAATTTTTTGTCTAAATCACTTTCTTTTTTGACCCTACACTTACCAAAGGTAAGATCTTTATCATGGGGGTCGCAAACCTTAAGGTTTCCAATGAAAAATCAAAGAAAATTTTTGTAAAGTTTTCTAACTCCCCCAAAGGGTTAATAACCCTAAGCACATATAAACATTAAATTTTTCAAGAGATAACCCTTCCAAAAACCTCTAAGATGATCTATTAATAATAACACATATGTAAAATGATAATTTATGTAATTAAATAAACCATAATCACAACTTAGGTAAAGTGTAACCATCCTTAAGAGATAAAGGTGTTCCAATTGCTTTAAGGTTACATAATGATTGCTAATCCATGGTATCATTATGATTACAAATGATACCAAAATAAAAATACCTGCAAGAAGGAGAACTCTCTCAATGATGAGAGAAGCAGTCCAGAGTTGGAAAGGGTCAACAAGAATAAGCCCAATAACCACTAGAGGCAACCCATGCAACGAGACCTTTTTGTGAGGAGCTTGAAGTGAAATCTATCTGACAGATTTCAAAAGAATAAGTGCCTATTGAACAATCATAATGAGGAGAAGTGCTTGGACTCATGTCAAGGCTTGAGATTATCTTGACTAAAGCCTACCTAGACATCATCAGGTCTCGAGAGGCCTAACTATTAGTTCTTTAAGAGATCAACTTTGGGCCATTCCTTGAAAAAGCTCTAGTGGATGTCAAGACTCAACTACAAACCTCTCCCATGTGGCCAATAATCACATCTAATGGGGAATGGTACATGAGAGAGACATATCTCTTCTAGAGTAATAGAAGGCTGGGGTCCATTGTAAAAATCAAGGACATTCAAGTACCCTACTTAGTAGAAGCTATTGCATAGGCACTTTGGCTGCCTAACATTGGAACACAGCTGGTTGAACTATCCACAAAAGGTGATCCTAAGGCTAAGAGGAAGTGGACCTAGTGATGCTACAGGGTTGACCGTAAGGAGTATGATGTGCTCACATTGGTAGAGTGAATTTATTTCAAAATCGTAGCCTATTACCTCAATCCAATGATGAGGCTAAGTAATGTAACCACCTTCTCTACTCGAGCATGTACCACTTTAAGTGAGAAATTTTCCATCAATCTTCCACAACTAATCTACTTAGAGATTAAAAAGTGCTTCAAGAAAAATGAGCATGGAAGGAAAACCCTACCTTTTCTATGCCTCATCTAGAAACTTTCCAAAAGGGTAGACATCATTTGCTACTCCAATGATACCATCAGGCATTCTCCTTTAGCCTCATGGTCCAAAATTATGAAAGAAAAAATGGCAACAATAGCCCAAGAAGAGGAGCAGCTGCCACCACTACCCACTCAGGAAACAACGTCGGAGGCCCATGTAGCTATTGAGTGTCTACGAAAAATCCAAGAGTAGTTCTTGAGTGAACAAGAGAAACATGTAGAAATGAGTGAGACAGATCCATCTATTACCAATAAGTGATGAGTCACCTTAATGAGGTGGCTTGAACAGTTATCTAGATGGAGAGGGGTGGTCTAATTTTCTCTATCCAACAAACGTAGTTGCTTACAAGATCATATCCCAATGCTCGGGAGGTGATGATGTCTTTATCCCAACACCATATATTTCCAAAATTCTCTAAGAATCTTGCCACTTTCTAGGTGCATTTGGAGGAAGGCGAAGGGACAACTATCTTGGTGATGCAACACCAAGAGTAGGAAATAGTGGCTAAAGTTGTTGTTGATTGTGTCACTCAAGCATTAAATGCATCAAAAGTATTTGTACCAAATGTATTTTCATTTTAAGATGTGTAGATGTCTGTAGGTACAATTAGTAGAAAGTTAAATGTAGCCTAGCATGAAGAGTTGCTAAAATGATTGGTGGGAACTAGGCAACTAACTTTGGATATCTTTGATTTTTTGGAAGACATCACTACAACCTAATCAGAGATACTAAATGCAAGGGGTAGATGCATTATTTTGGAGGGGCAACTCAAAATGGCCCAAGAACAAAATCAACACTTACCCATGAAGGTCTTTGAACTACATGCCTAACTTGTAGATATTACAATTCTTAGCCTAGTAATAACAAGAGATGAAGATTTCAAACAACTTTAAGAATATTTCCAAAAGGCTAAGAAGGAGGTAGTTACGACCATCTTCAACTAGTCTGTAGCTAAAGCCAAAATGTATTCAATTTAGAAGGACTTGACATAGATGTGCTAGAAGAATGAGACCTTAACCACATAGAATTATTTCTTGTGTAATGTTGATGCTTAGAAGGACCAAATGTAGGAATTTATTCATCAATAGTAGGAGTAGCTTGCTAGGGTAAACACTAAACTAAGGAAATTGGCCATAGAAAATCAAAATCTATCAATGAAGGAAGTGTGTGCTTTGTGCCAAAAGTCAACTATTGAGATTATCACCTAAAATAATGAGGTCCTCAAGTTTGAAAAAGTGAAGAATCACTGTAGAGACTAGGTTGGATTGTAGAAGGAAGTCAATGAAAACACATTTAGATGGTAAAGGTGAAAATGAATGAAGCTCTCTAGTAACTCCAATAGGGAAGAGAAATGTGGGAACTGATTGTTGATAGGATCGATGCCTACAACAAAGTGGAGATCTGATTAAAGGAGTTGCAAATTAAAGAAATGATAAAATATATAGAGTTGGCCAATCTTCAATATGCAAACCTAGAAATGATAACTATTGAATAGCCATGGTCAGAGTTGGAGTAGCAAGTCTCTAGCTAGTATTTGTTATACAAGGTAGAGTTCAAGAATCACAAAGATGCCAAGAAAAAGCTTGAGACTGCAAACATTGAACTTGAAGTTCTCAGAGCATGATTCATAGATCAATTATCAATTGCTCATAACCTATCCAAACAAATGAATGACTACCAAGAGCTGAAGGACATAATCAAGGCATTCGACATTGAATGTAATTAGTTTTCTACCTAGTTTGTCAATGTGAAGGAGTTGTTTTTAAAAATCTCATGTCTCTGGGATGTGTTCATTTTGACCAATATTAGCAAAGCTACATGGAAAATGCATGATCCCAGAAGTAAGTTGGAAAAAATGAAAGCACTACTGGATGCTTTTTACCTTTCACTTGAAGTTGCAGTAGTAGTAGGATAGTCGTAACCACCTCAACCATAGACTATGTGTGAAGTTGGTGAAGGTCCCTTGGAGGCTTAGGAACCACCATCGCTTGGGACCATTTGATCTTCTCCATCAGCTTCACACCATCAAGGAATGTGCTATTTGATTTAGAAGAGTTGTGTCATGGTGTTCAATTTTATGTCTTGAACACTATCATTTTTTTTAATGTGTTGATCCGTAGACCTAGGCACTCCATTTTTTGTTAATTTAACTATTTTATTTTATTTTTGAAAAGTTAGTAAATAATCCCATACCTTCCCAATTTTGTAAAAGAACTCAAGAACGAGTTTTCATTCAGTCATGAAGGTATGATGAGTTACTTTTGGTTGGCCATGTCAATGAGTCCTCGTCAATGCAATGTCAATTTTTGGCTATAAATAAATGGCTACTAGGTACATTTATGAAATAAGAGGTTGTAGTTGTAGTGAATCTCTTGTAGTTTTTCCATTTAAAAATTATAATTTTTCTCCTGAGTGCCCGTAGCAAGATTCATTGAGTATACGAGTCTTTATTCGAGCATTGTTGTACTTGAGCATGATAGTATGTGCAACAATGAAGATGAGCTTTCTAATAAAGCTTGTAGCAGTTTGGATAAATTAAATATTTTATTTATGCATTAAATGTTTTCAATTATTTGTTAAATTTTTTTAGAAAGTAAGTTAATGAAGCAATTAAGCAAGATAAATTACACACATAAGTACGACTGCTTTGACCATAATACATATTCGTTTTGTAATCCTAGTACCATTATTTCTTGATACACCCAATAGCATAGTGCTTGGTCACCTAGCAGTGGATACATGGGTTCAAGACATGTATGAAAAGTGGGATTGGATGCTTATGTTAGGATTAGTTAGATAATAGTTACTTAGTTAATTTAAATTAATTAATCCAATCATTTTTATCTTCCTTTAAACACCAAACCATAAAATATAAAATGATAAAAATAAAATGCCTTAGTTACACTTAACCATACTAGCATACATCACAAATGTAATTGGAAAGACAACGCTTGATCTTAAGGAAAGATTCAATTCCCACAAGACTAGTGCACCAAAAATGATAAAGTTCATGGAATTCGACTAGATTGTGCATGAATTCTCTATGATTCCTATAGTTAGATGTAGAGGTATCGTGTCACTAATCACTAAGGAAATGCTTCATCAAATAAAGAAGACTATCTCTGAAGTCTCGTTGCTGGTCATTCCAATCAAAGTAGTAGTAGATGAAAATTTAAAATGGTAAAAGTTTATAGCCTTTATCGACATAGGAGAAACATTGAATTTTGCACATCAAAATGTTATAGAAAATCGGGTTGGGTTTTCTGGGCTATTTAAAATAGACACCATGAATGGTATGATGCATCTTAATAAGTTTGCTCTAGACATACTAGTTAGAATCAATGATAAGCTCATTGGTGAAATAGATTTTGTGCAAATCAGTGATGGAGGTTTATTGGGCTTGGAGCTAACTTCATGGATCACTTCTCTCCATACACAGTGATAGAAGAATTGGTAGTCATGACAGTGGGAGATCAAAAGATTAAAGTTCCAAGAGTTCCTCCAGAACTAGGAAAATCATAGTTCAAGCAATCAAGATTTTATACTGACAATCCATCACTTGTAAAAATCATGAAATATGAAGCTAAGCAAGATAAGAGTAGATCAAAATATCAACAAGTGAAAAAGATGAAATTTTAGGATATGAGATTGAATGCCAAAAAAAAATGTTGTTGTGAACATCCACTAGAGTTTTGGTCCAAGGATAGTCCAAAATCCTATATTCCCATAATGCATCCAATACCAGTCCAAAGAAAACAATACCCATGAATAGAATAGATGAAATTAAAGTAGAAACCTAGGTGGCTAAATTTGTTAAAAAAGGACTAATAAAAACTTCAGCTTTCAATTATTCCTATGCTTTCTTCATAGGTAGAAACTGTATTGAAGTTAAGAGAGGCAAGGCAAGGATGGTGATAAACTACATTGCTTTTAATGTAGTCACGGTCAACATCAAATGACCATTTCCAAATAAAGAAGAACTCATTCAAAGAGTAGCTATAAAAAAGATGTTTAGAAAATTTGATTGCAAATTAGGATATCACCAAATCAAAATAGTCAAGGAAGACATCCAAAAAAATAGTATTCAGCACTCTAGAAGGATTATATGAATGGCTAGTCATGCCATTCAGACTAAAAACTGCACTAGCTCAATTCGAATATAGAATGGGCATAATTTTTGGTAAAATGAAAATTTTTGTGGAAAATTACATAGATGATTTTCTTATTTATTCTGATAATATGGAAGATCATTATGAACATCTAAAATAATTTGTAGAAGTATGTCTAAAACATGGAATTACACTTTCTTTTGATCCAAAGAAGTTCTAGGTGTGTAAGAATGAAGTTGAATTTCTGGGAGTAGTTATCAAAGTGGGAAAAATCCATATGCAACCTCATGTCTTATAGAAGATTTCCCAGTTTCTAGACAAGCTGGAATCAAAGGAATAATGTCTAAGATTTCTAGGTTGTAAAAATTATGTTGCCAGGCATATCTCTCATTTGTTTGATAAAACTACTTAGATTAGAAAATACAAAAAATCAATTCCTTTCAAATGGAGTAAAGAAGATACAGATCAAGTAAAATAATTGAAAAAATAATTTCTAAAGTTACCACCATTAGAGACTATATTCAAAGGTCCATTCATCCTAAACATAGATGCAAGCTATGATGCTTGGGCAGCTGTGCTACTAAAGATAGGAGCTACAAGAGAAGAAGAAAAGGTGCGTGCATATGCCTCTAGATGCTTTACAAAGAATTAATTGAACTATTGGCCAACTAAAAAAGAAATATTAGCAACAATAAAATGTGTAGAAAAAATTCATCCTTATTTGATTGAAGAACCCTTTATTCTAACGATAGATTCTTCAAATTTGACAACCCTAATGAAATCAAAAATTGCAACATCTCCAAAATTGTAGAGATTTGCATGATGGAAATTTTTATTATTTCAATATCAATTTTTGATTAAAAGAATTCTAAGTGATGTCAATTGCCTTCCAAATGCTCTAACCAGAGAGTTAAAAAGCTATATGTTTTGAGCCTCTTCCTCATCATCACCATTAATCAAAATCATTCCAAGAGATTAATGGGTAGACTATCCTTTGAATTCTCTAGAAGCCAGAGTAGAATGATGCTGAAGGATCAACCATTGCTTTCAACAAGATGCCAAAAATAGTGTTTCTAGGCTGTATCCAAATCTAGATTTTTTTGTGAATATGGCCAGAAGAATCAATTGCTTGGTCAATAATCTAAAGTGGAGCCAACTTGAGTTAAAGTTGATGTTGCATTTGCAAAAGGAAAGAGTACTGAATAACATCATACTAACTTTCCACCTGTTGTTTGCTAATCAAATAACCCATAACTATCTAACAACTCTGCTAGAATGGGATGGTTGGGAGAATTTTCTTTGTCAAATTTTTGTAGTGCATTAACCTTTATTAAGATGTAATCCTATATTATAATGAATTTGTCACGGAAAGAACCCCACCATTTGAGAAATCTCAACTATCACCAGAAGCTACCATAGCACTGGCAATAATGATAGAGGAAATAGCTAGGCTAATAAAGACATGTCATAACTACCAAGTGTCAAGGTCTAAAATGTGTAGTGTGCACCGAGCCATTTTAAAGGCACTTTCATGAAAGCATGCTTGTTATTATTACTTTATTGATATGATGTAAATGATGTAACTCTATCTCTATCCCTCTCTTGTTTCTCTCTCTTCCACTTCTATTTAAGGAGGAGACCCCTGCCATTGTAAAGCAAGAGTGTTTGAAGTTTATAATAGAAATTCCAAAGCTTGCTATGCTTTGGTTTTTCACAAGTTTGTCTTATGAAGTATTCTTAAGTGAATACAGACCCTTATCCTACCTACCAAGTGTTAGTCATGATAAGTTCTTTATGAACTACATACATGTTGTCTATGTAGATAACCATGCAACCTTTAAAGCTCTACACGAAGCCTCTTGGAAGTGTTTGTTTGAAAGTTTGAACATTCATCATATCATTTAGTGTGTGATCTATTAGAACGATGGCTTTCCCTACACCTAGAGAATATTAACTTTCAACTTGTTTTGTTATGCATGAGTACATTAAAATATTCTTAGCTTGGGATGGTAATTTTACCAATTTGTAGAGGTTGAAAATACAAGAGAGCATTCATTTCCTCTATTCTCTAGCCACCTATTCCTTATTTTTATTTTTATCTTTATCTTTATTTTTTTATTCTTTTATAAACTTAAGTTTGATTATTTTCTTTTCTCTTTCACTTTTCTTAAAAGAAGTTTGTGTAACATGTAACTATTGGCTAATTTAAAAAAGGCTTTCTTGCTCTAATAGTGCTTTTGGCTCATTGATGAGTTATCTAATATAATAACTTTAATAATAACTAAATTCTTTTGAGCATAGGTAACTTGGCTGTGGAAGTACTTACCTAGGTAGAGGACCGTACCCAGAGGAGTTGTGTGCATGCTTGTAGTTTGGATTTCTATAATCAAACATTAATGTATCACAAAATGCCAAAATTTCCATCTTTTTAATGGTATAAATGTAAGGAATATTATTGATTTTTTCATCACATCATGCATGGGAGGTTATGATTGAAAATTTTAAGCACAAGAGATGAACCAGTATAGTAAACCAACAATGACAATAGGACCCATGCTTATTGACAACAAGGTAAGAAAGACCCATGCTATCTTTAGGGTCAGTGGATTCATTGATGAAAATTCAAGGACCACTGAATGTTGCCAACTATCTTTAGCTAGAACCAACTCAAATTCAAGGATCACTTTAATACAAAAAAATAACTCAAATTCAAGGATGACAACAATACAACAAAATAAAAATTTTTACATGTTAGAAACATTACCAACTATCCTTACCTTTATTCATAAGAGTACCATTAAAGAAATGGGTCAGTCGATTTTTCAATTAATTCAAAATCTATAAAAATTCAAGTACCACTACAATATAACCAAACAAAAATATTTACATGCTAGAAATTTGGGCAGCTATCTTTACCTTTATCTTTATGCATGAGAGTAGCATTAAAGTGATTACATGCTAGAAATGTAGGTAGCTATCTTTATCTTTATGCATGAAAGTACCATTAAAGTGATTACATGCTAGAAACATAGGTAGTTATCTTTATCTTTATCTTCATCTTTATGAATGTGAGTACCATTAAAGTCATAGGTAAATAGATTCAAGAGGTAATTCAAAATTGAAGAAAATTCAAGGATCACTAAAATACAACAAAACAAAAGTGTTGAAATGTTGCTAGATGAGTGCAAGGCATGAGTGACCATTGCTTTTTCTAACCAAAAAAAAAATGAGTGGAGAGTATTAATATAAGGCATAACACATGGATTACCATGTCCCTTTACATTGATATTAGGATAAGATTGAAACTAGTAAGGACAACATAGTGCCTTTAATTCATGAGGGACTATAGAATCCACTAAAGCATAAACTAGTAGAATACTTTGACAAGAGTCCTTTCTAGAGGAGCCAATTTAGTAAGTGTAATATCATAATGCTTGTTAAATTAGTAATTATTTGTAAGTACCTCATGTTACCAACATGTTTTGAACATCCATTAGTGTCTTGTGTTTTTCCATGGCAAATCTATTGGTCACTCACAATATCCTTAATGTGGAAAAAGCCTCCATGTGTGAACCTTGACCTTCCTCAATGCCTATATATAGAGCTCATTGTTAAGGAGAAATCCATGCATAAAATACCAATTCATTTGATGTTAGGATAAATGATTAGTGTTAAGAATATGTAGCAGCCTGCAATGATGTGAATTGTAGTTACTACTCTGGTTATGGATACGCTGGTGATTGAGGTCATCTCTGTTAGGGAGTGTGATTGTGTAGACAAGTTCTATGGTGAGGGCTTCTATAATAGTGATTGGGGATACTATGGCACCGCCGATGGCCACTGTGGTGAGACCTGTGCATGCCAATGCTAGTGGCATCGATCTCCTTTGAGTCTACTTGGTAAATACAAAGTCATAGATATCATCGTGAAATATTTTTTTGAGGAAATGATGCCCTACTGCAATGATCATCTATGCCACACCTTGGGATTCTATGCCTACTCAGTCTTGACCATAGCTTCCAAAGACATCCTTGGTTTTAGCACCACTAGCAACCTTGAAACATGCAAGAGGGAGCTTGCTACTTTCTTTGGTCAAACTTCATAGGAAACCACTGGTAGGTACTATTAGATGGACTTTATGAGGTTGTTTGTTACAAATGTTACCAAGAATCATAATTTTCTTATTTTACTACTGATGTCATGTCAATTGTAGTTTCATTACTTCAAAGTCCTAACAGTATCATATTTTTGTTGTAACCAGGTGGCTAGGAAGGTGTGGAGAATCGATATGCATGGGGCTACTTCTAGACGAAGGAGAATGGTGGAAAGATCTCTTATGATTATTATGACACAAGTAGAAGTTGGTTGTGTGTGATGGGCAAGAAGTATTATGGGCATGACCACATTCAGATAACATGGAACTTGAACTATTCTCAAGTAGGCTAAGCCCTAGGCTTGGATCTCATCAATTATCCTAAACTTGTGGCCAACGATGCACTGGTCTCATTTTAGATGACCATTTGGTTTTGGATGACTTCACAATCTTTGAAACCCTTCTACCATGATGTTATCATTGACAAATGGACTCCCACCAAGGTGGACATAGAAGCTAGAAGGCTTCCTAGATATGGTGTCATTATTAACATCATCACTAGTGGCATCGAGTGTGGGGCATGGGCCTAATGAAAGGTAGAGAGACAAGATTGACTACTAGTAGTGCTATTATGACATGCTGAACATCAGCTATGGTGACAATCTAGACTATGACAATTAGTGTCCCTTTGACCAGTGTTCTTCCTTGAGCCTCCCCAACAAAGTCTTTCTTGAAAGTACCATAGTAGTGCTTTAAATTGCCTCCTATTTAATGGTCATTGATTTTTTTTAATATCTGTGCTAATAAAGAAACTGTCAATTGTATGCACTAGGCTTACACTATAATGGTGTTAGTAGAAACCACCCCACTATTACTATATTTTCCTATGAAATAATATAGAACACCGCCAGTCCCTAGAGCAGACCAAGGCTATTTATAAATTAGAATTGCTATCTTGTGAGTAAATGGTAAACATGCTTGACTATTCAAAAACAACATAATTGCACCTACATCTTATAGTTGCACTAAATTTAAGAAAATTTAATGCCAAGATCATATATATATATATTTTACCCACTTTGATAAAGTTCCAAAAGTTACTATGTCATTAATGTAACAAATTTTCCCTAATGTGGTTCGGAACCCCAAGGAATTCTGTTAGATCTAATGGATCTAGGGCAGAAGACCTAGGGAATACACATCTAGATAAGCAAGCAACCCTTGGAGGGGATCAAGTGACACAACAACTTCTTAACAAGGAAGAATACACCTCAAGGAAAACCTCTAAAATCCAAACAAGGACGTAGAAAACAAGTACATAAGAAACCCTGTAGACATCATTGTTGGAAAAATGAAGATAAATAAATTAATTATTGTATTTCCTTTTATGTTGCATTTGATGTGGAGATGTGTTTTATCCCACATGTATTAGGATTGGGGGTTGGTCCTCATGTTTCCTCATAAATAGGAGGCTTGGTGTTTTAGCCCACATGTATTAGGATTGGGGTTTGGTCCTCATGTTTCTTCATAAATAGAAGGCTTGGGGTAGCCTTTAGGGTGTGCTTTGAAGTGAAAGCATTGTATCAAGGTTTTACCTTGGAGATGTGAGTCTTGTTGGTGTTGACCTAAGATCTATTGGAATAATAGATTGGGTGTTGGAAAAGTTACAAGGACGGATTATGTCCTGAAGATTTGAGAAGAATAGAAGGCAGATCAACATTGTTGTGGAAGTAGGGTAAAAAGGGCATGAACCACATAACTCTGTGTTCTTGTGCTATTTTACTATTTTCATTCTTCTTTTATTTTGTTATCATAGCAAATGTTTTCTAGAGTTTAGAACGTTTTGGGAGTGATTTATAGTGTTTCTTGACATACTACAATGCAATATTTTGACTCTAATGATTTATTCAGATTTGTAGGATTCTAATAATTTCTCTAGAGAATTTGTAATGTGTTTTTAGATCTGATTATAACAACTAGTATCAGAGCTATATTTAAAGAGATGGAGAGGCTACAAACAACGAAAAGATTGGTAGGAAGGAACTGTAATGTTTGGAGCATTTCGATGAAGGTTGTTTTAGCACAACAGGAGTGCCAAGAGGCCCTAGAACCCTCTCAACCAGTAGGAATGTCAAATACTATGGAATTATCTTTCATTCATCAAACCCTAAGAAATGGGATTTTGGACTCAATCAAACCTAATATGGATTTGCATGATCTGTGGCAAACGCTAAAGAATAGGTTTGACAAAGTATCAGGTTTGAATACCTTTCACATTTATCAGAAATTTTTTAGATGCAAGAAGAGATCTGATGTGTCTTTTTAACATCATTTGGATGAGATGATGGGAATTTTGAATAAGTTGGAGGCATATAAAATTGTTATTGAAGATTTAGTTAAATCCTATGCTTTGTTAGACTCTGTACTTGATTCTTGGTCTGCAATTGTGACATCTATTACTACTTCTATGAGTGTTTCATCTATGACATTTCAACAGGTTGTGTCTACCCTTCAAGATTTAGAAGTAAGAGTAGATGAGTCTTCTAGATTTGGAAATGTTCATGTAGCAAAGGAAAGAGATAGAAGTAGAAGACATTTCCCAAGTAGGGGGAGAAGCATGGATAGAGGAGTATCACATGGCAGAACTCAAATTAAAGTGTGATGGTATTGCAAGAAGAAAGGTCATTTGAAGAATGATTTCTTTGCATGGAACACATAGAAAAATAAAGGAAAGGAGAAGAATTCAGAAGAAGGAACATCAGAGGTACATGTAGCTAATGAAAATGTTAGCTTTTTGATTCAAGAACAATGTATAATGGTGGCATATGGATGTAGCAGTGACATCTAGTTGATTAACTCAGGTGCCTCCTTTCATATTTGTCCGGATAAGTCTTGTTTTGCATCTATTCATAAAGTTGAATCTAGTTTTGTATACGCTGCTAATGGAAAAGCTTTAAAAGTTTTTGGAATTGGAAGTATATGTCTACAACAAGCATCGATGCCAAAGGTGACAATAGATAACGTTAGACATGTTCTTGAAGTTACAAAGAAGTTGATTTCAGTTCCACAACTGGATGATTCAGGTCTAAATTTTAGTAGTGGAGGTGGACATTGGAGGATTTTCAAGGGAATCATGACCATTCTGAAAGGAAAGAAGGAGGGTAGCTTATATACATTGATGGTAGATTCATGCAAATCTATTGCCATAGTTTATGATACAGAAAATTCTGAAGTGTGGCATAGACGTCTTGGACACATTGGTTGGTCAAGCTTAAAGGTACTTCACAATTAGACTCTCATTCCTCTATTGTCTTATGCTCAAACTGATTGCAAAGACTGTTTAGTTAGAAAATCTAGTAGAGTAAAATTTCGTAGGGATTTCGACAGCAGAAAAAAAGAAGAAGCTAGAATTGGTTTATTTTGATGTTTGTGGTATTATGAGTCCCATTTCTCTTGGTGGATCTATTTATTTTGTGACTTTCATAGATAATTGTACAAGGAAGGTTTGGGTTTATATGCTGAAATCAAAAGATGAAGTGTTTTCAGTTTTCAAAACATTTGTTGCAAGAGTAGAAAATGAAACAGGTTTGAAAATAAAATGTTTGCAAACTGATAATGGTGGGGAGTACACTTCTAAATTATTTGCTGATTTTTGCAACATCAAAGGAATTAGGCACATTCTTACCCTTTCTAATACAACACAAAAAAATGGAGTTGTTGAAAGATGCAACAGAACATTGCTGGATTGTGCTAGAACAATGGTTTCAGGTGCAGGCCTACCTAAGACATTTTGGGGAGAGGCAGTTATGACTAATGCATAGTTGGTGAATAGGTCTCCATAATATTCAATTGATAATGCTAATCTAGAAGTTGTTTGTAAAGGTAAAAACGTTTCATACAGTCATTTAAGAGTTTTTGGATGTGAGGCATTTATGCATATTCCAAAGGAAAACATAACTAAGTTGGAGGATAGGGCTAAAAGTTACATATTTTTTGGATATGGAGAAGATGAGTTAGGATTTAGACTTTGGGATCCTAAATTGAAATGTGTAATGAGATCAAGAAACATTAAATTCATAGAAAATGCGATGTTTAGTGAGTTGCAAAAGAAAGACAAGGACAAAAATGGCTCAGAAATCATAAGGACTCCTTTTAGCATAACTAAAGAAATTGAAAATGATGAAATTCATGGATTTTCTAGATCTGGAAACTTTGGACAACATGCTGAAAGTACATGGCAGCAAGCTGAGAACTTACGACAGCAAGGAGAAAATGCAGGACAACAAGAAAATGAGGTAGAAGATGATGAAGAAAAAGCTACAGATGTGTCTCATTGGGTTATAAGGTCAACCAAAACTACTAGACCTCCTGCTAGGTACTCTCTCTCATTGAATTATGTACTTTACAACGATAGTGGTGAACTAGAAATAGTGAAGGAAGCCATGACATGTGTTGATGTGACAAAGTGGAAGGCAACTATGAATGATGAATGGAAATCACTCCAATAGAACAAAACCTGGGAGCTAGTTCAGTTGCCAAAAGGGAGAAAATCCTTGAAGTGCATATGGCTATACAAAATTAAATCAGAGGAAAATGGGGAAAAATTTTTCAAGGCTAGGTTGATGGTGAAAGGCTATGCACAGAAACAAGGTATTGACTTTCAAGAAACTTTTTCTCTAGTAATAAAACACTCTTCTATACATTTAGTGCTATCATTGGTGGCCTGCATGGACTTAGAGTTGGAAAAAACTGATATAAAAATAGCATTCCTCCATGGAGATTTGGAGGAGGAAATTTACATGAAACAGCTAGAAGGGTATGAAGAACAACAAGGTTCAGGTCTCATTTGTAGACTGAAAAATAGTTTATATGGTTTGAAACAAGCCCCTAGGCAGTGGTATAAAAGGTTTGATACTTTAATGAAGAAGCTATCTTATAAGAAAAACAACCTAGACCATTGTGTGTATTTTTTTGGAGATGTTTTAGGTAAATTTAGAGTGTTGTTGTTGTATGTTGATGATATGCTAATTGTTGGAAATGATATAGTAGAGATAAAACATTTAAAATTGGAAATGGACAAAGAATTTGCTATGAAGGATTTGGGATAGGCAAAGAAAATTCTTGGTATGAATATTTACAGGGATAGAAAAAGGAAGAAGTTGTGGTTGAGTCAGGAAGATTACATTGGAAAGGTTCTAAAGCGTTTCAACATGGAGGATGCAAAACCTATAAGTACACATTTTTTAGCACAATTTAATTTATCAAAGAAGGATTTTCCAAAGTTAAAATAGGATTTTGAAAAGGTTAAAAATATCCCATATACTTTTGTTGTTGGGTCATTGATGTATGCCATGGTTTGTACACGTCTTGATATTGCTTATGCCATTGGAGTAGTTAGTAGATTTATGACCAACTATGGGTGGAATCACTGGTTAGATGTCAAATGGATTTTAAAATATTTAAAGGACACAAAAGCGCATTGCTTATGTTTTGGAGATGCTAATCTGCACATTGAAGGTTTTGTAGATGCAAACTTTGCTGTTGATCATGATGCAAGACGATCTTCTACAAGGTACACATTTATTTTTGGTGGTGCAGCAGTGAGTTGGTTGTCATGTCTACAACCACTTCTAATTTTATCTACAACTAAATTAGAGTACGTAGCCCTCATAGAAGCATGCGAGGAGATGCTATGGATGAAGAGATTTTTGCAGTCTATTGGATTAAAACAACAAAGGTATGCTGTGTTTTGTGATAGTTTGAGTGCAATCCATCTTGCAAAGAATTCTGCTAGGACAAAACATATAGATGTCCAATTCCACTTCATAAGAGAAATCATAGAGGATGGATTGGTGCATGTTCAAAAGGTCCATACAATGCTCAACGTTGCTGATGCTTTAACAAAACCAGTGATAGCTAAAAAACACATTTTCTGTAGGAAGAAGCTTGGGATAACTGAAGCTTAATCAGAAGTGCACAACTCTTAAAGGATGGTTGGACTTGTCTTCAAGGGGGAGTTTGTTGGAAAAATGAAGGCAAATACATTAATTGTTGTATTTCCTTTTATGTTGCATTGGATGTGGGGATGTGTTTTATCCCACATGTATTAGGATTGGGGTTTGATCCTAATGTTTCCTCATATATAGGAGGCTTGGTGTTTTATCCCACATGTGTTAGGATTGGGGTTTGGTCCTCATGTTTCTTCATAAATAGAAGCCTTGGGGTAGCCTTTAGGGTGTTCTTTGAAGTGAAAGCATTGTATCAAGGTTTTACCTTAGAGACGTGAGTCTTGTTCGTGTTGATCTAAGATTTGTTGAAATAACAGATTGGGTGTTTGGAAAAGTTACAAGGACGACTGGTGTCTTGAAGATTTGAGAAGAATAGAAGGCAGATCAACATTTTTGTGGAAGTAGGATAAAAAGGGCCAGAACCACATAACTCTCTATGTTCTTGTGCTATTTTTATTGTTTTCATTTTGCTTTCATTTTGTTATCACATCAAATGTTTGCTAGAGTTTAGAATGTTTTGAGAGTGACTTATAGTGTTTCTTGACATGCTACAATGCAATATTTTTCCTTTAATGATTTATTCAGATCTATAGGATTCTAATAATTTCTCTAGAGCATTTGTAGTGTGTTTTTAGATCTAATTGTTTTTAGATTTGATTATAACAATCATTAGTGGAAGGGAAGATGTTGTACCTACAAGGGACGCCTCATCCCTAGACCCCTCACAATCTAGTATAAGGTTCAACAAAGCACTACATTAGAACTATCCAATCTTTTCCATTTAGATAATTGCAACCACCACAAAATCAGGGCTATGTAGTTCTCCATGTGAAGGTAGTATGAATGCCCTTTTGAATGGCCAAGAGTTGGTATTGAATCTATCGAAGTTGAAGAAAATCCTTTTGAAGAAGCAAACAAGCCTATCATTGAAGTTTATGAGAAAGGTGAAAAGTATCTTTGGTCGGATGATGATGAGAAGGTATATGTAGAAGAAAGCTTAGATCATATTATGGCATAGTTGCCTATTGTGAACTTCCAATGGAATTATCCAAATGATGATAATGATCAAGATAATGCCTATGATGATGAGATATATTGGGATACACATAGAGTTTTTATGATTTGAAGCCATATGGAGAATATTCAAGCTAGATCTAAGCAAGAATTAATAAAAGATCAAAAGGTGGTGATCCCCTTTCATGAGGCAATTCTTAGTAGAAAATCATTTGTTGCTGTTGATGGATAGTTGCAATTTCTAGAATTATCTAAAGAAGCTATCTACAACTTTTCTAATTTATTTTCAGCAGGTTGGACTACTTCAATCAACTAGTCAGAAGCAATTTTAGATATTAAAGGTGCTAGCATTAGATTGGTATTTCTACTCTTTTTCACTGAAGAGGAGATTAAAAAGTGGAAGGAGCAAGGACATCACCATGTTCATTTGGGACAAATCAACATTCTAGTAAGTTCCAAGTTTAATTATGATCTAAATGTAGAATTTTTTGTTACTTTATTAAATAGCAGAATTATTAAAGATGATATAAATGATGATCAAAATCTAGTTTTGGAAATGTCAAAAATTTGTCAATTTAAAGGAGTTTTGAGTGCAGATGATCTTTGTTCGATTCAACCAAATTTTTAGTTGTCATTAGGAGATGAGCATATTACATCCACATTACTATTATATATAGAAATACATGGGGTTAAATTATTTCTAGGGTTAGTTTATGTTGCTATAGGTGCAAGGGCTACTTTTTAGTTGACCAACACCATTTTTATGAATCATAAAATAAAATGGGAAGTCAAGTTTATAGAAGGAAGTAAACATTTGTTAGCATGTAGAAGATCTATTGATGGTGATAGATATATTCAAGGATTTCTAAAAATTCAGAATAATCATCTAGAAATTTGAAAGAAATGTTGTAATAGATTAACAAGCATTACCAACAATGTTACCTATAGTTAAATATGATGAAGGATCTAGTTCTAGTTCCAGTGATCGTCCGAAACAAGAAAGGGAATCCCCTAACTTTGATTGTAAAGGCACAATCTTCATGTTCCAGTCACGAGAAGTAAAGGGAAAGCATATAGTCAAAGGAGGAAAATGTTCTCCAAAAGGTTCTTATTACACAACAGTCTCAAAAGATGAAATCCTAGAAACAAGAGCCAATTGCAATTATTTATTGGAACATAGTATTGAATCTGGTGATAATCAAAAGGAAGAAGTAAGACAGTTTGTTGAATTGGTCTATTTATTGTAACAATAATTTGAATAATATAGAAGATAAAATTGATGAAGTATTAAAGCATGTAGCTAACTATAAAAGTATTGTAAAAACTAAAAGAAAAGAAGAAAAAAAAATGAAGAAATAGTTTTCTATAGGAAGTCTTTAATTAAAAAAATTAGCTAAAGGTAGTCCTTATCAATAAATAGAAACTAAGAGAAAAAGAAGAAAGAATGCAAGCTTCAAAAGTAGAAAAACTTCAAGAAAAAATACAAAGATTGAAGAAAGAAAAGGCCTTAAAGTTAGAAGTTAAAGAAGAATCACAAAAATTATCAGAAGATTCAGAAGCATCAGAATTTGTAGTAAAGAAAACTTTTAACAATAGAGGATACCAAGGCCAAATTATGATGTCATATCCCACACCTAAAGGACAACCTCTACCATTTGTTTCTTTAAAGAACAACCTCTGCCATTTGCTACTCTAAAGGACATGATAGGTACTTCTGTTCCTATGTTGAATATTGATAATTTACCACCTAAAGAAGTACAACAGACTATTAGATTTTGTATTGATTAGTTGAGAATAGTTAAAGATGTTTTAAAAATAGATGAAAGAAATGCCATGGTGGGAGGATTATCTAGGACCTTATAATCAAAAACTAGTGGGAAAGTGTGATGCTAGATAGCCAAAACCAAGTGTTAGATAGTGGGTTGCAAGGTCTTTTTGCAACTATGATCATTGGATTTTTAGTAGATATGTTGATGAATTTAAGAGTACAAGATAGGCTTCTCCTTAGTTAAAGAAGGTTATATAGATTAGAAGATTTTGAATAATACAGTAATAAATATAAAAAGGAAGTGCATCACTTAGCTTTACACAAAAATCCACTTATAGCCTATATGTATTTAGGATCGCTACCAAGAAAATTGGGCTAGATAGTTATTGACAAGTAAATTCAAAATAATGTAAATCTCTCTTTGTAATATTTTGTTGATGTAATTCATATGGCTATACAATAATTACAACAATCATATCTACACATAGGACTCATGAAAATTATGCCATCACCAGCTACATGTGCTAATTTAGATGGAATGGTAGATAAGTTTGGCAAATGTAAAAAGCCTAGAAGAAAATTGGCAAATAGCAGACCAAAGTTAAGATGCTTTAGAAAAAGATATCAATCAAAAAGGTTTAGGCCTAATAATTTTATTAGACAAAGAAAAACTTCAAGAAATACAGAGCAAGTTAGTTGCTATAATTGTAGAGAAAAGGAATATTATGCATATCAGTGTCCTAAAATGTCAAATAAAACTCCACAAAAGGTAAAGAATTTCATCACTAAAAATGATTAAGAATGAAAACCAATAAAGTCAAAAGAGCAATTCGAATAATGTCTCAGAAAGGAAGAATAGATAAACAGTTTGTAGTGGAAAAAAAATTCAATTGACAATAGTTAAACATCAAAAGAATAATTTTCTCTAAAAATGGCTAAAAGAAGATGGATTTTACACAGTGAGGATATTTCTATAGAAGAGGATTGGAATTCTAAAGAACTAGAAGACTTAGATAAATTATTGAACCAGTCACAAGATGATACAGCTCAAAGAAGTGAATCAGAGGAGGAAGATGCATTCTTGTAAGCAAATAATTTTACTAACTCATTTTCTTTGCATGATACAAGCAAGACTAGACCTAGTAATTCAAAAAGTGGAATCTGGGTTGACAACGAAGATGAGAATACCTTACCCTTCTATTTAGAAAGTCTACCATTATTTTCAGAAGATGACTCAGATGACTCCTTTTTAGAAGACTATCTAGTTACCTCAAAGGTACCAACAAAGTTTATCATAACTTCGTATGCTAAAAAAATTAAAGCCAAATATCATGCTATTGGTGAAAGAAGGAGAAAAAATGATCTACCTAAGGAAATGCTTCATAAAATAAAGAAGACTATCTCTGAAGTCTCAATTCTACTCATTACTTTCTATGTTCATTATTGTATTCTTCAAAATCTTCTAATCTATATAACCTTCTTTGACTGAGGAGAATCTTGTTTTGTACTCTTAAATTTGTTGACATATCTATTGAAAATTTAGTGACCATAGTTGCAAAAAGACTTTGGAACCCACTATCTAACACCTAGTTTTGGCTATCTAATGTTGCACTTTCCCACCAGTTTTTCATTATCCCTAAGGTCCTAGAGAATCCTCCCACCATGGAATTTCTTTCATCTATTTTTAAAATATCTTTAACTACTCTCAACTGATCAATCCAATCTCTAATAGTCTATTGTACTTCTCTAGGTGGTAAATTATTAATATTCAGCATAGGAACAAAAGTACCTATCATGTCCTTTGGAGTAGAAAATGATAGAGGTTGTCCTTTAGATGTGGGATATGACATCATAATTTGGCCTTGGTGTCCTTTGTTGTCAAAGACTATCTTTGCTTTATAGTCTAATGCTTCTAAATATTCTGATAATTCTGGTGATTCTTTTTTAACTTTTAATTTTAAGGCATTTTCTTTCTTCAATCTTTGTATTTTCTCTTGAACTTTTCCTACTTCTAAAACTTTCATTATTTCTTCTCTTTCTCTTAGTTTCTGTTTATTGATAGGGACTACCTTTAGCTAATTTTCTTGTTTAAAGACTTCCTATAAAAACCTATTTTTTCTATCTTTTTCTTCTTTTCTTTTAGTTTTTACAATACTTTCATAGTCGACTACATGCTTCAATACTTCATCTATTTTATCTTCTATATTATTTAGATTGTTACTATAATAACTAGACCAATTCAACAAATAATTCAACTATCTTACTTCTTCCTTTTGTTATTACTAGATTCAATGATGTGCTCTAATAGATAACTACAATCAACTCTTGTTTCTAGGATTTCATCTTTTGAGACTATTGTGTAATAAGGGCCTTTCAAAGACCATTTTCGTCCTTTGACTATATTCTTTTCTTTTAGTTCTCATGACTGAAACATGAAGATTGTGCCTTTACAATCAATGTTTTGAGATTCCCTTTCTTGTTTTATATAGACACTAGAACTGTAACTAGATCCTTCATCATATTTAATTGTACGTAAGATTGCTAATAACACTTGTAAATCTATTACAACATTTCTTTCAAATTGTTAGATAGGATATCTGCTCCATTTCTTCTTAGTTTTGGGTGACTTTTGAAATTCTTGGTCTTTCAAAAACTTTTGAATTCTTGGAAATCCTTGAATATATTCATCAACATCAATAGATCTTTCACATGCTAACAAATTTTTACTTCCTCTTAGAAACTTGACTTTCCATTTTAATTTATGATTCATAAACATGGTGTTGGTCAATTGAAAAGTAGGTCTTGCACCTATAGCAGCATAAACTGACCTTGGTAGTAATTTAACCCCATGTATTGCTATATATAATAGTAATGTGGATGTAATATGCTCATATACTAATGAAAACTAAAAATTTAGTTCAACTGGACAAAGAGCATTTGCACTCAAAACACCTATAAGCTGACAAATTTTTGACATTTTCCAAACTAGATTGGGGTTATCATTTATACCATCTCCAATAATTCTACTATCTAATAAAGTAACAATTTTTTTTCATTTAGATCATAATTAAACTTGGAACTTACTATAATGTCAAGTTGCCCCATATAGACATAGTGATATCTTTGCTCTTTTCATTTTTTAGTTTCTTCTTCAGTGAAAAAGGGTAGAAATACTAGTTTGATGCCAACACCTTTAATATCTAAAATTTCTTGTAACTACTTGACTGAAGTAGTCCACTACATTGAAAATAAATTAGAAAATTTGTAGATAGCTTCTTTAGATAATTCTAGAAATTGCAACTTTCAATTAGTAGCAAGAAATGATTTTCTATTGAGAATTGCCTCATGAAAGGGGATCATTGCCTTTTGATCTTCTGTTAATTCTTACTCAGATTCAACTTGAATATTCTCCATATGACTTTAGATCATAAAAGCTCTATGTGTATCTCATTCTATCTCATCATCATAGGCATTATCTTTATCATTATCATTATTTGGATAAGTCCATTTGAGGTTCACATTAGGAAATTGTGCCATAATATGATCTAAGGTTTCTTCTACAAATACCTTCTCACTGTCATTTGACTAGAGATACTTTTCACCTTTCTCATAAGCTTTAATGATAAGCTCGTTTCCTTCTTCAAAAGGATTTTCTTCAACTTTGACATATTCGATACCAACTCTTGGCCATTCAGAAGGCCATTGATACTATCTTTACATGGAGAACTACATGGCCCTAATTTTGTAGTGATTGTAGATATATAGGTGGCCAAGATTAGATAGTTCAAATGTGGTGCCTTGTCAAACCTTGTACCAAATTGTGAGGGGTCTAGGAATGAGGCATCATTTGTAGGTACATTATCTCCCCTTCCATCGATGATGTCTATAGGGTTTCTTGTGTACTTGTTTTCTAAGTCCTCATTTGGATTTTAGAATTTTTCCTTAATGTGTATTCTCTCTTATCAAGAAGTTTTTGTGCCACTTGCTTCCCTCTAAGGGTTGCTCACTTATTTAGAGGTGTATTCCCTAGGTTTATTACCCTGGATCCATTAGATCTAAGGGAATTCCTTGGGGTGCCAAACCACATTGGGGCAAAGTTGTTACATTGAAACTCTATCAAAGTGGGTAAAAACTATATATATATATATATTTGAGTTGGGCATAGAATTTTCTTAAGTTTAGTGCACCTGTAAGATGTAGGTGCAATTGTGTTGTTTTTGAATAGTTGAGTGTGTTTGCCATTTACTCACAAGATACACATACACTCTTTTCAAAGGTGTTTATCCCAATTTGAACTGAAGATAGGATAGAAATTCTAATTTATAAATAGCCTTAGTCTACTCTAGAGACTGGTGTTCTGTATTATTTCATAAGAAAATATAGTAACAATGGGCTGGTTTCTACTAACACCACCATAGTGTAAGCTTGGTGCATACAATCGACAGTTTTTTTTATTAGCATAGATATTTTAAAAACTTAGTGGCCATGGAACAGGAGGTGATTTAAAGCACTGCTATGGTACTTGCAGGTAGGATTTTTTTGGGGAGGCTAAGGGAAGGACACTGGTCAAAGAAACACTGATTATTGTAGTCTAGATTGTCATTGTAGCTGATGTCCAGCATGCCGCAGTAGCATTGGTAGTAGCTGATCCTATCTTTTTTCCTTTCATCGGGTCCATGCCTACACTCGATGCCACCAATGATGATGTTGGTAATGATGCCATAGCCAGGAAGCCTTTTAGCTTCTATGTTTGCCTTGGTGGAAGTCCATTTGTCGATGATAATGTCATGGTAGGAGGGTTTCAGTGATTACGGAGTCATCTAGAACTAGATGGCTATTTGAAATGAGACTAGGGCATTGATGGCCACAAGTTTAGGATAATTGATGAGATCCAAGCCGAGGGCTTTGCTTACCTAAGAATAGTTAAATTTATACATTATCTAAATGGGATCGTGCCCATAAAACTTCTTACTTGCCACACACAACGAGCTGCTGCTTATGTCACAATAATCGTAAGAGACATTTTCACCATTTTCCTTCTTCCAGTAGTATCCCCATGCATATCAATTGTCTACACCTTCCTAGCTTCTTGGTTATAGTAAAAAGATGATACTGTCAGGACTTGGGAGTAACGAAATTGCAACTAACATGACATCACCAGCAGAATAAGAAAATTACAATGCTTGATAACATTTGTAACAAAAAACCTCATAAAGTCCCTTTAACAGTACCTACTAGTAGTTTCTTGCAAAGTCTGATTGAAGAAAGTAGCAAGCTTCCTCTTGTTTGTTTCAAGGTTTCCAGTGATGCCAAAACTAGGGAAGTCTTTGGCAACTGCGATAAAGGTAGAGTAGGCGTAGAATCCTAGGGTGTGGCATTGGTGATCATTGTGGTAGGGCAAAATTCCCCACAAAAAATCCTCCATGATGATATCTATGACTCTGTATTTTCTAGGCGATCTCAAAGGAGACTGATGCCACTAGCATTGGCATGCACAGATCTCACCATAATGGCCATTGGTGGTGCCATAGTATCCCTACTCGCTATAGCAGAAGCCCTCACCATAGAACTTGGCTACATAGTCACACTCCCCAACAGAGACCACCTTAGTTACTAGCATGGCCATAACCAAAGCAGCAACTACAATTCTCATCATTGTAAGCTGCTACATCTTCTTGCCATTGCTCATTTATCCTAACATGAAATGAATTAGTATGCTTATACATGGAGTTCTCCTTAATAGCGAGCTCTATATATAGGCATCAAGGGAGGCCAAGGTTGAAACATGGAGGCTTTTTCCACATCATGGATAATGTGAGTGATCAACAGATTTTCCATGGCAAAATCAAAGATACTAATGAATGTTTGGAACATGTTGGTACTATGAGGTACTTATAAAAAATTACTAATTTAATGAGTGTTATGATATTATGCTTATTGAATTGGCTCATCTAGAAAGAACTCATTAGAGTACTCTGTTGGTTTATGCTTTAGTGGGCTTTAAAGTCCCTTGTGAATTAAAGAAACTATGTTGTCCTTACTAGTTTTGATCTTATCCCAATCTCAATATAAAGGGACATGTAAATCCACACATTATGCCTTACATTAATACTCTCCACTCGTTTGTTTGGTTGGAAAAAGCAATGGTCACTCATTCTTACACTCATCTGGTAATGTTTCAACACTTTTGTTTTGTTGTGTTTTAGTGATCCTTGAATTTTCATTGATTTTGAATTACCTGATGAATCTACTTACCCATCACTTTAATGGTACTCTTGTTCATAAAGATAAAGATAAATATAGCTACCTATGTTTCTAGCATGTAATCACTTTAATGGTACTCTCATGCATAAATATAAAGATAGCTACCCACGTTTCTAACATGTAATCACTTTAATGGTACTCATGCATAAAGATAAAGGTAAAGATAGCTGTCCATGTTTCTAGCATGTAAATACTTTTGTTTTGTTATATTGTAGTGGTCCTTGAAATTTTATAGATTTTTAATTAATTGAAAAATCTACTAAACAATTTCTTTAATGGTACTTTTATGAATAAAGGTAAGGATAATTGATAATGTTTCTAACATGTAAACATTTTTTTTTGTTCTATTATACTGGTCCTTGAATTTGAGTTATTTTTGTTGTATTAAAGTGGTCCTTGAATTTTAGTTAGTTCTAGCTAAAGATAGTTGGCAATGTTCAATGGTCCTTGAATTTTCATCGATGAATCCTCTGACCCTAAGGATAGCATGGGTCTTGCTTATCTAGTTGCTAATAAACATGGGTCCTATCGTCATTGCTGGTTTACTGTATTGGTTCATCTCTTATCCTTAAAATTTTCAATCATTGCCTCCCATGCATGGTGTATGTATGGTATGATGAAAAAATCAAAAATATTCTGTACGTTTATACCATTAAAAAATATGAGAATTTGGGCATTTTGTGATACTTTAATATTTGGTTATAGACATCCATACTACAAGCATGCACACAACTCATATGGGTACAATCCTCTATCCATGTAAGTACTTCCATGGCCAAATTACCTATACTCCAAAGAATTTATTTATTATTAAAGTTTTTATATTAGATAACTCATTAATGAACCTAAAGCACTGTTAGACCAAGAAATCCTTTTTTTAAATCAGCCAATAGTTACATGTTACACAAACTTCTTTTAAGAAAATAAAAAGAGAAAAGAAAATAATCAAACTTAAGTTTATAAAAGAATAAAAAATAAAAATAAAGATAAAAAGAAAAATAAGGAAGAGGTGGTTAGAAAATAGAGGAAATGAATGCTCTCTTGTATTTTCAACATCTACAAATTGGTAAAATTACCATCCCAAGCTAAGAACATTTTAAAGTACTTATGCATAGCAAAACAAGTTTAAAGTTGACATTCTCTAGGCATAGGGAAAGCCATCATTGTAACAAATCACACACTAAATGATATGATGAATGTTCAAAATTTCAAACAAACACCTCCAAGAGGCTCTGTGTAGAGCTTCAAAGGTTGCATGGTTATCTACACAGACAACATGTGTGCAATTCGTTAAGAACTTATCATGACTAATGCGTGTTAGGTAGGATAAGGATCTGTATTCACTTAAGAATACTTCACAAAACAAACTTGTGCAAAACCAAAGCATAGAAAACATTAGGATTTCTATTAAAAACTTCAAACACTCATGCTTTACAATGGTAGGGGTCTCCTTCTTAAATAGAAGTGGAAAAGAGAGAAATAAGAGAGGAATAGAGATAAAGTTACATCATTTACATCACATTAACATAGTAATAATTACAAACATGCTTTCATCAATGTGCCTTTAAAATGGCTGAGTGCACACTTCACATTTTAGACCTTGATACTTAACAATCGTGACATGTCTTTATCAACTTTGTTATTTCGTCTAGCATTATTGCTGGTGTAGTGGTAGCTTTTGGCGATAGTTGAGATTCCTCGAATGGTGGGGTTCTTTCCACAACACATTCATTCTAATAGAAGGTTACATCTTGATAAAATTTGATGCGTTGGAAATTTTGATAGAGTGCATTCTCCCAACTATTCCATTCTAGCAGAGTTGTCAGATAGTTATGGGCTATCTGATTAGTGAATAGCTAGCGACAAGTTAGCAAGATTTACAATCAAATTTGCTGAACACCTTTTTTGCAGCCACTCTTTAAATGAGTTCTTATTTATTTGGTAATGGCCATTTGATGTTGACTATAATTGCATTCAAAGGAATGTAGTTGATCACCATTCTTGCCTTGCCTCTCTTAACTTCAGCATGGTTTCTAACTATGAAGTAGACAAAAGAATAATTAGAAGTGGAAATTCTTATTAGTCTTTTTCTTAAAAATTCAGCCACTTGGGTTTCTACTTCAATTTCATCCATTCTATTCATGGGTATTATTTTGCTTTAGACTAGTATTGGATGCATTGTGGGAATTTTAGAGGAACTCTTGGAATTGTAAGCTTTTGTTTCCCACTGTCATGACTACCAATTCTTTTCCTACTATATATGGAGAGAAGTGATCCATGAAGTTAGCTCCAAGCCCAATATCAAAACCTCCATCATTAATTTGTACAAAATCTAATTCACCAATGAGCTTATCCTCTAGAGCAAACTTATTGAGATGCTTCATACCATTCATGGTGTTTATTTTGAATGGCCTAACCAACTCAACCTAATTTTCCATGACATTTTGGTGTGAAAAATTTAATGTTACTTCTATGTCAATGAAGGTTATAAACTTTCATCATTTTACTTTTCCATCAACTACTACTTTGATTGAAATGAGTAGCAATGAGACTTTGGAGATAGTCTTCTTTATTTGATGAAGCATTTCCTTAGGAAGATCATTTTTTCTCCTTCTTTCGCCAATAGCATGATATTTGACTTTAATCTTTTTAGCATAAGGAGTTATGATAAACTTTGTTGGTACCTTTGAGGTAACTAGACAATCTTCTAAAATGAGGGATTCATATGAATCATCTTCTAAAAATAATTGTAGATTTTCTAAACAGAAGGCTAAAGGCTTCTCATCTTCGTCATTAGCCCAGATTCCACTTTTGGAATTACTAGGTCTCGCCTCGCTATCCTGCAAAGAAAATGAGTTAGTAAAATTATTTTTTGACAAGAATGCATTTTCCTCTAATTCACTTCTTTGAGATGTATCATCTTGTGATTGGTTTAGAAATTTATCTAATTCTTCCAGTTCTTTAGAATCACAATCTTCTTCTATAGAAATATCCTTACTATATGAAATCCATCCTCTAGTCATATTTAAAGAAAATTCTTCTTCTGATTCTAAACTATTGTCAGTTGAATTTGTTTCCCATTGCAAATCATATATATGTTCTTCCTTTCTAAGACATTTTTCGAATTGCTCTTCGGACTCTATTGGTTCTCATTCTTAACCATATTCAGTGAAGAAAGCCTTTACCTTTTGTGGGGTTTTATTAGACTTTTTAGCACACTCAGATGCATAATGTCCATTTTCTCTACAATTATAGCAACTGACTTGCTTTGTATTTGTTGAAGTTTTACTTCATCTAATAAACTTATTGGACCTGAACCTTTTTGGTTGATATCTTTTTTTAAAGCATCTTAACTTTGGCCTACTATTTGCCAATTTTCTTTTGGGATTTTTACTTTTGCCAAAGTTAGCTACCATTTCATCTAAATTAGCACATGCAGCTCGTGATGGCATAATTTTTGTGAGTCCCATATGTAGATGTGCCTGTTGTAATTCTTATTTATCCATATGAATTACATCCATAAAATATTGCAAAGAGAGATTTACATTATTTTGAACTAACTTGTGGATAACTATTTGGTCCAATTTTCTTGGTAACAATCTTAAATACATATAAGCTCTAAATCTGAGTGAAGTACAAGGTGGAGTGTTGACTCCTTCTACATATTGTAGTCCATTAAGGTACATCCACCCTCAAGTTGTTTACCAAAAAGGATAAGTCTCTATTGGTAAGGAGGAATACCTTCCTTGTCTTGAATTTTGGCCTTGAAATTATCAATGGTGTTAAATCTCTCTACCTCTAATGTATTTTTCTTACCAGTCAATGTCTTTACAAAAATCTACATCCCTCCTCTCAAGCAGAGAACCAAATGGAGAGTAGACTCTTTTGAATGTGGTAGTTGGCAAGGGGCCTACCATCCTCTAGTTTCATTCCTACAAACATCAACCTCTGTTGGTTTGGAGGAATGCCTTCTTTGTCCTATATTTTTGCCTTCACATTATCAATGGTGTCCAAGCTTTCCACTTTCAAAGTTACGGTCCTCCTAATCAAAGTCTTCACAAAAATTTGCATTCCCCCTCTAAGATGGAGGACCAAATGGAGGGTCAACTCTTTATAAATGTTATAGTCTGCAAGAGTCCTGTCATCCTCTAGTTGCTTTCCAATGAATATTAGTCTTTGCTGGTTTGGAGGAATACCTTCCTTATCTTGTATCTTAGCCTTCACAATGTCAAAGCTCTCAACCTCCAAAGTGATGGTCTTTCCCATGAGAGTTTTCACAAATATCTACATATTTGCTAAAGAATTCTTCTCACAATTCAAAGAATCTACAAAATGAATTGAAAAACCATAAGACATGAACATGAAAATTCCACATCAAAAAATTTGATAGTTAACTATATTGGGTTGAAGCCAAGGAGGTGACTTAAAAAATTAACAATTTTCTTTTTATAGGAAAACAATGGAAATTAAATGTAAAGAACCTTGACTTGTTTCAACACCAAGTGTAAGATAAAATGGCCAATATTTGACTCCTACTTACTTTACAAAAATTTCAATTACACACACTTATGTTGGTAAGAGTAAAAAAATTCACCAAAAAGGATTGAAAATTAATGGCTAGCCAAGGGTACCTCTCAAAAAAAACCATTATACAATCAATTTAGAAGACTATTTTCAAACTTAATTATCATGTTAAATGTCAACAAAATTTGTAAAAGCAATTTAAAATAAAAAAATAGAAGGAAAAAATGAAAGAAAAACTCAAAAACTTCTCCAAGCATTTAAATAACCAAAGATGTAAACATATTTAATCAAAAAAATTATCTAGAAACCACAACAACAAAGCCAGTCGAAACAAACCCTAGACCTCTATTACATGTAGCTTCAAAAGGAACCTGATGAGGTTTAAAAGGTCTAAACTTATTTTACAGTGAGTATCCCAAAAAAATAGATATACGGGAAAAAATTTCCACCCCTAAGACAAAAGAAATAGATCCAGAGAAATTAGAACATGCTGAAATAACAACATAACTATCATAGCCTCTTGAGTTGTCGCAATCATAGGCTCATGTGTAGGCATATGTGAGTTACAATTGATCTACACTTGGAGTGTGGAAAGACATCTGGTACTGCTAGGCAAAGCTAGGTGCGATGCATGCGAGGGGACTACAACTGGGTTTGTCCAGATGTAGCGCATGCACATTTGGAGGAAGCCAGATGCAATGCATGCGAGGGGACTACAATTGGGTTCACTTAGATGTAGTGCATGAAAAGGGGTTACGTGCATACTCTTTGGAGATGCAAGTGATGCGGTTGTAATGCCAGTCATGGGAGTGCACTGGAAAGGTCAAGTATGCTCGTGCCCATAAAAGCAGGAGGTGCTGCTCATATTGGGCAACCTCCTTTGCATGTTGTAACATATTTCTTTGGGAGTAAATGTTGGGAGTTTTCTTGTAGGCGTGTTTCTATTGAGCTTGAGCATCGTTGTGCATTCATTGCGAGTAGCTAGCTAAGTTGGGGCACTTAGTGCTATCACCTAGTAAGAAAAATTAGCCATTGCGATTCACCTAGTGATAGTTGGTATCAGAGCAAGGCTATTCGTGATGGAGGACCTTGCTGAGTATGTCATTGTTTTGAAAGTGTTGATCGGAGCTCCTACTCCTAATGCTCGATCCCTTGCTGACTAGGTAGTTCTACACCATAGGGAGATTAACGAATTGTAGCAAAACAATGATGTTATGCAAAGTGAACTCGAATCTCATGTTGGTGAGATCGAGAGTGTAAAGGTACATTTGTCATTCCTTGAAGATGACCTTGTATTACTAAAGAAGATCATTTTAGGATCTTCAAATGCTAGTGGGATCTCGGACACTTCCAAACTAAAAGTGTTGGAGCCAAAACAGTTTGGAGGGAGCTAAAATGCAAAGTAGCTAGAAAACTTCCTATGGGACATGGAACAATACTTTTGTGCTACCCATGTTCCTAAGGATCATAGGGTTATGATAACGAACATGTATCTTGTGGAAGATGCAAATCTCTGGTGGAGGAAATGGTTGAAGAATAATCTGAGTGTTGGCTGCCCCCAAATCACAATGTGGGAGGTGCTAAGAAAGGAGCTAAAGGATCAATTCCTTCCTTTGAATGTTGCATGGGTGGCATAGGAGTCCCTTAGAAATCTGAGACACACCACTACCTTTCATGAATACGTCAAGGAATTCAGTTCCTTGATACTAGACATCAAAAATATGTCTAACGAGGATAAGTTATTTAACTTCCTTTTAGGGTTGTAGTTGTGGGCTCAGGCTGAGCTGAGAAGGCAAAACGTGAAAGATCTACCAATAACCATAGCCGTTGCAGATGGCTTGTTCAATTTGAAATGGGGAAATTTTGGATCCAATTCAAAGTGGAAGAAGCCCTAGGATGAGGGTAAGAAGGGAGGAAAATAGCATCGAGGCCCTAAAGACAAGAAGAAGGAGGGGGTGCACTCCAAATTCAAGGGAGATGGAACCTCCCAAGGAAAGAAATTCTCGTCTGGGTGCTTTATCTATGATGGACCACACCAAGCTCATGATTTCCCTTCGAGAGAGAAGCTCTCCATACTCAGACTTCAGGAGGAGTCTGAGGGAGATTACAGCAACCCAAGGTGTAAGCCATTATAGTTACTAAATACTCTTTCTTACCAAAAGTCCCCTCCAGCCAATGAGCTGATATTCGTGGAGGTCTTACTCAATGGATAGAAGGTAACTGTAATGATGGACATGGAAGTGACAAACAACTTTATGTCCCAGCGGTTGGTTGATAAACTTGGCTTGACTGTCACCAAGAGCCAAAGAAAGGTTAAGGCTATGAACTCAAGAGCACAACCAGTTCATAGTGTGATCTCTTATCCTCTTAGAGTTGGCCTCTAGGAGGATGATTGTAATTTTTTTGTCATCTCTTTAGATGACTTTGAGTTGATTTTTGGGGTTGAATTATTTGTAAGGGCCAAAGCTTTAGTCACACCACAATTGGGGTGAATGTTAATTGCCAATGAAACGCAACCCAATTTTATCCCTATCAAATGTAAAGAGCCCAAATCAATGTTTCAATTGGTAGCTCAAATGAATTTGGGGGTAAAATGAGGTGAAGTCACTGTGCTGGATACCTTGGTGGAGATCAAGGAGAACCACATGGTGGAAGTGCATGATTGTGTGGGGCATCTTCTAACAGAATTTGCAGATGTGATGCCGCCCGAGTTACCCAAGGTCTTACCTCCCAGAAGGAGGGTAGAACATTAGATCAAGTTAGAACTTAGGGCAAGGCTGCCTGTGATGGAACTTGCTGAGTTGTGTAAGCAACTAGATGAGCTATTGGAGGCCAGTTACCTTCAACCTTCGAAGGCACCATATGGAGCATCGGTGCTCTTCCAAAAGAAGCAAGACAACAGGGCATTAAACAAAATCATCATAAAAAATAAGTGCCTAGTGCCGAATATGAAAAACTTGTTTGATCGGTTGGCAAGAGCAAGGTATTTTACCAAGATCGATTTGAGGTCTGGGTATTGGTAGGTGTGGATCGCTATTCGTGATGAAGAAAAAATAGTGTGTGTAACTCGGTATGGATCTTTCAAGTTTTTGGTGATACCATTTGGGCTCACCAATGCCCCTACCACATTTTGTAATTTGATGAATGATGTTTTATATGAGTTCCTAGATAGATTGGTGGTGGTTTATCTAGATGATATTGTTGTGTATAGCGAGAGTCTCGAGGCTCATGTAGAACACTTGAGGCAGGTTTTCTCAAGGCTGAAAGAAAACCACTTGTATGTAAAGAAAGAAAAATGCAAATTCAGTGTCTAGGAGATCTTGTTCCTTGGTCACCGAATATCCAAGAGGAAGATTTGGATGGATGATCGGAAGGTGTAAGCGATTGTGGAGTGACCTACTCCAAAGAAGGTGCCTGAGTTATGGTCCTTTTTAGGACTTGCCAACTATTAACGATGGTTCATTGAGGGCTATGCAAGGAAGGTAGCCCCCTTGACCAATTTACAAAAGAAGAACCAAACATGGGTTTGGTCATAGGCTTGTGAGAAGGCCTTCAAACGAATCAAGGAAGATGTAATGTCAGAACCAGTGCAATGGTTGCCCAACCTTGAAGTTCCATTCAAACTTCATATTGATGCATTTGATCGAGCTATTGGTGGAGTCTTGGTGCAAGAGAGACATCCAATTACATTTGAGAGTAGGAAGCTCAAGGATGCAGAGTAGCGATACACTGCTCATGAGAAGGAAATGACGACGGTGGTGCATTACCTGAATGTATGGAGGCATTACCTATTGGGAATGAAGTTCACAGTGGTCACAGATGATGTGGCCAATACATACTTTAAAACTTAGAAGAAACTCTCCCTGAAGTAGGCAAGGTGGAAAGAGTACCTTGCAGAGTTTGACTTCGATTGGGTTCAACAACCTGTGTGGGAGAACTAGGTAGTGGATGTGCTAAGTTGAAAAGAAGTTTAGGTTTATGTTGCAGCGTTGTTGAAATTTTAGTCAAACTTCATCAACATGGTGAAAGAAGCTAAAGAAGCAGACAAGACCTATTTTCAATTAAGAAAACAGGTGCATGAAGGCCTTGTGAGAAAGTATTGGTTTGAGGCTGATCTCTTGTACGCTCAAGGGAATAGACTGTATGTTCCTAAGGGTGAGGGACTATGACATGAAATCATGAAGAAAACTCATGACACCAAATGGGTTGGACACCCAGGAATGAGGTGGATGCTAGCTCTTCTATCTTGAGGCTACTTCTGGCCTAAGATGGAAGAGAATGTAGAATTATATGTGAGAACCTATCTAGTATGTCAAGTAGAAAAGAAGGAGAAGAAGAAGCAGGATAGGTTTCTTCAACCTCTTCCAATCTTGGAAAGATC
This sequence comes from Gnetum montanum, assembly GCA_015680685.1. NCBI lineage: Eukaryota > Viridiplantae > Streptophyta > Gnetopsida > Gnetales > Gnetaceae > Gnetum > Gnetum montanum. The sequence continues at coordinate 655,086 of MNCI01012880.1, forward strand.
ATGTTAGTGTATCTCCTTGGACTTCATCATGGGCTTCCCATAGGTGGATGGAAAGGCATCAGTATTGGTTGTGGTCGATCGATTTTTAAAGTATGTAGTGTTTGTAGCTGCACCTTAGGTGTGCACTACAAAAGAAACTGTTGAACTCTTCTTTCGGTATGTTGTAAAGGTATTTGAGGTACCACATGATATTGTAAGTGATTGGGATGCCTAATTCACAGGGAAGTTCTGGGTGGCATTTTTCTCTTTGATGGGATTGGAATTGAAATTTTCCATAGCCAACTATCCCCAGATGGATGGGCAAATGGATCGAGTGAATGCTTTAGTCAAAGAGTATCTTTGCCACTTTGTAACTGCAAGTCAATGGAATTGGGTTGCATTATTGGACACCATCCAATTCTACTACAACTTGCATCAAACTTCTTCAACGAGGTTGAGTCCTACAGAGTTAGTCTTTGGACATCAGCCCATAATGCCCTTGGAGGTGGCAAGATCATAGTCGCAAGGGAAATGCCCTACGACGTATCGCTTTGCACATGATAAGTAGGAACTCTATGAGGAAGCTTAGGATAGCTTAGCTAAGGTACAAAGACACATGAAGAAGCATGCTGATCAGAATCAGAGGGCGGTTGAGTATAATGAAGGGGATAATGTCTTGTTAAAACTTACTTCCCAAATCTAGAAGAAGGTCACTGATAAGCGGTATCACAAAGCCCTTCTTTAGAGATATGATGGACCATTCGAGGTTGTGAAGTGGGTGGGCAATGTGGCCTACTGATTCAAATTTCCAGAGTGGATGAAAATCCATCTGATGTTTCATGTAAGCTTCCTCAAATCCTTCTATGAGGATGAGGACATAGCGAGGCATCAAGTTAGGAGAGCTCCTCTTGGCATTTGAAATGAATTTCGGAGAACGGATAAGAGAATTTTTAGTCATTGCATCGAGGGTGTTAGTCGAAAGAACCAGAACATTGACTACTTAGTCCAGTGGAAGGGCTATAGTATGGAGGACGCCACATGGAAATGTGATGTTACCCTATAGAAGTTTGAGGATGTGATCAAACTCTACCTAGAAGGACTTTTGACAAGGACATCAAACTCATCCGGTGGGGGTGGGTTTGTCACAGCCTCTTGAGTTGTTGCAATCATAGGCTCATGTACAAATGTACATGAGTTACAATTGATCTAGACTTGGAGTGTGGAAAGACATCTAGTACCACCAGGTGAAGCTAGGTGTGATGCATGCAAGGGAACTACAACTAGGTTTGCCCAGATGTAGCACATGCACATTTAGAGGAAGGTAGGTGTGACGCATGCAAGGGGACTACAACTAGGTTTGCCTAGATGTAGTGCATGAAAAAGGGTTACGTGCATACTCATTGGAGATGCAAGTGATGCGTTTGTAATGCCAGTCACGGGAGTGCACTGGCAAGGCAGAGTACACTAGTGCCTATAAAAGCAGGAGGTGCTGCTCACATTGGGAAACCTCTTGTGCGTGTTGTAACATATTCCTTTGTGAGTAAAGCGTGTTTCTGTTGAGCTTAAGCATCATTTGCATTTGCTACAAATAGTTGGCTAAGTTGGGGCACTTAATGCTATCACCTAATGAGAAAAATTAACTGCTGCAATTCACCTTGTGATAGTAACCACCCTTAAGGGGAAAGAAATAGATCCAGAGAAATCACAATGTGCTAAAATAACAATGTAACCAGAAGGAAGAAGATGAATAACCCAGAATTAAATAATAAGATTAAATAAGGTCTTGTTACCAATTTTCCAAATAGTAAAATAATGACAAAGATAGTGAAAATTTCTATGCCCAGCTCTAGACCAAACTTGATGCAATGAAAAAACCCTTTGAATCTAGACTGCTGAACCACAACCAGAATTAACTTGAAACGCTTGATAATAGACTCTAGCATTCAAAATTCATTGTAGGGTCACAATCATCTGTAATGAATGAGAAAATGCATGATGAACAAAATCAATAATGAATAAGGAAAAACCCTATAACATTCAGAAATAATATAGAAAAAATGGTACCATCTAAATGATCTAATGTTCTTGAAGATAGATGGAAGCTGATAAAAATTCTTTAATGAGAAGGAAAAGACTTAAGTATAACAAAAGCCTTCAAAAGAAAATTTTCAAATCTAGACAAAACAACATAATACTATCTCGTACCTGCAAGTGATGACAAAGATAGAAGTCTTAGAGATTGAATTATCAAATAACCACATAGGAGCCTAATAGAATAGTGTGCTTACCTAAGTAGAAGCATTGGGATTATATCACATTAGGCCGTTCAAGATGAGCGATGGGTCTAGAAATTTCCTAAAATTTTTTCACATCTATTTGCTACAATTATTTCCTTGTCAAAAAGTGTTTATTTCCAACTTGTCAACATGCACGTGTGGCTTCAATGGTCAGCTGTGAACTTTCTGATTATGTGAAGACGATGAAGGGGCCTTTGCTTTTCCAACAAGGGCTTTTTGTTACTTTCCATGTTGGGAATGACATTTTAATACCTACCAAGTACCAACCTTTGCATCGGTGGTAGATCTAGTTGGATATCCATTTGTGAAGGAACACATCGTGGATGGAGAAAAACATGCTAAAATTGAATAATATATATATATATATATATATATAGAAATTCTAAAGAAAAATTTTAATGTTTGAGGATACATTTTTAAATTTTCATTTTTATAACTATTTTTAAAAAATGTTTCTTTTCAAGTAGGAAGAGGATCAAACCTTTCCCTTCTCAAAAGCAGCCTCATAGGTTTTCACTTATTGCTAAAAGGTATCTTGTAAAAAGACCAAGAACACTATTATAGTACTGCCCATGAAGAGCATTATATGATACCATGCTTCAGTCCCAAGTTTTGTAACCAAGATGGTGTTGTTATATAAGAAATGATGTAATTATTGCAATAAGGCCCTTAGTGAAAGGGCATACTATAATAACATGCATGTCTCTTGAAGTGACCATTGGGGGTTTGACCTAAGGTATTTTAACCCAAGAATTAGTAGTTGTATCAAAATAGAGTTGTGAAGTCATAAAAGGTGAGTAACAAGTACTAAGTGAAGTAAAACAAGAAGAGGACTAACCATCCTTTATTAGCTAGCTATAGGCCTAACCATGGTGGTACTGCTGGATTGCTTCTAATGGATAGATGCTGAAGGAAGATAACCTCATGGAATCCTTAGAACATGATCTAGATACATATATTATTTCAATATTTTCTCATTGATAAAGTTCATGTTCATTTCCTTTTGCATTTTTCCTATTGTATTATTTTCAGATAATGTTGAATGTAACGTATAGGTGACATTTTCCATGAAATCTAGGAATAGGAGGTCACAACTTGTATTAGGGCAAACCACAACCTAGGACTGATCAGAATCAAGGACTAACTATAATCAAATGATGAACTACAAGCCACAATCCAGGGTGAATCATGAACCATTATCAAATGTGCATGATGTCTAAGATGAACCATGCCATTCAGTAAGTTACTAAATGGGTTGTACATAATCCAAGGATATTAGCAATCAAACTTCAATGAGTTTTAAGTATACATCAAGAAGTTACACCAATTTTACTATACTTTGATAAAACAAGAGTAATGCCAGTCTAGGTAACTCTTACCTATTTCACAGTGATATTAGACTTGGTCATAGTTATTTAAAAATGTAGAGCAATAGGTTTTAATTTAGGAAAACAACTTAGGTAATCCTTAGAGTTCCTAATACAAAGCTAGATATATTCTTTCTTGAGTTCTAGGAATGATCCTATGATGAGTAGTGAGGTATCCCTACGCTCAACCATAAGAATATGAGCATACAGGCATGATCCAGTCAAATTCCAAAGACTAAGTGTTTACGTGCCTTTGTGGAATAAGGATGGGTTGATTAGTTGTTTTCTTCCCAAGCTTACTTGTATAGCATGATTGTATGGTTAAGTAAACTTGAGGTACATGATTTTTATAGTTTTTATGTTTTTATGTCCTAGTGTTACAAAGGAAGGAGAGAGATAACTAAGTAACTAATTTTGATTTAACTACTTACCTATGCTTTAAGTAGTCCTAACACCAGCATCTTTTCTCACTTGCCCAACACATCTTGAACCAGTGCAATACTATTGGGATTACCAAATGCTAATCATTACTGGGTTACCAAGCGTTACATGCATGTTCAAAGTGATCGTACTAAGTGTGTTTACTTAGGAGAGTTGTAGGGTGAGAGAGAGAACATTAATTAAGTAAGAAAAGCATTAAGTAATAGAAATTTACATTAATTAATCTATTCTAAATGTTACGAGGTTTATCACAAAGTTCGTCTTTATTACCATGCACAAGGTATGCTTAGGTACACAATGCTCGAATGAAGATCTGTTCACTTTATGACTCCTACTGTGGGCACTCAAAAATAATTCTATCTATGGAAAGGGAAAAAGGTAAGAATTTGGGTAAGGGACTAAGACTAACTATGCAAACCAATTGCACCTACCTATTATTTATAGGCAATGAGGTGTGCCATGATATCGCATACGAGATATTGCATGGAAGGCTCTAATATCGCAGATGTGATATTGCAACTCATTATACCCCCATGACTGAATGAAAGCTTGTCCTCAAGTTCCTTACAAAATATTGGGAAGGTATGGGATTATTGATTGAATGAGTACTGACAGCAATAGGGAATAACAGACTCAAAGTGCCTAGTGAACGAATCGATAAAAATATTACAACATTGGTGTTCACACCCTTTGTGGTGAACACTGTACATAGATGACATCTAGACCCTCATTCGATAGCTTGAAGAGACAGTAAAGAAAATGAGGCACGTTGCTACCAATTTCATGACTGTGCCTTTCATTGTTTATCCATAGCCATGCAACCAAACTTGTTCATAACATAAACGCTCCAACTCTAGTCCATCCTGAGTGCTTCCTCCTATCCCAATCCATAGTAAAACATCACAAAAATTTTAGCAACACTTCTAGACAACTTTAGAGCCTCTAAAATGGCTTCAAGTAGCCCACCATGGAGCAAGCAAGGTTCCCCTGGGGCCCACAGATCATGACGGCAAGTCTCGCGTAAGGATTAGCGTCACCAATGTTTGGGGCCTCGAAACTGAGTCCAAATAGGCTAAAATTAACCACAAGGACCCCCCATGACCTTCGCCAAGGTTCCCAGCAGCTCCCAACCTTCAGAAAATCAAGATTCGGGCCTTAAAAGAGGTGTTTTCTATTGATTATGCTGCGGTTACATTTTCTTACACTGCAGAGCGTAAGGATGCATAATCACTATTCATTAGCGTAAAACACTATTCATCAGGTGAATACTATTCACTGCGTAAAACACCATTCACTGCACAAACACTATTCATCGAAGTTTCAGAAAATTCCAGAAAAGTTTCAGAAAATGGTAGAAGATCATCAACATCAGCAACTTCTGGAAAATCAAAATTCGGGCCTTAAAAGAGGTGTTTTCAGTTGATTACGTTGTGGCTACACTTTCTTACGCTGCATAGCGTAAAGATGCGTAAACACTATTCACAGCATAAAATACTATTTACTGTGTAAAACACTATTCACTGCACGAACACTATTCACTACATAAAACACTATTTATCACATGAACACTATTCATCAACTTCCAGAAAATTTCAGAAATATTTTAAAAAATGGCAGAGAATTAACAGCATCAGCAACTTTCAGAACATTCCAGAAAATTTCAGAAGGACTCAAAAACAAAGAAGTTTCATGCAAACGAGGGTCAAATTTCTCTTGTTGTACAGTTCATTGTAAATCGACATGTGTGCGAATGTTAGGCCCTCATGTTTAAATTAAATGTACTTTCATGGGCTTGAATAGCCCTTAAATTGTAAAAAATGATGTACCTAATCAAGAATGTAGTTTGTCGACACACATCCAACTGATGCACAATTGTCCAACACATATCCAACTCTCGCCAGCATGCATCCAAACCAAGCACAACTATCCATTGGACACATGTTACCAGATCCACTTTCCTCTCATCTCTCACCCGTTGATTCCATTCTGAAATTCTGTGTTGGAGCCCAGCCCAACCCTATAAATACCATGTCAATTCACATAAATCAGGGGGAGGCAATGAGAGAGATTGGCAATTCAGAGAAGGACAGAATCTGCAATCCTTGGGCGCTTAGCACACTTGACTGTTGGCATCCAAGTATTTCTCACGTTCATCACATTACATCATCGCATCATTACTTCAGACATCATCCTGGGGCTTAGTGCTTGACTTGCCATCCACACATGCAGCTACACTTTGACCGGTGCATACCTTTTTATTAAACAGTACAATACAATTCATTGTCTTCCATTTACATTGTTTAGCTCTATTTATGCTTTGTTTATAATATAGTTCTATCTACACTTTATTTATAATTCAATACACTTTTTTACATTTTTTATCACTATTTGCATTCTGTTTACATCCCGTTTACATCCTGTTTACATCGTTCACGATAACCCCAGCGCTAGTCGTAGCTTACACTCAGGGAAGTCCTTGGTTGATTTGTGTGCAAACCATCCAAGGCACTGTGCCTTCATTCCATTTTGTAGCTTGCCCTCAAGCAAAGGCAGGGTTAGCTATGGCTGCCCGACGATCTCTTGGTGTCTGTTTCCCTTTCAGCCTTACATTGACGATTTAGGTCAGTACAGTTTTTGGTGCTAGAAGGAGGGCCCTTTCTTATTATTGGTTAAAACCTCACTACCTGTCAAATCTCATCCATCTTGCCCATTTGAGTCTCTTCATCCCTATTGATCACACTAAGCTTGTGTCACCTCACACTACAACTGCTTATGATCCAACTCCATTTGTCTATCCCAGTCCATTCACATTTATTATGGAATCTTCCCAAGTCAACCCAGTAACACTACCAATTACTTCAAACCTTGTGACTGCTACGGAATCTATAACCATTATTGAACACATAAATCCTCAAGGCCCTACACACCAATCCCTCAGGCTACAGGGCAAAGGATCTATTCATGCAACTCTTACACCCGAACATTATAATTTTATCTGTGTCAAAATCCAAGCCAACCTACCCATTGATCATGTAGAGAGGGAAGCTAAGCGAGAATATGAATTCATCCACAAAGGAGGACGTGAGTTTATTCCTTCTGCATTTGACATAATCCCACTATCTGAAAACCATCATAAACTCATATCCCAACTTCTTATGGCTAGAAGTCAAGCCTTACAACTACCTCCCATAGAGCCTCAAGATGAAGAAGATGACTTTGCAGCCCAATCTGAACATGGAGGATCATATCATACTATTAGCCCCCATGCCCACACAAACCCATTATTCCATCCTTTCCTGGAAGAAACTATGTTTCCTTCTTCATCCACAAACACTCGAGGACCTGTTCCCCATTCCATTCCTATCTTCTCCATGCTCAATAACATTCACTCTGATGCATCCAGTTCCATAATTCCTCCACTAGTACAGTCCCAACAACTCACCCAAACCAGCGTAGGGTCAATCCTCCAACCTCAAGTAATTGGAATACCGTCAGTCATACCAGCTTCCACATCCACCCATTACATACCCCAGATGCAAATTCATAGGGCACCATTGATTACTCCTACCCAACATGTTCAAGATGTTACCTCACAACCTGTGGCTGGGCAGTGGGTTCCACCAGTAGTCTCAGTCCTGAATACCATCCCACCACAACAAATGTTTGCCCAACAACCTGCTTTTCCACAAACAATGCAACAATTAAACCATTATCATCTGTAATCCACTCAATCCACCGGTTTGCCTACCACCCAAGAATTGGTAGACACACAAAAAATGATGCACTCGTTGGCAGAAGAACTAAAATGCCTTAAAACCTTCAATAATGAGGAAGTCAAGGTACTAGATTTCTATCAAGATGACCCAATTGACCCCTCAATTCCACCCTTAACTTTGCCAAAAGGAGCCTCATTACCTCAACTGACCAAGTAAAATTCAGAAGGGGACCCAAATGCCCACCTAGTGACATTTAGAACCGAAAGCCTTTTACTTCAAGCATGGCCCCATGTAATCTTGTGAGTGTTTGCAATGTCCTTAATCGGAAAAGCCTTAGACTGGTACCGATCTTTACCTCGTAGCTTCATATCTTCTTTAGAGAGTTTGTTGCATCAATTTTTCACCCGTTTCAAATACAATCTAAAACCTGAAGCGACATTAGATAGCTTGATTCAAATTAAAAAAGCGCCTTTAGAGCCAGCGCAAAAATTTATCCAAATGTGGAGTGCAGCCTTAAATGAACTTCACGAACCTATCCCTGAAACATATTTACTCATTATCCTCAAATCAGCCGTAAATGACTTTATTAAGTCAAAAATTTACTACCTGAAAGCCCGCACATTGAGCCAAGAATTTGCATAAATCAAAGACATAGAAGAAGCGGCACAAACAAGTAATGACCCAGCCTACTCAGCCTTTAGAAGCCAACACATAAGGAAAGATAAATCCAAAACAATGGTAGCAGTAGTGGCTAAGGGAAAACAATCCACTATCCCAAACAACTATGAAAGAACAACACCCACTCATACACCTGAAAGTTCCTCAAATAGAAACAACAACACAGGTCATGCACGTACCTTTGAAAGGAAAGACCCTACTCAATACACACCATTGCCCATGAAGCCTTCACAACTGCTTGATCAACTTCTAAAGGTTGGGCTAATTCAACACAAACAAATGTCTCCTGCGGCCTTGCAAAGACATGATCGCTTTTGCGAATTGGCCAAAAATCTAGCCTTAGCAACATCCAATGAACCTCCCATTCCAAAAGGCTTTAGGTTGAATAGGTTTTGTGAATATCATCAACGGTGTGGTCATGCGATTGATTACTGCTTTACGTTGAAACAAGACATACAACTCATGATAGATGGGGGTGAAGTAGTATTCGGCAAGACAAACCCAGTAAGGCCCCAAAACCAATCCATGTTGGTCTACAAGGATCCTCTCAATACCAAAACCAATGATGCCCCATATGTGATTAATACTATCTATATGAAAAATAGACAAGATGTTCTGTGAAGACCTTTTGTGATTCGGAGGCCTTCAGAAAACGCAGCTACCCCAACATCTCCTGGAACCCCTTTTACAACACACAAGTCCCTCACACCATCAAAACCATTCATCATCTACATACCTCCTTTGGTTGCCACCACAACAAACATACCATCTAAAAATCGACCCATTCCCTTTGTGGTCCGGGTGCAAAAACACCCTGGCACACAACCCACCTCCACTTCCCAACGACCTTTGTCAGAACGTCTTGTCGATAGGCTAATAAGAGAGTGCTTGGAAAAAGAAAAAAGAGAGTGCATGGAGAGAGAAAGCCATGGAATGCTAAAGCCTACACCGCTAAGCATCGTTCCCATGAGTTCATCCATTAATGAGCCTAGTACAAGTCACCAAAACCGAGATGAAGTCACAAGTCATATCCCAAAACCAACATTCCCAACTACTAATGTAAAAACCCCTCCATGAGAAATACGAATGCTAGGTCAAATGGACCAAATCTCTATGGATAAGAATGTCCCAAACGGAAAAGACCTAGCAAATGTGTTGACCCAGGTCACACAAGCCTTAAAACAAAAGAATACTTCTTTAAGTTTGTATGACCTAGTAATGACTTCACCAGTACATCGAGAGGCTCTCGTACAGATGCTAACTTCAATTCCTGTTAGTGAGGATCTTCCTGCAGATGAACCATCCATTTATGCAGTATTATCCCCACAACTTTAGGAATTGAAGACGACATCCTTAGAATGCCATGTTAAGGACATTAAGCTAGATGAGAAAACAAGGGAAATCACCACACCCCCTATGTTCATAACAATACAGGTCGATCATTTCAAAATACGTAGGGTGCATGTCGATGATGGTGCAGCAACAAATGTAATACCTTTTTCCATCATCGAAAAACTGGGACTCACCGAACAAATACAACCCACAACAACCTCTTTCTTGAGATCCTTCAGTGGTTCTCGTGTGGGAGTGAAAGGCATGGTTACCTTAGATTTCATAGCTGGAGATCAATTCCCTACATCAGCTGAATTCATAGTGGTTGATGAAATGCCAGGGTTTAATCTCATCCTAGGACGCCCTTGGCTAGCTCAACTTAAAGCCGTATCTTAACCAATCCATCAGGAGATACATCTACCTTACGAGGGAGGTGAGATCATCATACATGGGGATACAAAAACATTGATCATTTCCTCACACCTTGAGGTAGGTCATGGTTCAGAAATTGAGTTCGTTAAGCCTAAACAAGAAACCATGAACATACATCAGAACGTGAACCCAACTTTTACTCACAATCCAACTAGCACTAAAGAAACACAAAAAGACACAGACATAGGAGCCATTGCTGCTGATATCTCTTGGTCGAAACTACCCTTTGACATCACTGATGAAGGGGAAGGTGAATATAAAATCATACCCATACACCCAACCCCACATGTCAAGCTACAAAAGATCAAGAGGCAAATCAACAACTAGAACAAATGATACGAACTGTTCGAAATGACGTTAAAGTACAAACTGTCCGAAATGACGTTAAACTACGAACTATCCGAAATGACATTAAACTACAAACTGTCTGAAATGACGTTAAACTACGAACTGTCTGAAATGACGTTAAACTACGAACTATCCGAAATGATGTAAAACTACGAACTGTCCGAAATGACGTTAAACTACGACACGTCCGCAATGACATTAAACTACAAACTGTCTAAAATGACGTTAAACTACGAACTGTCCGAAATGACGTTAAACTACGACACGTCCGCAATGACATTAAACTACAAACTGTCTGAAATGACGTTAAACTACGAACTGTCCGAAATGATGTTAAACTACGAACTGTCCGAAATGACGTTAAACTACGAACTGTCTGAAATGACGTTAAACTACGACACGTCCGCAATGACATTAAACTAGCCACGGTCAGAAATGGCCGGTTCCATTTAAAACTTCTTGAAAACATTTCTACCTTTGGCCCACCATGGCATAAAACTGGTAATCCTTTCTTTAACAATAGATGCAACAGTCCATCAAGACTTTAAACTGATGTACCAAGCCCGAAATGGCTTTAAACTAGAGCGAAAAAGTTACAAATTTACAAACTCTCGTCATCTTACATTAAATTTTTGCTTACAGGTTACAAGTTACGATTTAGATTCTTGCATGGTCGTTGCTTTCTTTTCCAAGTATTTACCTTACATCTTTCTCTACACTTTAGAAATTTATGTTACATTAAGTTGCACACATATACTCTAGAAAACAAAGAAAAATAATAAAAAACATGAAAAATGACAAAAACATTTACATGAAACATAAAGATAACGATGCAACCATTTTATGCCATAATAAAAATTTAGGCCATTACATCAGTCTTTATACATTCCACCAAACTAGTTATCCTATATTCGTTTACACTTTGTAACTCTCTTACTGAGGGAGTGTCTCTTATTTCGCTCCTGTTTTAATTGGCAGGAGTGAGTATCATGGCCAACCACAACATTCTCTCAAAATTGTCTCTCAATGGACCATACAGAGATATAGAAAGAGAAATTCTCCTAGAATCTTTGGATCTAAGTCCATCCACCTATATTGATTTGATAGCCTCCACTCAAGAAACGTCAGACTTGCCTAAAAACATAGCCAAAACTCTAGACTTAGAAGCTAACAATATCACTAAAGATCATCTGGTTGAGATCCCCATTACCACAATTAATGACGAAGCCAAGACCTTGAAATTAAGTGCCTTACTAGATCCACAACTCATAGGTGACATCACTTAGGTCTTAAAAGACAACATAAAAACATTTGCATGGTCATATATAGACATGCCAGGACTAGACCCCCGGATCATCCAACATAACATAATCCTTGATAAAAAAATCAAACCAGTAAAAAAAAAGCATGAAAGGTTAGACCCGAAGTTGCATTAGCAGTCCGCGCTGAGATCACAAAGCTTTACCAAGCCGGTTTCATCGGAGCCATTGACTATTCCAATTGGGTGTCAAAAATTGTTGTAGTCCCCAAGAAGAATAGTAGTATATGCATATGTATTGATTTCCATGACCTCAACATAGCCACTATAAAACATGACTTTCCCCTGCCCAATATTGATCAACTTATTGACACGACTGCTGGGCATGCATTATTATCCTTTATGGATGGATTTTCAGGCTAGAATCAGATAAGAATTAATCCAGAGCATCAACTTAGAACAACTTTTATGACACCTTGGGGGACATTTTGTTATACGATGATGCCATTTGGCCTTAAGAATGTGGGTGCTACATATCAACGAGCAATGACATATATATTTAGTGACTACATGCTTAGTTTGCTCAATGATAATGTTGATGATATAGTGGTCAAGTCTAAAACAACTAAACAACATGCAGAAGATCTAGATTTAGTGCTCAAACATTGTCTCAAATATGACCTTAGGCTCAACCCAAAAAAGTGTGTCTTCAGTGTTAAAACAGGAAAAATGCTTGGTTTCCTAGTTTTCGAAACAGGGATACAGGTAGACCCTGATAAGGTTAAGCGATAACCAATATGCAACCACCAAGAAACCTTACCGAACTACGCGGCCTCCAAGGTAGATTGCAATTCATTATACGCTTTATAGAAAGGCTAATAGATAAGTTGAGTCCCATGCAACATCTATTATGAAAGAATGTACATTTCCAATGGACTCAACAATGCCAAGAAGCATTTGAAAACATAAAACAAATGTTGGCCCAATTACCAACTATTTATCCTCCACAAAGTGACAAACCTTTCTACATCTATCTTGCAACTTCCAGTTCGTCCATCACATCCATGCTTTGTCAAAAATGTCAAGATGGGGCCGAGATCCCTATATACTATCTAAGCCATGCTTTAATAGCCCATGAACAATGATACAACGATGTAGAAAAATCATGCCTCACCCTTGTCTTCTCTTTAAAGAAATGGCGGCATTATTTCTTCCGTAATCAAGTTTACATCATTTGCAAAGATAATGTTCTCCATGCCATCACTAATAACATCTATGAGTCAAGTAGATTAGCTAGGTGGAAAGCAATGATTGCAGAATTTGATTTATACTATGTTGCTTAATCTTCCACAAAAGGTCAAGCAATAGCCACGCAATTAACTGTCTCACCGACACATGATCAAACAACAATAAACCCCGAATTCCCAGATGAAAATGTTAACAGTATAGACACTGTGCCAGATAATTATGAGGCGATTCTCTACTTTGATGGGGCCTCAACCTCTCGTGGAGGAAGTGCCGCAGCTATTTTAATATACCCCTCTGGGGAAATCCAACCTTCTGCTTATCG
>MNCI01012880.1:668936-812536 GCA_015680685.1 Gnetum montanum
CACATAGCACCTAAAGAAATGGCAACAAAGATTAGGTGTTTAGGCTATTACTGGCCACACATGGAATACAATTGCATCTCCAAGGTTAGAACATGTGACATCTGCCAAAAGCATAGTAATTTGATACATGTGTCACCTAACGAAGTGCATACTGCACAAATCACATGGCCATTTCAAAAATGGGATTTAGATTTAATTGGACCAATAACACTGTCATCTTCAGCAGGCCATAGCTTCATAATCACTGCAACTGAATATTTCACAAAATGGGTGGAATTTGTTCCTCTTAGGAAGACCACGTCAAAACACATGTGCACCTTTATAATGGAAAATATTATAACTCGTTTTGGTGTTCCAATGACCATCGTTACCGATAATGTGCCACAATTCAGCAGCACAGATACCAAAAGTTTTTGTGAAAGTCTAGGCATTAAACATGCATTTTCATCACCTTACTACCCATAGAGTAATGGTCAAGCGGAGGCTACAAATAAAACTGTCATCATGATACTCAAAAAGATGCTAAATCAGAGCAAGAAACAATGGAATGAACAATTGATCTACACATTGTGGGCTTATAGAACAACACATCGAACATCCATAGGTAAAACTCCATATAGTCTTGTATACATATTTGAAGTTGTTTTACCTTTAGAATTGTAGGTTCCCTCATTACGGATAACTCTCTCTAGTGTCCTTGATGAAAGTCAAAACAATGAATTGCGCATTGCTGACCTCGACACAGTAGAGGAGAAACGTATACGAACTCTTGATCAAATTGAATGGTACCAAAAATAGTAGAGACAAAGGCACAAGCACGATCTCCACAAATGCCCGATTAAGGAAGGAGATCTAGTCCTTAAGGCTGCCTGAGAACATCCAAGTAAATTCTCAGCCAACTAGGAAGGGCCTTATTTAATCACCAAGGCATACAACAATGGAGCATTCAAACTTGCTGACATGAACAGAAATGAGTTCACCAATCCCACGAACCACTTGTACTTGAAGAGGTACTACGTCTGACAAACCTGAGGTACGAAACAGTCCTGGATCATGACTTAAAACTGATACCACAGAATAGTCTTGGATCATGACTTAAAACTGATACCACAGAACAGTCCTAGATCATGACTTAAAATTGATACCATCGAACAGTCCTGGATCATGACTTAAAACTGATACCACAGAACAGTCCTGGATCATGACTTAAAACTGATACCACAGAATAGTCTTGGATCATGACTTAAAACTGATACCACAGAACAGTCCTGGATCATGACTTAAAACTAATATCACAAAATAGTCCTAGATCATGACTTAAAACTGATACCATAGAGTTCTGTCTAGTATGACACTAAACTGCTACATCTGTCCACCATGACATGAAACTAGAATCCAGAGTCCATTAAGACAATAAACTAGTTTGCCTCTTCATAGTCTGCTATGACTATAAATTAGCAATGCACCATCCACTACGATGCTAAACTGGTGTTGTCCAAGGGGTTATGATATGAACCTAATCCATGAAAGTCTACTAAGACTATAAACTAGTGACATCATCGACGACCAGGCAAAACTTGAAACGATCTGTTGTTGCAGTTGGTTGTTCGTGTTCCACAAAGACTTGTTACATGATTCATCTCATGGGGCCTTAATGAAACTGATGTTGTTCATGATTCTGTCTACTTTGAAAATTGCACGTGGTGACTCCATCTCCTTGTCTAAAGTATTTAGTTGATTGTTTCATTTGTGGTTTTCTTGTCTTCTTGGAGTTGTGTTTGCAGGATGACACTTCTGAGGCGTTCATGCATAGATGCACTTCATCATGACGACAAGGTATCACATTTTTCCTGACGCACATGACTAGGTTAATCAAATCATTCATAAGTACATTCTTGACTCCTGATATGTTCCCTATTCCCCATCATGCTCCTTTATCCTATCCAATTATATCCCCTTGATACATTCTGCTCACAACAAAACTCTTGATACATTGTTGCACACTGTAGCTCTCTAAGCAGTTGCAATGCAAAACACGATACATAGTATATGATGCAAAATGCAAGTGCTCAAACACGAGCATGGTACAAAAAGCAAGCTCTTTAAAAAAAAAAGACAAAAAGAGAAAAAGAAAGAAAAAGGAAAAAAGAAAAAAGAAAGGTCAAAGAGCACAATGCGTGGAAAAGGTCTTCATGATCCCATTGACATCATAAACAAAAGAATATTGGCCATTCTCATACAAGCCCCAGGCGAGAAGGAAATTGTCTTGAAAAAAATAGTTACACTTATGTCTCAAAGAGACCATGTTGCACATCATCGCATGGCTTTGGCTATTCACAATGGGCCCTGTAAACACTCTTTAAAAGTCTCATTTCTCCAAAGAACGCACCTCCTATGTCTTAGTTCCGAGTATGCTAAAAACCCAACTGTTGACAAAGACCAATGACATAACTTGTTCACGAGAGAGCATTCCTCTCCCACAAATTCCAATAACAATTTCCTAGCTTCTCTTATTACAACCAATCCCCTCCCCTTGCATCTCAAACTGCATTTCCCCAATCCCATGTACTTTTGAAAATGGTGCAATGACATCCGACCAAGGGCTGATGGTTAATGTTTGATGCTTTGTTGTTCATGGTGTTTTGCACATCTTTGTTGACGCCTCTTGGGTGGATTCCTCCAAGTGTCAACAAAGAGGGGCCAATAAAACACCACAAAAATTTTAGCAACACTTCCAGAAAACTTTAGAGCCTCTGAAATGGCTTCAAGCAGCCTACCATGGAGCAAGCAAGGTTCCCCTAGGGCCCACAGATCACGACGACAAGTCTCGCGTAAGGATTAGCGTCACAAATGTTTGGGGCCCCAAAACTGAATCATAACAGGCTGAAATTAAGCACAAGGACCCCCCATCACCTTCGCCAAGGTCCCCAGCAGCTCCCAACCTTCAGAAAATCAAGATTCGGGCCTTAAAAGAGGTGTTTTCGGTTAATTACGCTGCAGCTACATTTTCTTATGCTGTAGAGCATAAGGATGCATAATCACTATTCATCAGTGTAAAACACTATTCATTGGGTGAATACTATTCACTGCGTAAATACTATTCACCGCGTAAAATACTATTCATCACATGAATACTATTCACTGCGTAAAACACTATTCACCGCACAAACACTATTTATCGAAGTTTCAGAAAATTTCAGAAAATGGCAGAAGATCCTCAGCATCAGCAACTTCTAGAAAATCAAAATTTGGGCCTTAAAAGAGGTGTTTTCAGTTGATTACGCTGTGGCTACACTTTCTTACATTGCATAGCGTAAAGATGCGTAAACACTATTCACAGCATAAAACACTATTCACTGCATAAAATACTCTTCACCGCACGAATACTATTCACTGCATAAAACACTCTTCATCATGTGAACACTATTCATCAACTTCCAGAAAATTTCAGAAATATTTCAGAAAATGGCAGAGAATTATCAGCATCAACAACTTTCAGAACATTCCAGAAAATTTCAGAAAGACTCAGAAACAAAGAAGTTTCATGCAAATGTGGGTCAAATTTCTCTTGTTGTACAGTTCATTGTAAATCGACATGTGTGAGCATGTTAGGCCCTCATGTTTAAATTAAATATACTTTCATGGGCTTGAATAGCCCATAAATTGTAAAAATGATGTACCTGGTCAAGAATGTAGTTTGTCGACACACATCCAACTCATGCACAACTGTCCGACACATATCCAACTCTCGTCAGCATGCATCCAACCCAAGCACAACTATCCATTGGACACATGTTACCAGATCCACTTTTCTCTCATCTCTCAGCCGTTGATTCCATTCTGAAATTCTGTGCCGGAGCCCGGCCCAACCCTATAAATACCCTATCAATTCACATAAATCAGGGGGAGGCAATGAAAGAGATTGGCAATTCGGAGAAGGACAAAATTTGCAATCCTTGGGTGCTTGGCACACCTGACTATTGGCATCCAAGTATTTCTCATGTTCATCACATTGCATCATCGCATCATTACTTCAGACATCATCCCAGGGCTTAGTGCTTGACCTACCATCCACACATGCAACTACACTTTGACCAGTGCATACCCTTCTATTAAACAATACAATACAATTCATTGCCTTCCATTTACATTGTTTAGTTCTATTTATGCTTTGTTTACAATATAGTTCTGTCTACGCTTTATTTATAATTCAGTACACTCTGTTTACATTTTGTGTCACTATTTGCATTCCGTTTACATCTCGTTTACATCCCATTTACATCGTTCATGATAACCCCAGCGCTAGTCGTAGCTTACGCTCGGGGAAGTCCTTGGTTGATTTGTGTGCAAACCATCCAAGGCACTCTACCTTCGTTCTATTTTCCAGCTTGTCCTTAAGCGAAGGCAGGGTCAGCTGTGGCTACCCGATGATCTCTTGGTGTCTATTTCCCTTCTAGCCTTACACCGACGATTTAGGTCAGTACACATAGTTCGTGTAATCGCCATCTACACACACAACATAGTCATGAATGAACAAGGATAAGTAAACCATAATGCAGTTGATACTTTGCCTTGATATAAAGTGCATTGGTTGGGTTGTGGTTATGGGATAAATTGTGTTAGAGGTTTATCATAGATAACTACCCAAGGTGTAGGGGTGATACAAGTAGTAGAATGGAAAAATTTGTGACAAGTCCCCCATGACTAAGAGTGAACCTCTGGTAGCAATAGGGTGGAAAAGTATAGGGAACAAGAAAAATGGGAAAAATAACAACAGTGATGCCAATAAAATGGATGTCTTGGATGGGGATGAAATGAGAAGTTGTTGATTGCAAGAAATGTTTAAGAGAAGAATTTAACAACTGCACCATAAAGGAATGTCAGTGGATCCTTCCCAAAGTAGGATCATGCCCTTTATGCCCTGACAAACCCACAAACCAAAGAGTCTGTAGGCTCTAGGAATGACATATGGAAACAATGGTTAAAGACTGATCCAAAAGAATTTACCAAAGAATAACAATGCGTCAACCAGGATATAGACTAATCATAAAATTAGAAATGAGGTGGAAAATGCGAAGAAATATGGAGAATAGAAAATGGAATGGAATCCAAAGAGCAATGTTGTGTAAAGTCCCTTATGTATTTATGGTTAAGGTGAATGAGTAGAACTCATTTCAAATTCAAACTCAAACCAACCACATTTAGTGACCTCGCATCAATAAACTTGGCCAATCCATCCCCTTTAAGCAACAATAATGATTCCCCAAAGAGTTACTACCATTCTAAGGAGAGCGAGATGGAGAAATAGGAAGTGAGAAAGGGCCTTAGTTAGAGGAAACCTTCAAGCATGGGTAACATGTCTTTCCAGTGCCATAACAAGTGCTTGTAGCCTAGATTTCTTTATTATGTCTAAGGGGTGTGCTTTGAATTCTCTCTTTTATTTTTCACGTGAGAACCACACCATGCAAAGGTTTATTTTTATTCACTCAGCTTCCTGATATTTGATCAATGGTAGAATGGCGGAAAACCCATGAAAAGTGTCCAAGCACCCAAAAGAATAGCTAGCACATGTGCATTGAATTCCCTTGAAGTCACACCCTTTCCATCCATTGAGTCTTTCCTCAGTTTGAAGAATACTAAGCCACTAATTTATTACTAAGTTTATTTAGAAAAAGGGATTGTAGAGTTTCAAAATCAAGGGAGATCATAGAGTTGAACGGAGCAATGAATGGTGTGGACTCATTGCTTGTTTTATCAAAAGAATCATATTTTAATATCATCATTGAAAATCAAAGGTAAAAACCAAACATTAGTAATCAACATTATTATAGCACAATCCACCATCATGAGCACTTATTGTATGATGAATGAAAGTAAATCAAACAAAGAAATAGGAAAAAATGTGAACGATGGTGTAAAACGAAAATAAGTAAATTTGAAAAAATGTGTAAAATAAAAAATGTGCAAAAAAAATTTAAAAAGGGTTGAGGGCTTATAATGGTTAGCATTGGTGGCCGTCTCCCCCACGACTAAGTTTGAAGGAGGAGATTTGAAATAACGAGCAAGGTTGTCCACCAATAGAGATAGTATTAGTACTAGTTGTTCTAAGCTCATGGAAAGGTTTGGTTTGTTGAATGTTGACTAACAATTTCTTATCTAGGCTCTCGGGTTTGTAAATCATCATGACCCTTGAAGAAAAGGTTGCATAAATAATATAAGGTCCTTCCCATAGTGTTTGAAATTTAGTGTGTTGTGGCATGTGTGTGTGGGATTCTAGTATAAAACCTTATCTCCTAGTTGATATTTAACTTTTCTAATTTTCAAGTCATGATGTAATTTATTAAGGGCCTTGCACAATTTGTTAGATGATAGGATGGCTAATCAGTTCTCATATAGTAAGTTAAGGATCATTAATCGTTCTTTTTGTGCTAGATCAAGGTCAAGGTTGAGATCACAAGCCATAGATAGTGTACAAAGTTCAGCTTGAATAGGAAGCATTGGTAATTTACCGTACACTAACTCATAGGGAGAGTAGCCTATAGGGAGTTTCCATGTGGAGTGGTATGCCCAAAGAGCATCGTTCAATTTGGTGCTTCAATCTTGCCTATACTTTGTAATAGTTCTTGTTAATATCTTTTTAATCTTCCTATTGGTGACCTCGGATTAACCATTTGCTTGAGGGTGGTATGGTGTAGTTAGTTTGTGTTTAACCCCTAAGCGTTGCATTAATTTCCAAAAAGTCACACCTATGAAGTGTGTACCATTGTCTAAAATAAGTGCACGTGGTACACCAAACTTGTTTATGACTTCTTGTTGAACAAATCGTTCAGCTATAGATGATGTACAATCCTTAACAGTGGCAACTTCTGCCCATTTTGTAAAGTAGTCAACATCAACAACAATGTAAGATTTTCCATTGGACATTGGTGTAATTGGCCCCATAAAATTAATTCCTCATACGTCAAAGGGTTCTAAAGGTTGAATCCATTGTTGCAGACCCCCCATTCTAGTAGTCATCCTTCCATCATGTTGACAGTGTTCACAAGATTGGATGAAATGATGGGCATCCCAAAACAGTGTAGGCCAATAATATCCTACAAGCGGGATTTTAAGGGTTGTTCATCTCTTAGCATAATGGCCCCCACGAGGATCCTCATAAGCATCTTAGAGAACTCATAGTTGATTCATATTAGGAATGCACCATCGAACCAAGCCATTGAGGCATACTTTATAAAGTTGCCCATTGATCTCCATAAAATACTTGGCTCAGTGAAGAAATTGTTGTTTCTTCTTAGTGTCAAACTCTTGTGGTGTTTATTGTGTGAGGAGATAGGTGAGAATACTACTTTACTAGTTTGTTTCCATGCTCAATTGATTAGTTACTACACTTGCAAAGAGAAGTTCATCAAGGAAATAATCAAATATTGGATACTCATCCTCTTTGTTGTCCCATCGCAACTGAGATAAATGATCAACAACTATGTTCTCGGTGCCTTTTCGATTAATCATTGTAAGATCAAACTTTTGTAAGATTACGAGCCATCACATGATACGAGGGATCATCATTGGTTTATTCATTAGGAACCTTATTGCACTATGATTCATATGCATGAGTATCTTATAGCCCAAGAAATAGTGCCTAAATTTTTCTAGTGCAAACACCACAACCATTAATTCTTTCTCTGTTGTAGTGTAGTTGAGTTGTGCATTAGCAATACTCCTACTTGCATAGTGGATGTAATAAGAATGTTTTTTTTCATCTAATTGCATAATTATGGCTCCTAAAGCATAGTTGGATGCATCAGTCATTATGTGGAATGGTCTAGATCAGTTAGGAGCTTGTTGAATGGGTGTTTCTATGAGCTTCTATCTTAAAGTTTGGAAAGCTAGTTCACATTCCCTGGTCCATTTGAAAGGTACAACCTTTTTCATTAGTTCAACCAATGGTTTTAAAACCTTAGAAAAGTTAGCAATAAACCTTCTGTAATAGGCAATGTGTCCAAGGAATGATCAAATATCTTTTATAGTTTCAGGTTGTCGAGTAATTCCTTGGATAACTTTGATCTTTTTAGGGTCTACCTCTATCCCTGTTCTGAGATCTTATTCCCTAATACTATGTCTTCTTGGATCATTAAATGGATTTTTTGTCAATTTATCCTTAAATTGGTTTCTACATATTGCTTTAGTATTTTCTCTAACCAGTCCAAGGCTTCATCAAAGTTTGTTCCGTAAGTGGAGAAGTTGTCCATGAAGACTTCCATACCATTTCCTATCTGATACTAGAATATGCTTAGAACTAATCATTGAAATGTTGCAAGGGCATTGCACAAGCTAAACGACATCTATTTTTATGCAAATGTTTCCCAAGGACTTGTCAACATAGTCTTGGCTTGTTCTTCTAGGGCTATTTGTATTTGGTTGTACCCATTGTACCCATCTAGAAAACTATAGTAGCAATGCCCTATAATGGTGTCTAAGACT
This sequence comes from Gnetum montanum, assembly GCA_015680685.1. Taxonomy (NCBI): domain Eukaryota; kingdom Viridiplantae; phylum Streptophyta; class Gnetopsida; order Gnetales; family Gnetaceae; genus Gnetum; species Gnetum montanum. Next base: position 677,418 of record MNCI01012880.1, read on the forward strand.
TAGTCTATGAATGACAATGGATAGTGGTCTTTGAATGTTGCCATATTCAATAGCCTAAAATCAATGCACACCACCATTTACCTCCCTTTTAGGCATAATAACTAAGGGACTAACCCGTTCACTATCAACAATGGGGTATATGAACCTAGCTTTTAGAAGCTATTCAATTTCTTCCTTAATCACTTACTTAAGCTTTGGGTTCAATCACCTCTATGGTTGTCATCAAGGCTTCATAGAGGAGTCAGTGTAAATTCTGTGTTGGCATATCCTAGGATCTATTTTGGTTAATTTGGGATATGACCAAGTGAAGGCTTTCGACCATTTGTTTATCACCTTCAGCAGTCTCTCTTTCTATTCAGGAGCAAGCTTTGCATTGATAATTACTGGTTTTCCATTCTTGAGAAACGTGTATTCCATACTGGTGGATAATGGTTTTAACTTAAGGGGCTCCTGCTTAAACTTATCAAGGATTTCCAGCTTCCCCTAGTTGATATTTTCAATGTCAAGACTTGGAAGATGGCAATGGACTTGCTCTAATGTGTCTATGCTATCGATGTAAGTGCAAGTCAAACTCTCAGTTGGTTCCATGCATATAGTTGAAATACTCTCTTGATCAGCTGTCAACCATTGGGTGCCTTCTTATCTTGTGGCTACTGCATACAAGCATCTTTATATATTAGTCACTTGTGCACACTGATTGCATGTAGGCAATGTTAAATGTTGCAAAAATCATGACTTCTACGATACATTGAACTTTCTTATTTTTGATCTTTCCAAATGTATTTTTCTTTAATATTTCTAGGGAAAGATCATGGATTCCTAGGCACAGGTCAACTGTGCTTAGCCATGCTCTTCTCATTTTGATTGGGAAGTCCCCCTTACTATTGTTCACTTAAATCACTAGGAAGTCGGCTGGATATGACCACCCACAAATAGTGGTGACAATTTTCTTCAGTAGCCCTAATGGGACAATGATGGACTAGTCAACCAACTCTATGAATGTTACTCTTTTCTAGTGGAGGCATGTTCCAAGCTTTGTACATTTCTTGAGAGATTAGGTTAACACTGAAACTTAAATCCAAAAGAGCCTTGCATGGTTCATTCCCAATGATTTGTAAAGATATAAGAGGACTTATAGGATCAAAAAATTTCCTAGGAAGATGGATAGCCTTAATCCAATCAGTGACAACATGAGTTAACATGACCATTTAAGTTGGGCATGGTGTTTGGCTTGAAGGGACCTTTGAAGTTTTGAATGGTAATGAGGCATCTAAAGGATTAGTTGCTTGTGGTTCCAAAGGTTTAGTTGGAATGTTGGTTCCAAAGAAAGGTCTTTTCTTCACGTAGTTGTTAGAACCAATAGTAGATTGAGAGTTAATAGCCCTTGTAGCATTACGTTGCTACAACTGGGCAGGGAGTTCACCCTGCATAGCTCGAGTAGGTGGTAATGGAGATATGGGTGGAAGAGGTGTAGTTGGATGAGAAGGATAGTATGTTTGTGGAACATCACCTCTAGGAGGAGTCCTATAGTACTCATGGGCTTGGTAGTGAGGTTCAGGAGTGATGTGACTAGTAGAGTCACGTGAAGAGACTGGCTACTACACATAATATCCATATGGGTTAGGTTGTCAATAAGGATACTATTGTCGTGATGGTGGCATTCTCCATGATTGTGGGTATTGCCATTTTTGATACTTCTCGATTGGTTGTGGTTGAGTTTCACTTGGATAATATGTTAAGGGTTGGTGGAACTACCTTGGGTTACCTTGAGGATAAGGTAACCTTTGGGGTGTTGGCCTTTTGTTTAATTGTGGGTTGAGTGCATACACCCTAGACCCCTGTAGATGTGATATTATAGGGAAACATCCCTTAGGATGGTCATATTGGTATATCTTACATCCACTATCATTGTCTATATTCAAATCCACAACCTCTTCGATGATGGAAACTTTTCCCTTACCCTTGTTACATGCATATTCTTCTTCTCTCGTTTTTCTCTTTTCGCAATCACTACATTACTCTCTAGACTCATCTACTACTTTGAGAATTGCTTGAAGTTTATCATCTAGGGAGTCCCACATTTGTTCCACCTTTGCCAATACTTCCAATATAAGCTTTTGAATGGGCAAAGTTTTCCTATTCATCATCTCTTTGAGTAGTGACTCTTATTCATCCTCACAAAATCTTACTCCCATCTTTCGGAGGGAAGGATCTCCATTATATTCCTATGCACTCTCTCTTTTTTGTAATTCACCTTCCTCTTTAGCAACTTGCTCCAATAATCTTTGTACTTGATGGGTCCTAAGCTCAGATAGTCTTCCTTAGGCATAAGTCCCAAAGGTTCTTTGTGTTTCATGCCTAAGCCCATCTACGAGATGGCAAAATTGATCTCTCTGTGAATAACCATGGCTAGGACAACGATGTAACAGTGCATAATATCAACCCATGGCAGCATCTAAGGGTTCATGTCCTCCTTGTTTCTAGCCTTGGATTTGCTTTCGTAAGTTGGACACTTGGGAGTATGTTTGCTACTTATCATTGAAAAATTCTAGCATGATACTCCATCTATGAATAGATTTTGGTTCTAAGAACTAATACCAGCTTTCCACTTCTTTGATTAGCATCCGTGGAAAAAACTTTAGTTTTTGCCACTTGTTTTCTATATTTTGTAAGACACATGCATCATGAAATTCTTGTAGATGATTTTGAGGATTAGCGTTGTATCCCCCTTCAAATCATTGGATATTGTTCATGTATAATCTCTTAATCCTACTATCCTTTTGGTGCCTTGTTGGGATTTTAATGGACTTGGTTATGTCTAACATACTTCAAGTAGTGAGTAGGGGTCCATCGTGATCATCTCATTTGTGAATTCTATGATGCCCATGTTGTTCCGTACCCTCCATTCTATCACGGTGTGTTTCTCTAGAGTGCCCTCATCCCATTTCTTGAATATTTTATCTATGAATCCCATTTCTCTTACCTTTATCCTCATGGTATTTTTCTTTGTGAGTATGTCTAGATCCTGAAGGAGAGGGTGAAGGAGATGATGAAGGTGAAGAAGAAGGGGGACAGTCACCATGTTGATGCCTGCTTCCTTCTCTTTGGTGGTTGTGGCCTCAATCATGATTATGATCGAAATGTCCATCTTTGTCATGTGTTCATGTTCCTTTTTCAAACCCGTTATGTCTATCGGTAATAGAATCCAAGTTATGAATAGTTGAGTAAAGATTATGATACACAACCCATTAACTGAAGTTAATGGGAGGAACATCATTGTGTGGGCAACTGCGTGAGGTAGGTTCAGCACCCTCATTTTCACTTAGGACATGTGGGATATTCTGTGACAACTTTCCCTTCATGGATTCATGATGTCTCTCCTATTGTAAATCCCTTTGACACTATGCCTCCATGGGTTGATACTCTCTCAAGTCATGATCATGCACAATGTACTCTACCTGTAAGTGCTGCATACCAATTCATGTGAGATCATGAAGAAGCATGCCCAGGACTGAGCGATTGGGAGGTAACAATATGTTACCTTCTAAATCTCACCAACATAGTTTTTCATCCTGATGAAGGATAAAGGCAAATTTTGGTATATACTCATCGGGATGAACATATACCATGCGAAACTATTAAGGGATTGGCGGATTATCATGTCTACTATGCCTCTGATTGTTCCTTGTATCAGACGTAGGCAGTGAAACACTTTCATGTGAAGAAGGAGATATGATTGTCTATTTAGTGTGCAATGTATTATATATATATATATATTCTTGTAACCAACCCTAATGGTTTGTTCCAATGATGAGAAATATTTCATAAGTTCTAATTAGCACACAAACAACAAAGTCCCTGACAACGGTACCAATGATGAGTGGCAACGGATCCCTACACTCAACCATATGAATACAAGCGTACACACACAATCAAATTGAATTCCAAGGAGTAAGTGCTTACGCACTTTTGTGGAACAAGGATGGGTTGATCAATAATTGTCTTCCTAAGATTACTTGTATAGCACGATTGTATCATTAAGTAAACTTGAGGTACATGATTTTTATAGTTTTTATGTTTTTATGTCCTAGTGCTACAAAGGGAGGAGAGAGATAACTAAGTAACTAATTTTGATTTAACTACTTAACTATGATTTAACTAGTCCTAACACTAGCATCCATTCTCACTTGCCAAACACATCTTGAACTAGTGTAACACTACTGGGATTACCAAAAGCTAACTGTTATTGGGTTACCAAGCGTTACATGCATGCTCGAAGTGATCGATTGAGTGTGCTTACTTAGGAGAGTTGTAGGGTGAGACAGAGAACATTAATTAACTAAGAAAAGCATTAATTAATAGTAATTTATGTTAATTAATCTATTTTTCATGTTGTAAGGTTTATCACAAAGTTCGTCTTTATTTCCATCCACAAGGTGTGCTCAAGTACAGAATGCTCGAATGAAGATCTTTTCACTTTATGACTCCTACCATGGGCACTCAGAAATAATTATATCTCTAGAAATGGAAAAGGGCAAGAGTTTGGGTAAGGGACTAAGAGTAACTATGCAAACCAAGTGTGCCCACCTCTTATTTATAGGAAATGAGATGGGCCATGATATCGTGTACGTGATATCGTGTGGAAGGCTCTGATATCGCATACGCGATATTTCCACTCATCATCCTCCCTTGAATTAGTCTTCTAAGACTTTGCCTTATTACAGGATACCACTTTGCCTAAAAATATAATTCCCTAATGTGGTAAGAAATGTAATACCCTTAACCTAGGAATATAGTATGAATATAGCATCCCTAAACCATATAGGATCTAATTACTAATGAATTCATTTGGAGTAACATAAGGAAGTCAAGTTAATAATAGATCCCCTTTACTTAAATAGTAAGGGTCATTGGCAAATGTCAATAATAATATATCTCATCCTCTTAACCTCTTCAGTTAAATCTAATATACCTAGCTTGATAATCATTTGTACCTTGCTCTTATTTAGTTATAATCATGAATTGGAAAACATGCTAAATTTCACACATCATGCTTCATATATATTAAACTTCAAAGTCTATGCATATTGAAGTTTTTCAATTTAGGTGGAAAAATTAAAATTAAAAATTTAAAAAGTTAATAAAGTGAAAATATAAAATATAACGTTTTAGATCACTTAGGAACCTCCAAATCCATAATCCTAACTCTTAAGCTTGTTCTAGCTAACCACAAGAGCCAAGTTTCTTATATTTATAAAAGCACAAGTTTCTATCTAATCATAAGAGCCAAGTTTCTTATATTTTAATTAAAAAAATTAATGTGCATCATGCAGCTACATGGAACTAGTTGTGCCTATGTGTGGCAGGGTTTCACACTTTGCATAGCTCTTAGATATGCATTTGCATGGCATAAAGTTATTACACAGTTGTCATTAGCTGCCAATGGCTACACACTACCTTTTTACTAGCCCTCAAGGTGAAAATTCTCACATGCATTGATGAATTGTATTTTGTAGGGATCTAATATCAGATAGTGATGTTCAATATCTGATATTGGGTTCCAAGATGCAATGTTGAATATTTGATATCATGAGGTATGTGTCAGCCTATAAATATAGTGCTTAGGCATATGGTTTCCATATAGTTTTTGTCATAGCATAGTAGAGCTCTTGTAGTTTCTTTTCTCTAGAGTTAGAATATTTTCAAAAGTGCTCATAGCAGGAGTCATTGAGTGTATGGATCTCTATTCGAGCATTGTTGTACTTGAGTAGGGCATTATGTGCGACAATAATAATAAGCTTTCTAATCAAACCTTGCAACACCTTGGCTAGCTTAAATACTTTATTTATGCATTTAATGTTTTATGCAATTTCCTTTGATGCTTTCTAATAATTAAGCTAAAGTAAGCTAGTGCAATTAAATAGAAATCAATTAAGCACATAAACACAACCGCTTTGAGTATGTGTATGACTCTTGATAATCACTGAAATTGTTAGCATTTGGTAACCTAATAGCATTATATGTGTTCAAAATGTGCACAAAAAGTGGGACCAAATACTTATGTTAAGATAGTTAGTTATTGATTAGCCATTATATTAGTTAAATTGGTTCATAAATTAAGTTTCAAATCATTCTTAATCATAGACAAATAAAATAAAAAATAATAAAAATCATGTGCCTCAACTACACTTAACCATATAATTAAGCTCCATAAGTGTAGTTGAGAAGACAATGATTGTCACGATTAGATTTCACATCTTAGAACTAATGTACTTAGAAACTTAAGCTCTATGAAATTTGATCGGATCACACATGAATCACTCATCATTGGCACTATTGCCAAGGATCTTTATTTGTTACATGCACTATCTAAGACTTAGTGAAAAATTATTCAAGATCATTAGAATGAACCCTAAAGTCATATCATACATTACAATAACTACAACAATTTTAAGAAGCACACTGCATTTTATATTTTCTAATATAAGATGTCTTCTTCTCACAGTAGTGATTCTCCACCCAAGTTTGACAAAATAAATTAGCAAGTACCCCAACAATGCAAAGGGCTATATGCTCATCCTGATAAGTATGTACCCAATTTTACCTTCATACTACACCAGGATGAACTGTTGTGGTGGTGAAACATGGAGGGTAACATTATGTTGCCACCCGATTGATCTATTCCTATGATGCTCCAACAAGATCTTATGCAATTGGGCCTCTAGGGACTTGATGCTAAGTATGTTCTGTAGGATAGTGATGCTAAGGATTAGCATCTGATTGAGGCACAATGTCTAAGGGATCAATAGCTAGAGAAGCACTATGAATTTGCAAAGGGAAAGTGATTCAATGATTCTCCATACTTGCTATATCATAAAGATGGTGGAGAACCCTTCTTTAGGGGTTTTCCATTCAATGAAACTTCTCTCTTTGACTTCAGTGAAGGAAATCAAAACTAGAACCTACAGTCCATGATCCATAATCCAGGTTCTAGCAAAAATGAATCCAATGAAAAAGGGGGATCCAAGGAGGAGAGTCATGGTAGAGATGCAGACAAGAAACATGATTGTGATCATGGATACTATTACCAAAGAGAGTATGGAAGGCACTATGATGATGCTACTCCTCTATCCTCTTCACCTTCATCATCATCTTCTTTTTCTTCTAGCTCTGAATGTAACCATAGGGGATGCAATTATGATGGAGGTGATCGAAAAGACCGAGATGATTGTAGGGAGCATTGGGAAAGTTAAGACCTAGGGTATGGGCATTCAAGACATACCCATAGCCATGAATGAAGGGGTAGTAGAGGGCATTGTAGGCTCTAGAATCATTTCCTCGATGAGCCTTTTCTTACTACTTGAAGCATGCTAAACATTATAGAGGCAGTGAAAATTCCTACAAGGCACATTAAGGATAGTTGTATCAAGAGGCTAGACATGAACAATATCCCTAATTTTGAAGAGGGATATAACTTTGATCCACATAATTATCTTCAAGATTTCCATGATGCTTGTGCCTTGCAAAATATAGAAAATGATTAGCAAAAGCTTAAGTTATTCCTTAGGACACTCATTAAAGAATAAGAAAGATGGTACTGGTCCTTTGAATTGGAATCCATCAAATGATGGAGTACAATCCTGAACTATTCAATGAAAAATATTAAACATACTCTCGAGTGTCCAACTTGAGGAGGTAGATCCAAGGATGGAAACAAGGAACACATGAACCCTTGGATGTTTCCATGGGTCGATACTATTCTCTATTGCACAGATGTCTTAGCCATGGATATTCTCACCTAGAGTAACTTCACCATATCATAGATGGGCTCCCATTAGAAATGAGGAGAACTCTTGGCATCTATGCCCAAGTGTGATTGTGAGAATTAAGAGCCCATTAGATTCAATGGTTGACCAAGCATGTAGCAAAAGAAGGAGAGTTGAGAAAATGCAAAAATGTAAAAGAATACAACTACAATCCTTCCATTTGTAAGAGGAAGGTTCAATTTTGTGATAGTGAGGAGGAATCATCACTTCGTGAGGTGATGAACTAGAAGACCTTGCCAATTCAAAAATGCACCTCTAAAATTTTGGCTAAGGTAGATCAATTATGGAACTCTATGGATAGAATATTTCAAGTTTTCCTAAAAATTGTTGAAGAGTCCAAAGAACAAGATAGTGATTGTGAATGGAGGAGGTAAAAGAAAGCTGAACATTCCAATCAAAGGAGTAAGGACAAGATTTTTCTTATCCTCAAGGAAATGCTAGGAAATTCCATGAGCAACAATATTATTATCCAAGTGAAACATCATCGTATCCATATGAACAGTATCAATAGTGGTAGCAACCATAGTCATGGGCACTACCACCATTAAGGAAACAATACCCTTATAGACAACTTGATCCATATGGATAGTACATTCACCAACCCTTGTCTCCACATGACTCTTCCAGTCACATTTTCACTTTCTAACATTACTACTATCCTCTCGAATATTCTCAAACTTAGTATCCACATCCAAGGAGGGATAGCACTTTTTATCCTTATCCTCCTCTTATTCCTACACCTATTCCTCCATCCTTAACATAGCTACTGATTACTCCATCTACACAGGATGAACTTCTAGCCCAACCATAGCAATACAATGCTACCAAGGTTATTAATCTACAATTGGTTTCTCAATCGAGTGGTTTAGACAATAGAATAAAAAAATACCTTTTTTCAATCCAACAATCCACCTAAACTATCACATACACATGCGGTTGGTAACCTTACTTTTCCATCTCTCTCTATATCTAATTTCGTTGAGTCCCTTTCAAACCAAATACTACCTAGGATCCATACTATTATACTTAATGATGTCGTATCTGATTGGATACATGCTGGGAACCTTCCTAGGAAATTAGCTAATCCTAGAAGTCCTTCTATCTATTTGCAGATTGTTGGAAATGAGCCATGTAAAGCTCTTCTTGATTTTGGTTTCATGTAGACTTTATTTCTCATGAGATGTATACTATCTAAAACCTATCACTTCACAAGAAGAGTAATATCCAATTAGAATTAGGAGACTAGTTCATTACTATTTCATTGGGATTGGTTGAAGATAGTCTAATCACTATTTATGGGTGGTCTTATCCTACTGACTTCCAACTAATCAAGGTTGAGAGTTGTAAATAGGACATCCCAATAATCATGGGAAGGACATGGATAAGAATTTTTGATGCAAGAATGGGCATAAGAGATCTTTCCCTAGAGATATCTAAGGAAAATGCATTTGCAAAGATTGAGAAGAACTGAGTTCCATGCATCACATACAATGATACAAGGTGAAATTACATGTAGAAACTTTGGTCTGTTAAATAAGCATCCATTTCTGCATGTAGGTAGTGTGCACCTAAAGTGGATATTTAAAGGTGTTTATATGTAGTAGCCACAAAACAAGAGGGCACCTAGCAGCTGACTATTGATTCTGAAAGCAGCACACTTTACATGGAACCTATTGAGAGCCTGACATGTGCTTATGTCATAGGCATAGATGCATTAGAGCAAGTTTATCACTACATATTTGATAATGAAAATGATGATACCTATTGGGAAGAGTTGGAAATTTCTAAAAATTTTAAACAAGAGACCCTTGAGTTAAAAACTCTACTTGTCAGCATGAAATATGTATTCTTAAAAAATGGGAAGTTGGTAATAATCAACACAAATCTTACTCAAGAACAAAAATAGATGTTGTTGAATGTGGTTGAAAAATGGTTAACAACATTTGCTTTGTCATATCCTAAACTCATAGAGATTAATCTTTGTATATGTTAGCATCATATCTACACCAACCTAGCCATGAAGCCAAAGAGGTAGCCACAGAGACGATTGAATCCCCAAATTGAAGCAGAACATCAAGGAGAAAATCAAATAACTTGTTAAGATGGGGTTTATCTATCCCATTGTAGATAATGAGTGGATTATTCCACTCATGATTATTCCAAACAAAGGTGGAAAGTGGTAGGTGAAACACCACAAAATTTTGAGCTTAGTACTTCTTGAACAAGAATCGAGCTAAGTCATGATGCCCCCTAGCATGACTGAAGCTTGAGGGCCTCATAGAAAACTTCAAATGGAGTCAAACTCAATAAGAAATGGTTTCCTGGGATCCACAGAAGACTACAATGACATCTGGCATCAAACCTGGCAAATCTTGAGCTCAAAATACTTGGTTTTCACTAACTATGCATCCTGTACGCTGGCCTACACATGCCCAGCGTACAGCCCAGCGTACAGCAACTTTTGGGCCCTAGAAATGAGTCAAAACATGCCAGAACTGATCATCTAGACCCACTAGGACCTTCCTCAAGTTCCCTAGAAGCTCTCAGGCACTTGAAAATCAAATTTTAGGCTCCAAATGATGGTCTTTCATTCCTCTACGCCCAGCATATACACCCAGCATAGAGCAACTTTTGGGCTCTAGAAATGAGTCAAAACATGCCAGAACTGAGCGTCTGGACCCCCAAGACCTTCCCTAGGGTCCCCAATAGCTCTTAGGCACTTGAAAATCAAATTTTGGGCTCCAAATGATGGTCTTTCATTCCTCTACGCCCAGCATAAAGCCCAACGTACAACAAAGTTTGGGCCCCAGAAATGAGTCAAAACATGCCAGAACTGAGCGTTTGGACCCCCTAGGACCTTCCCCAGGGTCCCCAATAGCTCTCATGCACTTGAAAATCAAATTTTTGGCTCCAAATGATGGTTTTTCATTCCTCTACGCCCAGCGTATGCCCCCAGCGTATACGCCCAGCGTAGAGCCCAACGTAGAGCAACTTTCGGGCCCCAAAAAAGTGTCAAAACATGCTAGAATTGAACTTCTGGATCCCCTACAACCTTCCTCTCAGGCATTTGAAAATCAAATTTTGGGCTCCAAATGATGGTCTTTCATTCCTCTACGCCCAGCGTATACGCCCAACGTAGAGAAACTTTCGGGCCCCAAAAATGAGTCAAAACATGCTAGAACTAAGCGTCTGGACCCCCTAGGACCTTCCCCAAGGTCCTCAATAGCTCTCAAGCACTTGAAAATCAAGTCTTGGGCTCCAAATGATGGCCTTTCATTCTTCTACGCCCAGCATATACGCCAGCGTAGAGCAAACTTTGGGCCCCAGAAATGAGTCAAAACATGCTAGAACTGAGCGTTTAGACCCCCCAGGACCTTCCTCAGGGTCCCCAGTAGCTCTCAGTTACTCAAAAATCAAGTTTTGACCTTAAAATGAAGCATTTTCATGTGTGTACATTGGGTACATTTTTGGTGTACGCTGGCACGCTATACGCTGGCATGCTCTACGCTGGCATGCTATACGTTGGCATGCTATACGTTGGCATACTCTACGCTAACATGCTCTACACTGGCATGCTCTATGCTAGCATGCTATACATTGGCATGCTCTACGGTGGCATGCTCTATGCTGGCATGCTCTACGCTGGTATGCTCTATGCTGGCATTCTATACACTGGCATGCTCTACATTGGCAGGCTCTATGCTGGCATGCTCTACGCTGGTATGCTCTATGTTGGCATGCTATACGGTGGCATGCTCTATGCTAGCATGCTCTACGCTGGCATGTTCTACGCTAGTATGCTCTACATTGGCATGCTATACACTAGCATGCTCTACGCTGGCATGCTATACGCTGGCATGCTGTACGCTGTACAGTTGGAACATATCCTACACTTGGTCAATGCACTACCTATCTCCTGATCTGAATTTTTCTCAACTTACAGCCACCCATCCCCTTTCAGAACTGATTCTAACGGGGAAACCCATATAAAAACTTTGATTTTTGACCAGATTCGGGTTCAAAAAACTGGAAGGCATCTTGGAAAAAATAGGGGTAGACCACACTAAGCAAATTGAGAAACCTGCATCCTATACGCTGGACCTGAACCCTGCACGCTGAACATACAGCCTCTACGCTATGTCTGCAGTTCAAACAAGCATACCATCATCCCTCTACATCCACTGGGGCTCTTCATCTGCCTTGTGTCAAATCCACAACTGCATCTAGACCGGTGCATTGTAATTTTCATTATGCAATAATAGTGCTACATTTTTGGCGAAGATTTGTTACAGTTTTCGTTCATTCTTCTGAGCTTACTATTTACATTCTTGTACGTTTACGCTCGGTTTTACATCTGTTACACCGTTTACATATAACCCAGCATACAAAATATAGGTGTACATTTGGGGAAATTCTTGTCTGATCCACGTGCGGACCATCCAAGGTACTCTGTCTTCATTAATTCTAGCTTGCCCTCAAGTGAAGGTAGGGTGTTCTGTGCTTGTCCAGTGATCTCTTGGTCTCTATTTCATTCCAGCCCCGGACAGACGATTTCGGACAATATAGAAAATGGCGCTAGAAGGAGGGCCTGACTTGTGTTTTCTTTAATCGAAATGCTAATCACGTTACCTATTCAAACACAGTGTTTACACTGCTACAGTGTCTACGCTGGTACAGTGTTTACGCTACTACAGTGTCTACGTTGCTATAGTGCTCTATGCTGCTACAGTGCTCTACATTGCTATAGTGTCTATGCTGCTACAGTGTTTACGTTGCTACAGTGCTTTATGCTGCTACAGTACCGCTACAGTGTTTTTTCAACAAAAACACACAAAACGAGCCCGTTTCAAAGCCGAATTCCCTGTGATTCACACCTACTTCAAACTGGTCTAAGTACTAATGACCACCAACATGGATCACCTTGTCCAAGGTATACAATACACACAACATAACGATTCCGAGATGACTTCCTCTTACCTGAGATTGCCATCTGCGTATGACTACGGTTCATAATTACATACTTAGCCAAATTTTCTCCCGTTTACGCTATACACGCTGGACACTTAGAAAAATTTTTAGTGTTCACATGCTGGACACTCTACACACTTAGCCCGAAACACACTCGGCACTTGTTAGCTAGCTCATACGTTGCCTTGTCACACATCACCATGGAATCATCCCAAAAATCTAGTGCACGCGCCTTCATAGTCCCCACACAAGAACAGTATAACTACATTTGTGTGAAGATTTAGGCCAACCTTCCTATTGACCACACAGAACAAGAGGCACAATGAAACTTTGAGCGGATATACATGGGAGGTCATGAATTTGCCCCCTTTGTATATGACATCATCCCCCTTTCTGATCCTCATCATAGGCTCATCTCCCAGGTCCTTCTGGCAAGGGGCCAAAACACACAGAAACCCACCAAGGAGCCCCAAAACCAACATGATGTAGATGACTTCGAGGCACAATCTGAACCTGAGGATTCATACCACACCCTTAGTCCCTGTTCCTACGTGAACCCATCACTCCATCCTCGCATGGGACAAACGGCTACTCACCAAGTATCAATGAGCACACAAGCACCAGTATCCCAATAGAGATTACCCACCCCCATCTCCACCAGTACATACTACATGTGCAAACACATGGGGCCACTTTCACTACATCGGCCCTGCACATCCAGGGTGTCACTTCACAGTTTGTGGCTAGGCAAGGAACCATACCCCTTGTTCAACAACCCACTCACTTCAATGTGCCACACCCCATAACCACAACTCTGAACATTGCTCCACAGTAAAAAATGACAACCCAACAACCTCCCCAACCAACTAATCTGCCTACTACTCAAGAGTGGGCAGAAGCTAAACAAATGATGCAAGCATTAGCTGAAGAGGTAAACCACCTCAAAATAGCAAACACTAAACAAGTTAAAGTACTAAAATTTTATCACGATGATCTAATTAGCTCTTTAGTGCCACCGTTAGCCTTACCCAAGGGAATAACACTGCCCCAGTTAACCAAGTACAATGGGAAGGGAGATCCAAACACTCACTTAGTCATGTTTCGATCAGAAACTCTATTGCTNAGGAGATCTGAACGCTTACTTAGTTACATTTGGATCAAAAACTCTATTGCTTCAAGCTTGGCCCCACGCAATCTTGCGCATGTTTGCTATGTCCTTANATTACATCAGTTCGTTACCCGATTTAAGTACAACCTCAAGCTTGAAGCCACACTAGACAGTCTGATACAGGTGAAACAAGCACCACTTGNTTAAGTACAACGTAAAGCCTGAAGCAACCCTAGACACTCTAATATAGGTGAAACAAGCACCACTTGAGCCTGTGCAAAAGTTCATCCAATGATGGAGTGCAGCCCTTAATGAACTTCATGAGCCCATCCCTGAAAAGTATTTACTTATGATTCTAAAGGGAGCTATGAATGAATTCATTAAGTCAAAACTGTACTACCTAAGCGCTCAAACATTGATCCAAGTGTTCACACAGATCAAGAACATTGAACAAGCTGCGCAAACCAGCAATGATCCTGCCTATGTGGCTTACAAGAACCAACACATTGCCAAACAATAGAAAACAACAGAAACTATAGCCGCAAGCACAAAAACAACAAACACCAGTATCAACCCGCCTGCAACAACAGGGGCCACCTTAAGGTCCAATTTTCAATGCAAGGATCGCTCTAAGTACACACGCTACCTGCGCGACCTTCGGAACTACTAGAGAAACTTCTTAAATCCAGGAAAATCCAATACAAACACGTAACGGAGAATGCTTGCCACCAACATGATAGGTACTGTGAGCTACTAAGAAATCCCACCTTAGTAGCACCAAATGAGCCTCCAGTTCCACAACATTTCAAGGTAGACCAATTCTGCCATTACTACCAGATGTCTGGTCACAGTACCGACACCTGCTATGCGTTAAAGGATAATCTACAAGCAATGATAGAATAGGGCCAACTGAACATCAACACCCTGAACCAACCCAACACAAATAATGCCTCCTATGTCATAAACTCCATTGGCATAGATAGTAAGCCTAAACCTGTGCAGCAACCTTTTTTAATTCATGTGCCTTCTAGCAAGGCAACAATCCCCTACACCTCCACGAGCAAGAGACCTCCCATCATCACCAAGGTGCCACCTAGAGCACCGATGACAACCTTTGTGGTCAAGGTACCACCACCTCATATGTTCACTAAGATGTTAAACTGGCCAGATGCAACGCAATCCCAAGCACTGAAGACACCCTTTATGGTCCAAGTACCACCACAGTCGTTCGCTAAGATGTTAAACTCGCATGTTGCACCAACGACAATAGCAAAGAAACCTTTCGTTATCAAGGTGCCACAACAGGCTAGTCAAACAACAAAAACACCTCCTAAACTCCCATTTGTCATAAAAGTGCCACCATGCAGTGGCCCCTCACTTACCCTGAGCCCAATCATAGAAAACATCTCAGCCTCTCCTTCCTCAAAAGTCAAACCTTGCCAACAACACGGATAAGCCTACAAAATGGCAGCAGAAGAGAACAAACGAACAATGAACAACACCCACAGCTGAAACAAAGGACACACCTAGTATACAACAACTGAACACTGGGGGCCCTGCCCCTAATCCCAAACAAACCAGGCCCAAGCCCTCAACCCATACAGAGGCAACCAACACAACAACAGACAACATAGACTTTGTAGCTACACTGGCCGAAGTGAAACAAATGTTCAAACAAAAGAACAAAACCATGAGCTTGTATGATTTGGTCATGACATCATTAGCTCATCACGAAGCCTTAGCGCAAATGTTAGCATCCATTCCTGTTACAGAGGACATCCCTGCTAACATGGAATCCATCCGTGCAACCATTTCACAACACACACCACAAGGATTGGGTTCAAACACCTTAGCCTTTCGTGATGATGCAGTTAAACGTAACCTTGAACAAGGGGAATTCACAACAGCTCCATTATCGATTGGTGTATGTGTTGGGTAATGTACCATTTTCAGAGTGCACGTTGATGATGGTGCAGCAACAAACATAGTTCTATACTCCATCATCGACAAACTGGGCATGGCAAATGAGATCATGCCAACAGAAACCATGTGTTTAAAATATTTCAATGGATCATGTGTCACAGTTAAGGGCACAATCAACTTAGCCTTTTTGGTAGGAGAACAATTCCCCACCAGCATGGAATTCACTATCATAGAAGAGATGCCCAGTTTCAACATGATTCTTGGTAGACCTTGGCTAGCACAACAATGAGCCGTTTCCTCACCGATACATCAAGAAATATGCCTTCCATACGAAGGTGGACAAGTCATTATACATGGCGAAAACACTCCCTTCCAAGCTAACCACAACATAGACATGTCACAGGTCTTGAGAGAGGAGCCTCTTGAAGCAACACCCACAACAACAAACACAACACCTAGAGCTAAAACGCCAGAACGAGGGGTAAAAAATGAAAGCCTCCCAGAGTAAACTAGCATTCCTCCTAGACCATGTCCAACTAAGAAACAACTGCATAATCAAGACTCCCCTATGGCCAAAGACACATATAATCTCCGCCCACTTTTCACCTTTGTTCGTTGTGCATACATCACCTTAGTTTATATTATATTAGCTTATGCGTTCTCTCATGGCCCGAAAAGGCCTTAAACTAAACCATGGCCAGAAAAGGCCTTAAACTACCACCGTTTCACATTATTTTCTATTTATTGGTGCATTTCAGTTCATGTTTTCTACAATTGTTATTTAATATTGTTTTCTCTAGTAGCTTTTGTTTACAGGATCATACAGACGCACATGCATGCATCGACACAGAGCAGTCATAGCATCAAGACTTAAAACTAATACCCCAGAATGTCTTGGCGTCATGACGGTAAACTGGCATCACAGAGCTCTGTCTGACATGATACTAAACTGTCACATTCATTCACCAGAGTCCGCTAAGACTATAAACTAGCTTGCCTCTTCATAGTCCGCCACGACTATAAACTAGCATCGTATCGTCCACGACGACGATAAACTAGCAACGTCCAACGGGTTATGACGTAAAACTAACCCATGAAAGTCCGCTAAGACTATAAACTGGCCAGATCATTTCTGGCACATTCATCTGCTACTGTAATTCATGAAATTTCTTCATCAATGCCTACTACATCATTCATCACACCGGCTCTGAAAACACTATTGCTGCTCATTTTGTTTGCCTTAAGTTTCACATGGTGCCTCCATTTGCATCAGTCACATTCATGCCTGAAGTATTTGCTAACTCATTCACTTGTGGTTTTCTTGTCTTCTTGGAGTTATGTTTGCAGGATGACACCTAGTGGTGCTTGTACACGGATACACTTCATCATGGTGACAAGGTGGCACATTGTTTCTGATGCACACAACTAGATTAATCAATCCGTTCAAAAGTACATTCCTAGTTCCCAATATATTTTTTAGTTCCCCAACACTCTTGTTCCCTTTCCTACCTAGTTACAGTTCCCAGATACACCCAGTACACCCCAAAACTTTGAGCACACTGTTACATGCTACGACACTCTCAAGAAACTACAACATAGATTATGGCACATGAGCATGAGTGCAAAATTGAAAGAAAGCTCTTGCCAAAAAACAAAGAGACAAAAAAATAGAAACAAGAAAAAAAACAAAAAAAAGAGATAAAACACAAAAAAAAAAGAAAAAAAAAAGAGACAAAAAAAAAGATAAAACACAAAAAAAAAGAAAAAAAAAGCAAAGGAAAAGAAAAGAGCAAAGAGCAAAGAGCAAAATGAACCACAAGACCCTTGGCACTTCCCATAAGCCTCAGGCGGGAAGGTAATTATTTTGGAAACAAACACTCATGTCTCAAAAGCTCAAGTAACATCTCATTGTGCAGCTTTGGCTCTCCACCAATAGGTTCTCTTTAACACTAAACAAGGGGCCTATTTCCCTAGAGAACGCAACCCATCATCACGCTGCCAACAAGTCCTCTTAAACACTAAACAAGAGTCTTGTTCCACCAGAGGATGCACATCTCATGTCTTGATCCCGAGTCTGCTAGAAAATGGCTATTGACAAGGATTAGCATGACCCGTATACACACTAGAGCATCCCCTTTACCATGCACAATCCCTTGATCAGTTCCCAATCCCCACAATTTCCATTTCCCTATCCAGCTACAAACTTCATTTCCCCAATCCCATGTACTACTGAACACGGTGCGATGACATCTGGCCAAGTGTCGAAGGACAATGCTACTAAGTTGCTTGTGGTGTTTTTTACTTCTTTGTTGATGCTTCTTGGGTCGATTCCTCCAAGCATCAACAAAGAGGGGTTAATGAAACACAACAAAATTCTGAGCGTAGTACTTCTCGAACAAGAATCGAGCTAAGTCATGATGCTCCCCAACATGACTGAAGCCTGAGGGCCTCACAGACAACTTCAAAAAGAGTTAAAATCAACAAGAAACAGTTTCCTGAGATCCATAGAAGACTACAATGACATATGGCATCAAACCTGGCAAATATTGAGCTCAAAATACTTAGTTTTCACTAACTATGCATCCTGTACGCTGGCCTACACATGCCTAGTGTACAGAAACTTTTGGGCCCCAGAAATGAGTCAAAACATTCTAGAACTAAGTTTTTGGACCCCCAGGACCTTCCCCAGGGTTCCCAGCAGCTCTCAGGCACTTGAAAATCAAATTTTGGGCTCCAAATGATGGTCTTTCATTCATTTACGCCTAGTGTATACGCCCAGTGTAGAGCAACTTTTGGGCCCCATAAATGAGTTAAAACATGCTAGAACTAAGTATCTGGACCCCCCAGGACCTTTCCTAGGGTCCCCAATAGCTCTCAGGCACTTGAAAATCAAATTTTTGGCTCCAAATGATGGTCTTTCATTCATCTACGCCCAGCATAGAGCCCAGCGTACAACAACTTTTGGGCCCCAGAAATGAGTCAAAACATGTCAAAGTTGAGCATCTGGACCCCCCAGGACCTTCCCTAGCACTCCCAATAGCTCCTAGGTACTTGAAAATTAAATTTTGGGCTCCAAATGATGGTCTTTCATTCCTCTACGCCCAACGTATATGCCCAGCGTAGAGCAACTTTTGAACCCCAAAAATGAGTCAAAACATGCTAGAACTGAGCATCTGGACCCCCTAGGGCCTTCCCCAAGGTCTCTAGTAGCTCTCAGGTACTTGAAAATCAAATTTTGGGCTCCAAATGATGGTCTTTCATTCCTCTACGCACAACGTATATGCCCAGCGTAGAGCAACTTTTGAACCCCAAAAATGAGTCAAAACATGCTAGAACTAAGCATCTGGACCCCCCAGAACCTTCCCTAGGGTTCCTAGTAGATCTTAGGTACTCAAAAATCAAGTTTTGACCTTAAAATGAAGAATTTTCATGTGTGTACACTGGGTACATTTTTGGTGTACGCTGGCATGCTATACGCTGGCATGCTCTACACTGGCATACTCTATCTTGGCATGCTATATTCTGGCATGCTCTATGCTGGCATGCTCTATGTTGGTATTCTCTAAGCTGGCATGCTATACATTGGCATGCTCTACGTTGGCATGCTCTACGCTGGTATGCTCTACGTTTTCATGCTATACACTGGCATGCTCTATGATGGCATGCTCTACACTGGCATGCTCTATGCTGGTATGCTCTATGTTGGCATGCTATATGCTAGCATGCTCTATGGTGGCTTGCTCTATGTTGGCATGCTATATGCTGACATCCTGTACGCTGGCATGCTATACGCTGTACAGTTGTAACATATCCTGCACTTGGTCAATGCACCACTTGTCTCCCGATCTGAATTTTTCTCAACTTACAACCACTCATCCCCTTTCAGACCCGAGTCTAACAGGGAAACCTGTATAAAAACTCCAATTTCTGACCAAATCCGGGTTCGAAAAACTGGAAGGAATCTTGGAAAAAATCAGGGCAAACCACACTAAGCAAATTGAGAAACCTGCATCCTATACGCTAGACCTGAACCCTGCATGCTGAACATATAGCCTCTACGCTGTGCCTATAGTTCAAACTAGCACACCATCATCCCTCTGCATCCACCAGGGCTCTTCGTCCGCCTTGTGTCAGATCCAGAACTGTGTCTAGACCGATGCATTGTAATTTTCATTATGCAATAATATTGCAACATTTTTGTCCAATATTTTTTACAGTTTTCATTCGTTCTTGTGCGCTTACTATTTACATTCTTGTATGTTTATGCTCAGTTTTACATCTGTTACACCGTTTACATATAACTCAGTGTATAGAATATAGGTGTACGTTCAGGGAAATCCTTGTCTGATCCATGTGCGGACCACCCAAGGTACTCTGCCTTCATGAATTCCAGCTTGCCCTCAAGTGAAGGTAGGGTCTTCTATGCTTGTCTGGGGATCTCTTGGTCTCTGTTTCATTCCAGCCCCGGACCGACGATTTCGGACAATACAGTAGGTCTACATCAATTTTTGGCTATTGAATATAGAAACATTTAAGGATTATTTTCCATTGCCATTCATTGATTAGGTGTTAGACACCACATCTAGGCATTGCTACTATAGTTTTCTATATGGGTATAATGGCTACAACCAAATTTAGATTTCACTAGAGGACTAGGCCAAAACAACATTCATGAATTTTTGGGGGATGTTTGCATATCAAAATATGCCTTTTGGCTTCTACAATGCTCTTTCTACATTTCAACACATGGTCTTAATGATCTTTCAGTAGTAAATTAGTAGTAGAGTGGAAGCCTTTATGGATGAATTCTCTCCACTTATGGTGCTACATTTGAGAAAGCCTTGATTCACCTTGAGCAAGTTCTAAAAAGATGTATGGAAAAAAACTTGTAGCTTAATTGGAAAAAGATTCAAAAGAGTCATCTAATGGTCTAGGAGGGCATTGTTTTGGGGCACCAAATCTTATAAGTAGGAATTAAGGTCAGCCCTGAAAAGATAAGGGTCATTCAAGGAATTACCTACCAACCAGAAACTATTAAAGATGTTCAATCATTCCTTGGACATACTAGCTAGTATTGGCAATTTATAGTGAATTTCTCTAAGATCAAAAAATTGTTGTTTGATCTAACAAATAAAGATTCTCTAGTTTTCTGGACCAAGGAATGTGAAAAAGAATTCCAACAACTAAAGGAAAAACTTATAGAAACTCAAATTCTACAAGAACCTAATTGGTTCATACCATTTCATGTTATGATAGATGCATCAAATTATGCCTTGGGAATTATGTTTACATAGTTGGATGATAAGAAATATCCATATTATATCCACTACACAAGTTGAACCATTGTGGATGCATAATTGAACTACACCATCATAAAAAAAGAATTAATGATAGTGGTGTTTGCTCTAGAAAATTTTAGGCACTATTGCTTGAATATAAAGTATTTGTACACATTAACCATAGTGTAATATGCTTCTTGATGAACAATCCAATGGTGAACCTCCATGTCATACGGTGGTTAGTGATATTACAAGAATTTGTTTTTATGATGGTATATTAAAAAGGAACTAAGAATGTGGGCAATGACCACTTGTCTTGGTTGTGATGGGACAACAAAGAGGAGAACATTGCACTATCCGATCTATTTTATGATGAACTCCTCTTTGTTGGAGCTATAACTAAAAAATTTCCCACTAAGCCTAAATGGTACAATGACATTCTTACCTATCTCCTCACTCAAGAGATTCCACAAGGGTTGGATCACTAAAAGAAACAACTATTTCTTCACTAGGTAAAATGCTTCATAGAGATCAACCAACACCTTTACAAGGTATGCACTGATGGCTTGGTTTTTTGGTGTGTTCCTAATGCTAATCAACTATGCATTCTCTAGGATGCTCATGAGGGTCCTTATGGTGGCCACTATGCTGAAAGATGCATGACCATTAAAATCCTAATGGCAAGGTATTATTGGCCAAAAATCTTTAGGGATCCTCATCAATTTGTCCATTCTTATGAATGTTTCCAATGAGATGGTGGAATAATTACTTGTATGAAGGAACCTCAATAGTGGATCCAACCACTAAAACCCTTTGACATATGGGGCATTGATTTCATGGATCCTATCACATCCATATCAAATAGAAAAACATACATCATAGTTACTATTGACTATTGTACGAAATGGGTAGAAGTAGTAGTTTTCACTGACTGTACATCTTTTAATGTTACTCAATTTGCACAACAAAATTTTGTAAATATGTTTGGTGTGCCACATGAATTAATGTCTAACAATGGAATCTATTTTATAGGCACTACCTTTCAGAAGCTCATGAAACACTTGGGGATTGAACATAAACTAATAACACGCTACCACCCCCAAGCCAATGGTCAAGTTAAGGTTACAAATAGGAAAATCAAAAAGATCTTAATGAGCACTATTAGCAAATATAGGAGGAACTGGAGCACAAAACTCAACGATGCCCTCTGGAACTATCACTCAACATGGAAACTCCCTATAGGCTATTCTCCCTATGAGTTGGTATATGGAAAATTACAAATACTTCCTATTCAATTTGAGCTCTATACACTTTTAATAGCTTGTGACTTTGACCTTGACTTAAGTCTAGCACAAAAAGAAAGATTAATGAATCTCAACTTGTTAGATGAAAATCGATTGGTAGCCTTGTGATCTAATGAGTTGCACAAGGCATTCAATAAAAAGTGGCATGACCTTAGAATTAGAAAAGTTAAATTTTAACTAGGAGATAAGGTCCTCTACTAGAACTGCAAATGAACTAAGTTCTAGATATTTTGGGAAGGACCTTTATAATGTATAAAAATTTTCCTTCTAGGGCCATGATGATCTAAAAACTTGAGAGCCTAGACAAGTAGTAGCTGATCAACATGTAACAAGTCAAACCTTTCCATGAGCCTAAGTAAGCTAGTGTAACAAACACCTCATTGGATGGAAAATCATGCCTAATCTTTCAAATATCCACCTTTAAACTTAGTCATGGGAGAGATGGCCATCCATGCTAACCATATAAGAAGCTCTTTAGTCTTTCATCTTTTTGTTTTACACATTCTTTGTCTTACATCTTTTTGTTTTCTACATTATTAATTTTTCAAAATATTTGTTTTACAAAATTGTTAATACTTTTTATTTTTCATAAATATTTTATAATTTCTTGTATATTTTTCTTTATTTAAATGTGATTTTCTTATTGTGTTTTAATAATAATGTGCCTTATTGCCAACTGGGTACAATGTGGTTTGTTTGATGTGTGGTTTGATTATTTGATTGTTGGTGTCTAGATTCTAGCTTTGAATTTTGTTATTGATAACTAGGACATGGTTTCTTTTTCATGATGCAAGCAATGATTCCATAACATCCACACATCCACACACTCTATGGTTTTTCTTGTTCTAGAAATGTTAGGTCTTTTTTTTCATTAATAAAACTTTAATGAACTTGTAAATTTTGTAGTTTCTATATTTGAAAATGATTCAAAGGTTTGAATAGGGTGTGAATTCAAGGGAACTTGGTACTCTTTGTGCCTTTTTTCTTACTTGGATGCATGTGTGTTTTCATGGATTTCTTACCATTATGTGTCGACCAATAATATGAAGTTGAATAATTCTTTGCATGGTATGGTTTCCATCATAAAAAAAAAGATGGGAATTCAAAGCACACCCCTTAGACATGGGTTATAGGCATTGGTTACAAGATTAATGAGACATGTTACCCATACTTGAAGTTCCCCTCTAACTAAGAGCCTTTCTCACTTCTACTTCTCTTTTCCTCTTCAATAAGGAATGGTGGTTATCCTATGGGAGCACTCTTGTGTCTCAAGGGGATGGACTAGTCTTATAGTGGCAATGTGATGTCACTGAATGTGGTTTTTTTTTTGTTTTGGACTAAGGATGGATTTTATCAGGTCATTTAACCAGAAAATTCATAAGGAACTTCATGTGACCTTAATTGAGAACTCCATTCCATTCTCTCCATCATCCATCTATGCTTTCCATGTCTCATTTCATTGCCAGTTTCATGTTCTTGTTTGATGTGTTAGAATTATGAGGTAGTTTCTTTCAGGTTTTTGTACTTAACTTTCTATAATCATTAATCATCCATGGGGCTCATGGACTCCTCAGTTTAAAGTTATGTAAGGGTAATAAATGGCATGTGCTTGCATTGGGAAGGACCTACTTACATACCTTTTGATTGGGTTAGTTAAGTTCTTTATCCTTAGACATCCTTACAATAAAATTCTTTTGTGTACTCCATCAATGACATCTAATTGTGTGCATCTTCAGAACATTTTTTAGTGAAACCCTCTTTTTATTATTTTAAATCCTTAAACCCTCTTCAAACATTTCATCATGTTTGTACTTTTTAGAATTTAATGGACTACTTATTTATTTCACCTTATTTTTCAATCTTCCCACTAACACTATTAAAGGAACCAATCCACATTAATCACAACCTAGCTAAGTGTAACTACTAATGAGACTAGGTACATAAATGCTATATGTTACACATTGCACACATAAAAGCTATATGTTACACATTGCACACTAATCTAATATTTTGTTGTGATTGCAATGGGAAGCATGGATTGGAATTAGGATTATCTTCATCATGGAAGAGATAGCAGCACCATGCAATGAGGACCTTTCATGATCTTTTCCCTTGCTACTTAGCTACTAGAGGAGTTGGATGTCAGTTTTTTCCAAGGTGTTCAATTCTCTTGTCATGAACATCCAATTTTGTAAAAAAATATGAATCCATATACTTGGGCACTTAGAGTTTGTCTGTTCCATCTAAGTAATTTTGCATGTTAGTCAATAATGCCATACCTTCCCAATATTTTGTAAGGAACTTTTTCCTTCTCTTTTTCAGTCAAGGATAAGATTTCATTCAGTTGTGGGGGTATGATGAATTGTGTTTTGTAGGATCCAATATTAGAGCTACAATGTCGGGTATCCAATATTGGGTTCCAAGATGCGATGTTAGATATTCGATATTGTGGGGTATGTATCAACCTATAAATATAACACTTGGGCACATGATTTCCATGTAGTTTTTTTATAGCATAACAAAGCTCTTGTAGTTTCTTTTCTCTAGAGTTAGAATATTTTTCAAAGTGCATGCAACAAGAGCCATTGAGTGTATGGATCTTTATTCGAGCATTGTTGTACCTGAGCATGGTAGTGTGTTTGAAAATAAAGATAAGCTTTCTAATCAAACCTTGTAGCACCTTGGTTAGCTTAAATAATTTATTTATTCATTTAATGTTTTATGTAATTTCCTTTGATGCTTCCAACTAATTAAGCTAAAGTGAGATATTTTGATTACATAGAAATCAATTAACCACATAAGTACAACTGCTTCAAGCATGCGTATGAATCTTGGTAATCCCAGTAATGCTAAATGTTTGATAACCAACAACGTTATACATGTTCAAGATGTGCATAGAAAGTGGGACCAGATACTTATGTTAGGATAGTTAGTTATTGATTAAAAATTATATTAGTTAAATTGGTTCATAAATTAAGTTTCAACTTGTTTTCAATCATAGATAAGTAAAATAAAAAATAATAAAAATCATGTGTCTCAATTAAAGTTAACCAAATAATTAAGATTCACAAGTGTAGTTAAGAAGACAACAATTGTCACTATTAGATTTTATGTTCTAGAACTAGTGTACTTAGAAACATAAGGTCTGCAGAATTCAACCAGATCATGTGTGAATGCTTGTTATTCATATGGTTGGGTGTAGGAATACCTTGCCACTCATCATGCATCTAAGTGAAAAAACCTTCACTCATATGCTATTAGTGATTTCCATCTTGGCCTATGCCATTACACCCTCTACACTACCCTACAATGTTTTTGTCATGCCCTATGCTATCATTTCTACCACATCCTACATCACACATTCTTGCAATTTTTTTGATCATCATCATTAGAAACCCTCTTTGGCCTATGTTTTTTGTCATATTTTTTAGTAGTATAGAGTTGTAGTGATCATGGACATCATAGACATTGAAGATTTATACTGACCCTTGCACCTTTAGATACCATTGATACCAAAGGTCCATACCAAGCTCTATGCTCATAGACACTAGAGGTCTATGCCAAAATTTAAGCAAGAAAAATGATAATTTAAAATTTTAATTTCAAATTCAAATATATTTACATGGTTAACCTTGACCAACTTGATCAAATATGTTAACTAGTTTTGAGTTCAATTAAAAACTAGAAAGTCAAGCATGTTAATCCTAGAATAGTATTAGGATGGAAGCTTTTTAAACTTTGAAACCTTTTAAATTTCGATTCTAAAAGTATTTTTAATGACAAAATAATTTTTTTTGATAGATTTCAACTTTTGTATGTAATAGTGAAGTCAAATTTAGTGTATGAGATATTGAAAATTAGTTTTCAATCTTCTTTCCTAAAGTATGCTTTAATACCATTGGGAGCTAGAATTTAGCATAACTTGGGCATGTAATGTTTGTTTTCAACAAATAAATAGTTTTTTCTAACTTTTTCAGCCTTATAAATCTGATTGTAATTTTAGATTGGTCATTTGAAATTTTGATAATTAAATGATATTTTAAATCATGTTGTAGTAGGCTATAACCTAAATTAGCTAACCATGTCTAATAATCTAATGGTTATGGCTAATATATTTGATCCTTTTTTGTCATCTTGGACCCTAGAATAACATAACTAAGTTATAGATAGACATAGGTCAATAATTTCTACACTATTAGAGTTAATGTCCTAAGGGGCATAGATAGATTATAATGAGTTAAGGAATGAAGCCAAATCAAACCCAAGGAATCAAGCAATTGGAAGGATTAGTTGGTAAATCAACAATGGATGGAAGACTTATGTCCATTCAATAAGCATTAAAATTAATAGAAATCAAACATCAAGGAGAAGAATAATCTTACTCCAATAAGATATATGAAATTCACAATGAAGAATGAGTTAGAGGATAACCTAAGAATGATCACAATTTTAGGCAAGTCATGTATCATGATGTTGTATGAAAGATGGGATCATTATTTCATCATAGCATTCAATCAACTAGTGTATACTTCATCCACATTCAATCACCCTTAGACAAGTCAACTTTTTAAATCTAGAACATATGATATTCATGAATAGCTAGATCAAGCCTCATCATATTAAATGTATCATTCCAACCATATTTCCATTATGGCATAACTATGACCTAATTTCCAAGGATAGATAAAAATGAGGAAAGTTTCCTAAGGTTGCTTCTATTTTTTTCTTATTTTTCTTAGATTTTTAATTTATTCATTTAATTTATATTTTCGAACTAGGTAAGTAAAATATTTTTTGATAATATAAGAGGAAATGAGAATTTGACCTATCTTCACTTGGGTAATAAGTAATATATGTTACACTTAGTGTAACCCTAGTTAGGATTGGTGATTGGTGGTTGGTAAACCTTTCATTCATATCTTGTTGTTACCTGAATATTAATGTAAGTTGTTGACATGATCAATTTATTTTCCTTAAATATTTTTCTCAAGGTAGAATAAGTAGATGTAACAACCCATCCTATTGCACCAAGCTAGGGTAGCGTGATGCCTAAGATTGCTAGTAATAACATAAAGGAAGCATGATAAACTAAATGATAATGATATATACAACAATACATTAAGAATAAGTCACTATATATATATATATTGAAAGGTCAAATTTCCGAAAAGTACATGCCAAACCAAAGATTAAGCCTACATTTCAATTTGTAAAATTGCATGTTTCTACATAAACAAAACATTTGCACTACTCTCATAAAAAAAAAACATATACATCATTACATATATATAAGAGTACAAAGAATTTGATACAAATATAAATAGTTCATACTACTATCCATGGAAAATATGTTAACCAATCCCTAAATATTTTCCCCTCCTCTACTCTCTCTCTCTTAGTCCTCATCTGTGCTCCTATGGCCTTCACCTGTAACTAAATAAAGCTAGTATAAAATTGAGTGGGAAGCCTTTAGACTTCCCTTGCTAGATGGTCAACAAGTGTTGCATCAAAGGAGAGGAATGGGATAAAAGAAAATCTACATGAATTGTTAGTATTGCTTATGCAATCATACCTACTGTACACTATTAAATAATACATGACCCATATGGTCATAATCCAATCATAAAATATATATTATCAATTCTATAACACACAAATTGATACTATCATATATGCAACCCATGTGGTTGCTAGCATATCCACACTCGGTGTAGCATTTGAAATGTTTTCATATGTACTCATAAACAATCATTTCTTATGGGTATTTTATTAGTCTTTTATTTATCCAATTGGTGCTAGGGTCTGTCAACATATGATCCACAACCACTAGCATTCTATAGGGCTGGCTATAAGGATGAACATAGCTATGCCACATACCAACTATAGAGATGAAAACACCTACACTCTCCCACTTGTAGGATGAGGCCTAAGATAGGAGCATCACTGATGCATCATAGTGGAGGTTAATCCACAACTCCCTCCAAGGTGTCTCATCACCAATCAATCTATACTCTAATTCTAGCACCACCCAACAATGACTACTATAAATAGAATTGCAAAGACATCTACAAGCCCAAGCTAGATTAAGCTAACACATGGCACAAGTATAACACATCCAAAACCAACATAAAATGACCACATATATCCATACCTAATCATTACATTTATTCCATGAAAATAACATCACAACTCAACAAAAATTTTTTTCACCATAATTATATTTCTTGAACTACATATAATTTCAAAAAAATGACCACTATAGTAACCTTGAAAGTGATATATGCCAAAAGAGAAAACCAAGTCTACAATTAGAAAGTACTTCCCAAGATGGTTCCAATGATACTAATTTCACCTAAATTGGACTCATGGAAGAAAATTTATGTGTTTCTATATTTTAATAATAAAATAATCAAATAAAATTATTTATTTATAATTGGAGATCATTGGAAATTCCCAAAAACTCCCATGCAACAATAGGCCCATGAAATAAATACTCCAACCATACTATTCTTATTAACATTGCATCTAATATTCTGTAAGTCCACATCATATCATACATCACATAGTTATTGATAAACAATTTGAAACCAAAACTATAAAATTTTGAGAAATAGTCAAAACAACATATTTGAGCTTAATATTTTACTATCTACCCCACATGTCCACATTGCTTGACCATATACACTAATTCGACACAAAAATACAAGGGTAAAGACAACCCACCAATTAAATTTATTGTGGTAGAAAGTATGAAACAAGTATAAAATCCTCAAAAAATCTAGCAAAACTTCATTTTACTCTAAAAATGTTTTGCATTGACATAGATATGATTGTAGCAATCCCAAATCCAGGTTCAAAGTAGAGAAAAATCCACCAACTAAGCTTAAAAGTTAGAAAATGTGTTGAAAGGAAGAAAGAAGAAAAGGAAACTAATGAAGGAAAAACTCAGGTCCTATTTTTTATTTTCATGAAATAGAAAAGAAAACAAAAATGTAATATCTCTTTGTAAATGATGCATAGCTAGTGGAATCATCTAAGAAAAGCATGACAATGCTTTTTTTTTTTCATTGTTTAGTTTTACATGCATCATGTATGATGCATATACATTGCAATGGTATCCTTTTCTTTTTTTTTTTCAAAATTCACATCACATGCTCTTAGAAAAGAAATTTTTTTACTTTTTTCTTTTCTTCTTTTTTTTAAATAATATTTTCATAAGTGTATTATATATATATATATATTTCCTAACTAATGCCCTGCACTTCACATGTGCATAACAAACATATCGAAGTTGCAAATTAAAATTTGTTTGAACCTATGAGGTTCATATCATATGGTCTACATATTTACATGCTAAAATATTATTGAAACATCACATAACATAACACTACAATTTAAATGCATAAATACTAAAATTACATATAAAACATAAATGCATACTAAAGAGGTGCTCTTGTATCCCAATCCAACATCCTTGCTAATAGCATCACATGTCTAATATATCACACAAGGCTAGAGTACTTAATCACGTTAGTTAAGCATGTTAAAACAACATAATTGTAACATAAAGATGAAGCCTCTTCACATATAAAGTAAAATTATCCTAAACTAACTCATCCTCAACAAGCCACCAAGACTACACATGTAATGTATAAATCATAATTGTATGACTAGACCTAATGTATCTAGATGAGACGTAACACTTTTTCCTCCTTGAGAATCTTCCTCCTAGATGATCTCAGGTTGAGCCATGCACATCTCATTCTTCATATCCTAAGTAGCCTCTGAAGCTCCATTTCTATTCCAAAAAACCTTGACTATAGGTACAACTTTATTGCATAGCTATTGCAACATGCGATTGATAATCTATAGTGGTTGCTCAACATAGCTGACATTAGATTGTAGCTGTATCCCTGAATAATCAATCATATGATGCTCATTGGACACATGACATCATAGCATAGATACATGAAACACATTATGTACATGTGCTAAATGAGGAGGTAATGCTATATGATAGGCCATTCTCCCAATCCTCTATAACCTAAAAAAGACCAATGTATCTAGGAGCTAGTTTTCCTTTTTGGCCAAATCATGTAAGGCATTTCAAAGGAAAAACATAAAGAACTACATGATCTTTGACCATGAACTTTAGGGGTCTTTAGCACTGATTAGAAAATGCTGCTTGCCTATCTTGTGTAGCTCTTAATTTGCCTCAAATCTCATGAATATGCTCTATGGTCCACCTTACCAAATGTATGCCTATCTACTGATGATCTTTTATAGTATTCCAACATAAATGTGTTCTACATGGCTTGCCATATAAAATCTCATATGATGTTGCTCGCAAGCTCTCTTGATAATTGTTATTATATGCAAATTTAGCTAATGGTAGCATTCCATCCCAACCATCTCTATACTATAATGCATAAGTTCTTAACATATCTACAAGAATCTAATTCACCTACTCAATCTGATCATCAGTTTGTAGATGATATGCCAAAATCATGTTTAGCTTTGTATCCATATTGTTCTAGAATTATTTCCAATATATGATATGAATCAAGCATCTTTATCACTAATAATCCATTGTGGTATATCATGCAACTACACTATCTCTAGAAGAAAGAGATGTGTAGTTTCTACTGTACTTACTAATGCTCCTATGGTAAGGAAATGGGCAGACTTTGTCAAGAAGTCAACAACTAGTAATGTAGCATCATGGCCATTTCAAACTTGTGGTAGATCAATAATGAAATCCATACCAATGGCATTCCATTTCCATTGAGGAATATTGTGGGAATGCAAATATCCTCCAAGCCTATGATGTTCTATATTCACTTGTTGGCAAGTTAAACATCAAGAGACATATTCTCCTACATTCCTCTTTATACCAAGCCACCAATACATCTTCAGACTAGCTAGATGCATTTGGTATCTACTCATGTGGGCCTCATCAATAATTAAATTCATAGAGCTTCTAGAATACATACTCGACCATCCCTCCATAAGACACCATGACTATCCATACAGAATGGTCCATCAAAGGTGATCTATTGACTCAATTTTTAACATCAAGAATCATGTTGTTGTTGCTCTCAAATCTATTCTTCTAAATCTGATTGGATCATCAGGTTGTTAAGCTTACTAGCCATCCTACTTAATGCATTTTCTACTTTATTAGTCTTACTAGGCCTATATTTAATAGTGAAATCAAAGTCAGTGAGTAGCTCCACCCACTTATGCTATCATAAATTTAAGTATGGTTGGATCATGAGATATTGGAGGATCTTATGGTTAATCCAAATAGTAACTTGCTTCCTATATAAATAATGTCACCAAATCTTCAATGAAAATATCATAGCATGCAACTCTAGATCAAGCATGGGATATCTAGTTTCATGTGGCCTTAATTAATGAGATGCATAAGCCACATCTTGTCCATCTTGCATCAACACAAAACCAAATCCATCCCCTAAAGCATCAGTGCTAGCATCATATGGGCCTCCTAGTGTAGGAGATACTAATGCTAGAGTAGTTACCAATCTATGTTTTAACTTCTCAAATGTAGCCTGACAAGCTAGGTTCCATGTAAAGTTAGTCTCCTTCCTTAATTGATGAGACAAAGGAGATTCTATGTGAGAAAAATGTTGCACAAACCTAAAATAATATCCTACTAATCCCAGGAATCTTTGCACCTCTACTACTGATTGTGGCATAGGCCAATCATGAACAACTACAATTTTTGCAGGATCAACAATGGTACTAGCTCTTCACATCAGATGTCCCAAGGATGGAATCTCTAATTACCAAAATGAACACTTGGATGGTTAAGCATAGAGTTGGTACTTCCTTAAAGTTTGTAATACCATTCACAAATGCTCTACATGTAGTTTCTCATTAGGAGAATACATCAAGATATCATCTATGAATACAATTAAAAACTGGTCCAAGAATGGCCACATCACATTATTCATGAGGTGCATGAAAACTATTGGTGCATTTTTCAACTCAAATGGCAGCACCAGGAACTCATAATGATCATATTATGTTCTAAATGTTGTCATTGACATATCTTGTTCATGAAACCACACCTGATGATATCCATATTTGAGATCAATATTTGAGAATACATGAGCTCCTTGAAGTTGATCAAACAAGTCATCAATGCATGACAAAGGGTATTTACTTTTTACCATCACCTAGTCTAACTACCTATAATCTATGCATAGTTGCAAACTCCCATCCTTCTTTTTAACAAATAGCACTGGTGAACTCCATGGTGATACACTATGAAACATCCCAAAAAATTTGAAGTCAGTCTCGCTTCACCAGGCCTTGTAATTTGTGCAGCACTAAGAAAATTATTCGGGAGGAGAATGCTCTAAATTCAGGCTGGCTAGTTTAGCAAATTTTCTACTATAGGTGTAAACAGGCTCTATGGATCATCCTACCTGTCCACCTAAGTAGTTTTCCCAGCCGACAGCCTACTCAAAAATGGTGCACAGAGTTGACAGTAGCACTCAGAATGCGCGAAATAGTTCGGAAAGTTTTCTAACTTATGAAGTCTGCTATGCTACGCTATGCCCCACTATGTAGCATAGAAATCTTTAGAAAACAATTGCAGAATGAAGTGCCATGCTATGCTACACTATGTAGCGTAGCGTAGCATGGAAACAACTATACAACCAGCTCTATTACCCAACTTCAAGTCCTTCAACAATGTCCCTTTCCATCAGGAAGTGGTGGACCATGTCTGCTACTATGCTACACTGAGCTACATGGCGCAGCGAGGTGTAGCAGTTCTTTAGAAGAGATAGAAAGTAGCTCAAAGGGCAGAATTAGCAAGTTTGTGAGTATCGCAACGTAGGAAGTAAAGTTTGTAGATTGGCAAAGTTTCTACGACTAAGATGAGTTACTATGTTACGCTACGTAGCATAGCAAGCATGCAACACACATGTAGCAGAAAACACAATAAGATGCTATGCTACACCGAGCATGCTACACCACAAAGCATAGCAAAGCATGCAGGTGGTTATGCGACATCAATGCACTTCATCTAATTGGACCGTTGGCACACATATCCAGACACTGATGACTTAATTATGGCATGGTAGGCTCACAGTTATGGCATAGCAGGCTTGCATTACAATAGTCAAATGGGTCGAACAGTCATACAAGGCACGTGTGGCACCAGAAAATCAACATGGGCCTAGGGCACATGGCATCCAAAATTCGCCTTTTGCATGCCCTTTAGCCCTATAAATACCCTGATGAGTAGCACTCAAAGGGTTGGACTATCTCTGGATGTTCTAAAATAAGCATTGTAACATTGAGCATTGAGCATTGTAAGCTTTTTATTTGACACTGCAAATAGTTAGCATTTTTAGCTAGAATTTCATTCTTTCTCCCTTTCTACCACCTTGGTAGAAGTTTTCCATTGTTAGCTCCCAAGTCTATGCCCAAGCACACAACCGTTTTGCTCTACATGTCTTGGTTACTCTTAGGATCTCTACACTCCTTAGCGCTATGCAATCGACTATATCCATCTTGACAAAGCAAGCTTGTAGCTTCAGAGCAGTGCACTTTTCTAACTGCATTTTACTTTATTTCCTACTTATTTCTGTGCTTCACATTATTTTCTACCTCATTTACTTTTAGACATTACTTCATGCTTTCATTTCCATTTTCAAATTATATGTTGTAAAAGGCTATATAGACGACAATTAAGTCCCTGTCTGATCGACCAGACCATTCAGGGCACCTTGTATTCACTCACACCCAGCACAGCCCTCCTGCGGGTATAGGATCAAGATTGTCATGCCCGTCGACCCCCGGCGTTTTCCAACTACCGATGTTTTTAGTTGCTACAGTTTTCTAGCACTAGAAGGAGGGCCATTTGATGCCTTTTCTGTGTGTCATGGTAGTTCTGTGAGCCTTTTGTACCCTGATACCCATAAGCATAAATGTAACACCCTCTTGTAGTTGTTTACGCTTTATGCAGTGCAGATCGGTTTCCTTGAAGGTTCCTTGGGAGCCCCACAAAACACAAGGCCTCCGATCACTAGTTGACTAGCCTATCTTATGGTAGTCTTGCATGTGTTCTATACCCCATCACATGTGGTACAGAGTGGTTGCCTCGATGGTCCCTTAGGGATCCTGTTAGATGCAAAGCCTTTGATCACTAGTTAGGTTGCCCATCCTACAGTAGTCTTACATGTGCCCTGTACCTTATCGCGCACTAGCATAAACATGACACCCTCTTGTGATTTTTTACGCTTTGTGTGGTACAGGTTTTTCGCTTTGGCGATTCCTCTGGAACCCTACGAGACATAAAGCCTTCTTGATTGGTAGTTAACTAAACTTTTCTTATAGTAGTCTTGCACTCTCTATGTACCCTATCGAGGACTAGTGTAAACGTGACATCCTTTCGTGGTTTTTTATGCTTTGTGTGGTACAGATCGATCGCCTTGACAGTTCCTTAGGAACCCACAAGACATAAATCCTTCTTTTTGTTACTTTCTGATTTCTTTGTGCTCTTTGTGTTCCTCTTGCATAACTACTTGCTTAACAATGGCTTTTTCGAACACTATTGCTAACACCTTCAACGTTGAAGTTCCCATCACGGTTCAAGGAACTACTGATGACGAACAACCACTGAACCTGACATTGGAGATGTGTCAATCTCTCAGAATTCAAAACTGAGGACCTGAGGGATTGGCCTAGCAACACGAGCATTATAGCTTCATCTACGCGAAGGTGCAAGCAAATCTTCCCTTAGATGTACATAAACTTGAGGACAAATGTAGCTTTGAGTTTGCTTACTGCAATAGGAAGGAATTTGTTCCTACTCCCGACATTTCTTTACCTTTGACACAGATAGACCAAAGGCTTCTAGACCAACTAATCTAGTTGGCTAGGCTTAGGGATCAATAGGACATAGTGTATAACTAAGATGATGCCTTTTAGGATGGACAGGAGGAACTCGATTCCCAATCAAACGACGGAGGTCCAACCAAACCCATTCCTATCCCTCCTACCCAGTCCTTCTATGCCAAACCATTGTCTATCACCACTCCCTTTGTGAATATGACTATGCTTCTGCAACCCGTGATTATGACTGCTATGGGTAGCCATGCTAATCCCATAGCGTTTCAATGCCCTCTCTCACTTCTTTCACCTATTTCATTTGCAGCTACTATTCCTTTGTAAACTATTCAGTAGTCTATTCCTATAGCACACCATATGCCAATCATGGCTACCCTGCCACATGTTCATACCATGCCTACATCACAATCATATGCGACTTCTATTTCTATTTCTACATTCACATCTATTCCATCCACGGTGGCAAGCCTTGGCCCGTTCACGTGGTGGGCCCCATTTTCTTCTTTGCCTACCCCGCAACTATTGCAGATGCCTCACTACATCTACTCTCAAGCATACCAGGCCTTGTAAATGGTACAACCCAACACGGGGCTATGGTCTATGCCATCAACGACACAAGAAATCTACCCGGTAGCTCAAACTACGGTTGCTTCTCCAACAGCACCACCCATAGGGTGGTGGACAACACAAGAAGCATCGCTCGTGGGGATCATCCTAATGGTACTATCAATGGGTCATGCCACCACCCCCATCATACCACAGGTGGGAGCTACCCCCGCAGCTCCCCAACCATCCACAACTTCTTCAGGTCTGGACCAAGCGTTCCAACTCATCCAGACCCTCACTGAGGAAACAAAATGCCTCAAAGCTATTGGGTCTAACATGGTACAAGTCATGGACTTCTACCAGGATGACTCCATCAGCCTTGCAATCCTTGCTTTGACACTACCCCTAGGGATGTCCCTCCTACACTTCACGAAGTATGATGGGGAGGGAGATCCTAATGCACATCTTGTCACCTTGAGGTCTGAGTCTTTGCTATTGCAACAATGGCTACACATAATTATTCACTTCTTCACCATGTCCCTAGCTGGGAAAGCCTTTGATTGGTATTGCACTTTTCCATGCTCATCTAGTTCAACTCTGGAAGAGTTGCTGACCTAGTTCGTGATGCGCTTCAAGTACAACTTGAAGCCAGAAACCATGGTGAAATAGTTGATGAGCGTGAAGCAAGACACTCTAAAGCCAGTCCAGAAGTTCATTCAACATTGGAGCACAACCCTTAACGAAATCTGCAAGCCCATCGTGGAGGCCCATCTATTAGTTATCTTTAAGGGTGCAGTGAACAACTTCATCAAGTCTAAACTGTACTACCTTGCTTCTCACTCTCTTAGTGAGGCTTTCACTCAGACTAAGAGCATACAAGATGCAACTGAGGCAAGAAAAGACCTGGCCTACATCGCTTACAAAAATTCCTTTACAAAGAAGGACAAGGGTAAAGCCCCAACAACCATAGTGGCCACTGTGGCAACTGAGGCCAAGCCCAAACCTAGCAACAATGATAGTAAGAACAACAAGAAACCGATCATACCCGTGGCCAACCTCGCTCCCAAATAGGGCTACCTATTGTAACCTGTTATATGTAAACCTGAGACATCTGCACAAACCAAACCCAATTTTGAGTGCAAAGACCGCTCAAAGTACTGCGTCTCAAGACTTTAGAGCTTCTGAAGCAACTGTTGGTAGCAGGATACATCCAACACAAGAAGATGTCAGAATAAGCAATCGCAAGGAAACAACGTTACTGCGAGCTCCTTAGGAACCCCTCTTTGGCCCTGCCTAATGAGCCTACAGTTCCTAGGGGTTTCAAGCTAGACAGGTTTTGTGACTACCACCAACAATGTGGTCATGACACAGATTACTGTTTGCCATTGTAGGATGACATCCAAAGATTAATTGACCAAGAGAAATTGGTGTTGGATGAAAGCAACCCAGTACGTCTTGAAAAAAAATATATGCATGTCTACATAGATCCCCTCAATTCCAACAATGATGGTTACATAATCAATGCCATCAGGATTGATAGTGATCTTAGGCCACCCCAACAGCCATTCATGGTCCATGTGCCTCAGCGTAGTGCAGCAGCACCAC
This sequence comes from Gnetum montanum, assembly GCA_015680685.1. Taxonomy (NCBI): domain Eukaryota; kingdom Viridiplantae; phylum Streptophyta; class Gnetopsida; order Gnetales; family Gnetaceae; genus Gnetum; species Gnetum montanum. The sequence continues at coordinate 714,865 of MNCI01012880.1, forward strand.
GAGCGGCTAATCAAAGCTTGCAATAACCGTTCATCTTGAAAGTCCCACCATGGGCATCCACCTTTGCACCGGTTGTTGGCGGGGCCATGTCATCCCACCCATTAACTCCTCTAGCTTGATTCGACATTAGCGGCCCGACACTCTCAATAGCCACTATCTTAGGTGAAATAGTTGAACAGCGATCTCACCCCACAAGGCAAGAAGTCTACTTTATAGGTGAGACGTTGAAGGGAAGTACCATCAAAGGTACCCCCAAGCCTACGCCTTCATACCTTGCATCTTTACCTTCACCACCCAAGATGAAGGTCAACATGGCCATGCAGCCTGCATCACTCTGCCAATAAGGATCTGAACCCAGATCCAAAGTTTCCCATCTTCGAGAAATTTTTCTTCTGGGACGAATAGGAGAGGAGGAAAGTGTCAAATGAGGGGGTGGACAAGATCTCTTAGACACCCTGACATAGGTCAAACATGCTCTAAAACAAAAAAGCACTACACTAAGTGTGTACGACCTGGTCATGACATCCATCCTGCATTATGAGGCTCTGATTTGCATCTTGACAATGATTCCGGTTAATGAAGACATGCCAGCGGAAGAAGAAGAGAACCACTCAGTCATGCTTCCTCCAGTACCCGCAAGGTTAGAACAACCTCAACTAACCTTTTGGAATGATGCCATTAGGGAAGATCCCAAAGGGGATCAAGTGACTACGACACCCCTTTTCATCACAATTTGGGTTAGCCAACACTAGATCCGAAGCGTACACGTTGATGATGGGGCCTCCATGAATGTCATCCCCTTTCCCATTGTGGACAAGCTAGGCTTGGTCGACTAGATCAAACCCACAATGACCTCATTCCTGAGGTCGTTCAATGGGACGCGAGTCATGATAAAGGGCATAGTTCACATAAACTTCGTAGTAGGGGACTAGTTCCCCACAAACACAAAATTCATTGTAGTTGAGGAAATTCCTAGGTTTAACCTGATCTTGGGGAGGTTGTGGTTAGCACAACTCAAGGCTGTCTCCTCACCCATACACCAGAAAATCCACCTGCCTTATATAGGTAGAGAAGTGGTGATCCATGGTGACGAAGTAGCAATGCAAGCGATCCACAACATAGGCGTGGAAGAAGGCTTAGAGGTCATAACTTCTGAGAATCAAGCACTTGTCACAACTTACGCTGACTACTCGATAGAGGGGTCGGCTCAGCAAGTCGATCCCCAAAATGAAAATGCATGGACTGAGTTGCCCTTCTAAGTGGGAGGTGACGACGCCGATGCAGGCCCTAGCAGAGCACCTCGGCCTTACATCTCATTCAACCCATGTTAGGTCAAGAAGCAGCTTTGCCTAACGTAGCAACCCCACTACTTCTTGTCCACACACTACTCATGCTTCTATGCTATGGCCTGAAATGGCCTAAAACTAGCGGTGTCAATTTACGCAATGGCCCGAAATGGCCTAAAACTACGCTATGGCCCAAAATGGCCTAAAACTAGCAATGCTACACTATGGTCCGAAATGGCCTAAAACTAGCATAAGTCATTAGTAAGCCTTTGTTCAAGTGGTTCATGCATCATCTGTTTGGCATGTTACGCAGTGGCCCGAAATGGCCTAAAACTAGCACATGAAAGCATGAACACCTTATACAAAATGCACGTATGCAATACACAAGTTAGTGCAAAATCCTTTTGCTTTATTCAAAAAAATTATCTTTCAATGTTTGTAAAATTCATTACATGAAAATTTCAAAAATCCAGAAATTCAAAATTTTCAAAAAAAATTCCATGTAATCATGGGTTGTCTCTGTTCGCATCATTTTCACTTCACGTTCCTGCATCATTGCCTCATGCATTACCTTCGCCTACTTTGTCCCTTACCAACTCTTCATTCCCTCCCTCTATGGGTGCTACACCATCACCTGGGGCCTGCATCATAGAGGTGAAGTGGTTAGTTAGGGCAACAAACACAAACTATAGAATGAACATAAACATTAACATGGTATAAAATGACTAACATGAGAAGGGCTCGCGTTCGTCTCAAAGGGTATTTGGTCTAAACCAAGCCCGAGGCGATGCCAGACCTCCTTTGCCATGATATCTACCCAAATCCTTTTTCTTGGTGTAGCATCTATTATAACAACTCTCTCCCTTTTGGTGGGTGTCCATCTTGGTGGCCTCGGAGAAAAGGAGATGGTCTTGGTCTCCCCCATGGGAAGGTCGACCTTCCAGTTAGGAGATTTTGTAACCTTGACCTACTCTTTAAACCTGGTATAGGCTTCAGAAGCATCAATGGCATTTATTAATGCTTCATATGTAAATGCCTCCATAGAAGTGTCTTCATATAACTTACGATGGACAACATTTTCCTGTTTATACATATATTTATGGTTTCTTTGGGTTTGCCCCCATTTGTAAATCTTGATGCTGATGTCTCTTAGATCCTGACACTTCTGATCCAGTGGATCCATCTGCATCTACTATTCTATCAGTTCATGGGTAGTCTTGACATTCTGATGCGCAACTATCCAAAACCTAGCATGGCCTACCACAGCTATGTGCCAGTTCTCGTTGTTAGTGCTATGGGCCATGAGGAACTCATTCCTCAACTTGAAGTCCTCCACCTTAGCCCTTAGGGTAGCTTCTCTTTACTTTGCCTTCTGGGATCTTTTCCATAGCTCCTTGCTAGTACACTTGCACTCCCACAGAGAGCACGTTGAGTGCAAAGCACAGTTGAAGACCTCGTCGTATGCACAATGAGACACCTCGATCACTTTCAGTGGGAATGTGGACACAACACTGACTTTCAAAGATCATGTCAGGTCCCACTTGAGTTGAGAAGCTACCATGACATAAAGAACATACCAATCACATTAGCATAGCACAAGTAGCAAATGCAAGAAATTTTAGCATAACAATGTGAGAGCAGACGACACCACTACTTACCCACTTCAGGGTCCACTTGCTGAAGGCGACAAATCATGTCATCAACAATCCCCTGCATAAATACAAACTTGTCATGGATTTTAGCCTAGGACCCCGTATGAACTAGAGGGGGTCCCGTGGCATCAGCAATAGCACCTGTTGCATAAAAAAACATGTTAGCAATGACCAAAATGGACTATGTCAAGGTAGACATATTTCTGAGCTCACCAACATCTAGTTGCGGTCTCACTTCTGACTAACCCAAAACAATGGTGGAAGCCTAGCTAGAAGTTCCTCCCAGGTCCCTATGGACCTCCTCTTCATGCGTTGGTGCCTTTCCTTTAAGAAGACTAGAACCTCTTTTATTCAAGGGAGGCTCCTCCTCGCCGGTAGGAGGATTCTCCCTAATAACAAGAGCCCCTGCCTTAACGGTAAGAGCTCTCCACCTTTCGACTAGGACCCTTCTCTCTAAGACTAGGGTTCCCGCATCTTCATTTTTCATCCCTATACTAAGGGCTGACACCTCTTCATCACCTTCTTCTTCTAACTCTTTTTCTTCTAATGATCAAAAAATGCGTTTGCACTAGCTCAAAGAAAGTTAGCCTAAGATAGATGCTATGCTATGCTATGCCATTTAGCATAGCATAGCGTAGCTAACTATAAAAAACTGAGCATTTAACAAAAGCACTTACTAATAAGGGGTTTCATCCTCTATAGTTTAAGCTGTATTCTTTGCCCCTCCTCTTCCCTCATGCGATGGGTTTCCCCAACTGGAGGAGGACTCTTTTTCCACAACTTGCTAGCCACAATCTCAGCCATGAGACATTCACCTCATGACATGCTACCATCCACAGCAGGGGGCATCTCGCCTACGCTATCCTGGTAGAAAACATTGTGGGACACCTGATCCTTCTTCATTACAAAAAATGACTCCTTGATTACTTCTAGGGGATCCTGGGCTTGGATGGTCCAAAAAATCTGGCAAATCCAAGGTTTGAAAATCTAGTCATGATTTCGCATGACCCAGCCTCCTTGCTCCTAAACCACTAGGAACTCCACGAAGCGCTTAAGGCAGCCTATGTAGAAGGCATAATGGATGTTGCAATGAGACTCCATTTTTGTATGGTGCTCCAAGATTTTAGCCCACAAGCCTTTACATAGGGACTTGGCCCAGTTGTAATGGGTCCCCTCCTCCATAACCTCACACATTATCTAGGCCTACTCAAGCCCCAGGACCTTTTCCTGGGTGAGCATTTGGGGGAATGCATGAGCAAAGAAAATAGGATAAATCTCCTTCATAGGTCCTTTTTTCAGCTTATCCATAGGGAGCCCCTTGCACTCCTTGGTAAGCCCCTTGCACTCCTAAATGTCCTTCTTCCGGAGGGTCAACTTCATCTTGGACTTCAACCCTATCGGAATGCCTTTGGTAGGGACACCGAACAGATCCACGAATTGTTGGTCATTGATGTCAATTTACCACCCGCATGGCATGAACGCACAGGCGAAAGCGGTCCATCTTGTCGAAAAAGGATTTGACTAGGAAAAGAATCTCAATGGTAGGAACACCCAAATTTGGGGCCAAGAATAAATCCATAAGCCCCACCTTTTTTATGTTCTAGACCAAGTAGTCTAAGGCTCTGCTATTTAGCCAGTGTTGGCTCTTATCTACTTCCCCATACTTGAAGTAGACATTTGCCCCCTGTGCCTTGGTGGTTACCACCATCAGCTCTTAAGGCTTCTTTGCCCCTGCAACAGTTCCACAAAAAACTTTTAGCAAAACACATAGAGAATTCAAAATTTGCAAAGACACTTAAACATATGGCACTTACCGTTTGACCTACTAGGTTGGTATGGTAGTGGGAACTATGGGAGTTCAACTAGAACTTGTTCAACCATGACTGGTTTGAAGGGTTTTGTCCACTTCCCATCCAACCAACCTTTCCCCTTACACTGATTGTAGAGGGGAGAATATACATCTGGGTAGGCATGGTACTCACCCCTACATTGCCTAATCACACCCTCCCACAAGTTCTTAGTAGAAGAGAACTCCTATAGGGCTAGTTGTGTTGTAGCCAGTAGACCCGATGGGTCATGAACCCCATCCTTGTCGATGAAGAACTTGGTAGCAAATGCAGACTGTTAGCATTAGGCCGCTATGGCTAGCATTGCACAAACACAGTAGAAGAAGGCTACAAAAATCTCACCTACTAGTAAGTCATCATAAAACGTGCAAGGAACAATGTGTTGAAATGGTGGTAGCAACTATACTCGGGCATATCCTAGATCTAGGCCAAATGCCTTAACCTTGTTGGGAACTGACTGGATCCTTCTCCCTACCCACTCATGATTGCCCTGTCGATTTTAAACCTCAGAATGCCTCGGCTCACCCCAGGTAAAATGGCTTCTATTATTCCAGTCGTGTCCTCCTCCTCTAGGGAAGACTAAACGATCACGCTGAAGTGGTCAAGGAGGAATTTTACGAAGCCCTGCGCCCCTTTCCTAAACTAGACCCCTCGCTCTCCCATACATATTTTGGGAGGAGGATCATTAGCCACAGGTCTCCTCACATGACACAAGACCCCTCTAATTTCCAAAATAATTAGTCTGGATCACAGCCTCATCCTGTAGAATGCAATCAACAAATGTCAGCATCATATCTAAGGGTAATACACATGCAACATAGCAATGCCTAGCAATTCATGCATATAGCGTAGCATAACCCTCTTCCTACACATAACATAGTAAGGGCATAAAAGCCTAGCATAGCAAGAACATGAAAATAGCCTAGCGTAGCAATTAGAACAATTGATGACATGCCCTAACAAAACACATGTCGTGCCATCGCATCACACATGGCCTAGCCCTCCTAAGGGTTCTACGTTACGTCATTCGAAGGTCAAGTAACTTAAACTACTCGAGCTCCCATGGTTATGACAACCATGGTGGTGGCAGTTTAAGAAACCTTGCATGCAACAATCACGTAACGTTTATGCATCTGCCACAGTCGAAATGGTGATAGCGGTGATGCAAAGGCCAAAATGATGCAACTATAGAAAACATGGGCAGCCAAGAATGGACATAAAATGAATAGAACACAAAACAAAAGGTGAAGGAAACATAGTAACCTATTGGGTCAACGTCATGCTCTTCTGTGCTGCAACGCATGCTTATGTCACATGCCCCAGGGTCTTCTTCGCCTCCTCAACCTTTGCAAGCACCAAATGAATCTTAGGAGCCATTTTCCTGCTTGCAGATTTACCCTCTTCACTGTAAAAACTCGCCTTGCTTTTGGTTACAGGTCTAAAAAGACCTTAAATTGGCAATCCTAGCAATTGCAGCGCAACTGGTTCAAAAAGACCTTAAATTAGCAATCCTAGCGTAGTTGCACCTCTAACAGTCCGAAAATACCCTAAACTAGCAGCTTCAACCTATCGCGTTTGTAGTCCGTAATGACATTAAACTAACAATACCACATTCTTACATGGGCATTTTTTGCATCTTTTTCCACATTGGCAGTGTTGCAATTTCTAGCAGTTTCGTGTTTTCATACCCATAGTTTCCCGTTTTGCATACTATCATTTTGCATGTTAATATTCTACATGTTACAATTTGGCAGTTTAAAATGACACTAAAATAGTAGTTTGGCATTTGCATATTGATAGTTTCATAGCTTCACAGTTTGCATCAGCAATTTTGCATCTTTAGCAGTCCTTCATTCTCATGCCTTGGTGGTCCGCCATGACCTTAAACTGGCAAAATTTCAATCTTTACATCATCACACTTCACGAGTTGCATCATGTCACTATTTTGCAAATTTTCATTACACAAAATCTCTATCGACAGCTGCCTCTTAACCAAGCTTTTATCGTATGTTGTCAAGTCGAGCAAGAGATTGAAATCCATTGCAACCTTTACATGCCTTTAACATTAGTAGGTCCACAGGGCAATCTCGTGAGATAGTTGGACCCCAACATGATCGATTGGGGGTTGCCAAAACTAGCACCATAGCAGCCTTAGAGGCATTGCTAGACTGGCTCAAGCATCTAGTCCAAACCCTATACTTGGAGGCTGGAGATGTAACTGAGGTCCCTCTCATTGAGACACTTGTGACTACATCAAAAGGGAAGATTAAAATGCTAAAACTCAACTCCCTTCTCGACACGCGAATGCACAACAATGTAGCTAAGATTCTACAAGACAACATTAGTGTCTTTGCATGGTCGTACAGTGGCATGCTGGGTCTAGATCCATGGTTGATATAGCACAACATCATCCTAGAGCCACGCATAAAGCCAGTTAAGCAGAAGGCTCACAAGGTTAAGCTGGAAATCGCACTAGCCATGAGGGATGAAATCACCAAGCTATATTAAGCTGGTTTCATCCATGTGGTTGATTACTCAGAGTGGGTGTCCAACATCATTGTACTTTCAAAGAAAATGGAAGGAATATAGATCTATATAGAATTTCGGGATTTGAACAAGGCAACAATCCAGGATAACTTCCCACTTCCAAGCATCGATTAGCTCATCGACACCACGGCTGGTCATGCTCTGCTATCCTTCATGGATGATTTCTTCGGATACAACCAAATCCATGTTAACCTAGAGCATCAATTATCAACAACCTTCATGACCCCATGGGGGACCTTCTACTATACCATGATGCCCTTCAAGCTCAAGAATGTTGGAGCAACCTACCAGCGAGTCATGACTTACATTTTCAGCGACGATATCCTAGAAACATTAAATGACTACGTGGATGATATATCAGTCAAGTCCAAAGAGGCAGCTGATCACCCACGCAATCTAGGGGTAGTCCTCAGGTGCTACCAAATGCACGACTTATGCCTCAATCCTAAGAAGTGCATCTTCAGGGTGAAAACCAGATGCATGTTAGGGTTCGTTGTATTGGAGGCTAGAATACGGGTGGACCCTGACAAAGTCAAGGCCATTGTTAACTTAGAACCTCCCACAAACCTCAAGGAGCTATGTGGTTTGCAAGGTAGGTTACAGTTCATTCAAAGGTTTATAGCAAGGTTGATTGACAAGTTACACCCCATACAACATCTTCTAAAGAAAGGGGTTAACTTCGAGTGGACAACCTAGTGTCAACAAGCCTTCAACGACCTAAAGGAGGAGCTTTCACACCTCCTGACTATGCATCTACCACAAAGGAATAAACTCTTCTTTATCTACCTCGCTACCTTTGACACATCTTTTGCAGCACTGCTATGTTAGAAACGAGATGATGGTTCTGAGATACTAGTGTATTATCTAAGCCATGCACTAATTGTGCACGAGGCGAAATACAATGAAGTGGAGAGGAATTGCCTTGCCTTAGTGTTTGCACTAAAAAACTGGAGGCATTACCTATTCCATAGTACAACCAACATCATTTGCAAAAGCAATATACTTCAGGCTATCACTAACAACCTATACGAAAGTAGGAAGATAGCCCGATGGAAGGCAATAACCGCAAAGTTTAATTTACACTATGTAAGTCAATCATTGATGAAGGGTCAAGCCATAGCAACCCAACTCATGGCCTCGCCAGTCGATGACCAGGCAATCATAGACCCCAAATTCCTAGACAAGCACATTAGCAATATTGACATTATCCCATCGCATCTCGAAGCCACTCTACACTTCGACAGTGGCTCAACTGCACGAGGAGGTAGCATCACTGCTGTCATCACATTCCCTTCTAGGGAAATGCACCCATCCGCTTGTCGTTTCACATTCCCTTGCACCAAAAATGTGGTAGAATATGAGGGGTTACTTAGAGACATCTTAACTACCTAGGCACTGCACATATAACACCTAGAAATCTGGGGAGATTCACAACTAGTTGTGAATCAAATCACCGAGGTCTACGCCTGCAAGGCTACGCACCTACAACCCTACTGCGACCTAGCAAAAACCTTGCTTAAGCAATTTGTAACCAAAAATGTGCAACACATGCCATGCAACGAGAACACCATGGTAGATTCCTTAGCTATCCTTACATTAAACATTTCATCGCATTCCTTAGCAAACCTTCCAACCTCGATTATACAATGCGTAGAGCCTATCACTCAGGTGGAACACATGGCCTCTATCAGTGCTGCAGATACCCAGGAGTGGTATGCCAATATTAAAACTTATCTACAACATGGTGAACCCCCAGGTGGATTGACGCCTGCCCAGAGAGATGCAATTTGTAAGCATGCCTGGAAATACATGCTGATGGTAAATGATACCCTGTGCCGACGTTCCTACAATGGGATATTGCTAGCATGTGTGGGTGGGGAGCAATGCATGAAGGGTTGTGTGGTGGACACATAGCACCCAGAGCTATGGCTACAAAAATTAGACACCTAGGGTACTATTGGCCCCACATGGAGTGTGACTCCCTGTTGAAAGTAAAGATGTGCGACACACGCCAGAGATATTCAAATCTCATACATGTAGCACTTGCAGACTTGCACCCAACACAAATCACATGGCCCTTCCAATGATGGGGATTAGACCTCATAGGTTCTATCATGCCTAAGTCCTTTGCAGGGCATAGTTTCATTATCACCGCCACTGAGTACTTTACCAAGTGGGTGGAAGCTATCCCCTTGAGGTAGACAACATCTCAGCAAATCTGTCATTTCATCCTGGACAACATCGTAACCATATTCGGGTTTCCAATGATTATTGTGACTGATAATCGGCCACAGTTCAGTAGCATGGAAACCTAAACCTTCTGCAATAGTCTAGGCATTAAGAAATCATTCTCTTCCCTCTATTATTCATAGGAGAATGAGTAGGTGGAGGCTACAAATAAGTCCATCATCAACATGCTGAAGTGGATGCTTAACAAGAGCAAGAGGTGGTGGCACGAGCAACTCCTCTATGTTCTGTGGGCCTACCAGATGACGTGCAAGACCACGACAAGTAAGACTCCTTATAGCCTTGTTTATGGATTTGAAGCTATGTTGCCTCTTAAGTTGCAGGTACCATCACTCTGGATGATCCTTGTGGATGTCGTGAGTGAAGCCCAGAACAACAAGTTGTAGACCATCAACCTCGACTCAATAGAAGAGGAGCACACGTAGACACTGAGATGCATCGAGCACTACCAAAGCAAGTAGCAGTAGAAGCACCATGCAGACCCACATCGATGACCAGTGCAGAAGGGAGACATCATCCTCAAGGCCATCTATGAGCACATGAGAAAATTCTTAGCCAACTGGGAAGGTCCTTACATGGTCACTAAAGGCTTTGGGAATGGAGCCTTCAAGCTGGCGGACGCGGATGGCAACGAGTTTGCCAACCCAATGAATCACTTGTACCTCAAGCTGTACTATGCCTGAAGCACAACGATAGCCACCATCATCCACTATGATGATAAACTGGCAATAGCACCGAGCAGTGTCCACAATGATGTTAAACTAGTGGCAATGAAAAATATTTGCAATGACATTAAACTAGCGACATCAAGAATTGTCTGCTATGACAAAAAACTGGCACGGATCATCCACTATGATGTTAAACTAGCATGTACGGTCTACCGAGACCTTAAACTAGCACAACAATCCACTGGGACCTTAAAACAACACATGGTCTACCAAGACCTTAAACTGGGTTCACGTCGCATCCTCAGTATGCACCAGCATCAAATACACATCAAATGAGTGGCCGCGATACTGACCCGCAGGTGGGTCGTCACAGCTCCAAAACATAGTTCATGAAATAATGGGAATGCGGTCTAGAACAGATGCGATGTCGCCACCCTTGACATCATGCTGACCCTACGGACCTACCGTCGCCACAGGCCATCACCCTGATAGTAGTTCCTTGGCTAGTTCCTGCAGCTGGAGTTCTAGCAATATTGTGGCCTAGCAACAATATTGTTATCCTCCAGCCCCATTCCAACTCCTCGGATTGCTTGACGTTTAGCTATGTGGTAGCTGATCCCATAGCTAAATTGAGAATGCATGCCTTTGGCATGGATTCTAGACCATTCGCACTCACAGCAACTCTCAGTGCCTTTAAGGCCAACTCCTCCACACTGATGCTGCCTAGGTCATTGCTGGCCTTCCTGCTTTGGACATCGCACATCAATGATGATGTCCAACAGCTTCAAAAATGCCAACAGCCAACAAAACCTTTGCTCCTAAGGGAACGACTTGTGACAATAGCAAGTGCTACCATGTCGCAAGGTGAGTGCCTCAGCTAGCTCAGATATTTCAAAGTGAAAATTCCATGACGTGCATAACACAACTCGCCGTATGGAAAGCATCTATAGGCAGGTTAAAACCCTTCACGGATGTAACACAACTCATCTTGTGAAGGAAATACCTGTCCTACAAGAGGTTGAAGAACAACGCTAGCCAAAGATGAAAATGAAAATGAGCCGTTCATGAGCACTCCGATGAGGGACTCTACTAAACATCATCCTTGCTCTCTACCTTAACCTCTGCAAAACCAATGCAACACTCTTAAGTGCATCCAAGTGATGTCTCAACACTCACTGATCGACAACCTCAGTATTTTTCTTGCTTCGGTGTTTTGTATTCTTTGTCAATGTCTATCAAGCCCGTCCTCCGAATGTCGACAAAGAGGGACCAATGAAACACCCCTAAATATTCAAAGTCATTCTTGCTTCACCAGGCATTACAATTCATGTAGCACTATGATAGTTCTTTAGGAGGAGAACGCTCTGAATTTAGGCCAGCCAATTTGGAAAATTTTCTGCTTTAGGTGTAAATAGGCTCTACGGATCATCTTGCGTGTCCACCTAAGTAGTTTTCCTAGCTAACAGCCTACTCAAAAATGGTACGCAGAGTTGACAGCAGTGCTCAGGATGCATGGAACAGTTTGGAAAGTTTTCTATGTTATGAAGTTTGCTATGCTATGCTACACTATGCTACACTACGCCCCGCTATGTAGCATAGCAAGCTTTAGAAAAGAATTGTAGAATGAAGTGCCATGCTATGCTATGCTATACAGCGTAGCGTAGCATGACAATAGCTATACAACTAGCTCCATCACCCAACTTCAAGTCCTTCAACAATGTCCCTTTCCATCATGAAGCAGTAGACCATCTTTGTTGCTACGCTATGCTGAGCTACATTGCGCAGTGAGGCGTAGCAATTCTACAAAAGAGATAAAAGGTAGCTCTAAGGGCAGAATCAGCAAGCTTGTGAGCCTTGCAATGTAGGAAGTAAATTTTGCATATTGACAAAGTTTGTGCGACTAAGGCTAGTCGCTACGCTACGTAGCGTAGCACAGCGTAACAAGCATGCAACACACATGTAGCAGAATGCATGACAAGATGCTACGCTACACCGAGCATGCTATGCCACAAAGCATAGTAAATCATGTGGGTGGTTGTGCAACATCAATTCACTTCACCTAATTGGACCATTGGCACACGTCTCTAGACACTAACGATGCAATTACAGTGTGGTAGGCTCACAGTTATTGCATAGCAGGCTTACATTACAATAGTCACGTAGGTTGAATGGTCATACAAGGCATGTGCGACGCCAGTAAGTCATCATGGGTCCAGGGCACGTGGCATCCAAACCGCCCCTTTTGCATGCCCTTTAGCCCTATAAATACCATGATGAGTAGTTCTCAAAGGGTTGGACTATCTCTGGATGTTCTAAAACAAGCATTGTAACATTGAACATTGAGCATTGTAAGCTTTTTGTTTGAAATTGCAAACAGTTAGCATTTTTGGCTAACATTTCATTCTTTCTCCATTTCTACCACCTTGGTAGAAGTTTCACATTGTTAGCTCCCAAGTCCGTGCCCAAGCACACAATCGTTTCGCTCTACACGTCCTAGTTACTCTCAAGATCTCTGCACTCCTCAGCACTGTGCAATTGACTATATCCATCCTGACAGAGCAAGCTTGTAGCTTCGGAGTGGTGCACTTTTCTAACTACATTTTACTTTATTTCTTGCTTATTGCTATGCTTCACATTATTTTCTATCTCATTTACTTTTAGACATTACTTCATGCTTTCATTCCCATTTTCAAATTATATGTTGCAAAAGGCTATATAGAAGCTGATTAAGTCCTTGTCTAATCGACCAGACTGTTCAGGGTGCCCCATATCTACTCACACCCATCACGGCCCTCTCGTAGGTATGGGGTTGAGACTGTCATGCCCGTCGACCCCCGGTGTTTTCTAGCTGCAGACATTTTTGGTCGCTACACACTAGGTCAAATGGAGCCTTTGTCCAACAATTCCTTTACCTAGATCTTTAGCTTAGCTAGCTCTACAAAAGACATCTTCTATGGAGACTTTAAAATAGGCATGGTACTAGGTTTAAGTTTAATTTCAAAACTGAATATCTTTCCTTAGTGGAAAACCTAGTAATTCTAACTAGAACACATTAGAAAATTCTTGAACCATAGGAATTTGATCTACCTCCACCATATCTATTTTATATATTGTAGCCACAAAGCATCCATGTACTTTTTAAAGCATCCTATAGTACATATGAGAGGAGATCAAATCTAGGTACACAATCCTTAGATGGGTTTGTACTTCAATTGAAGCATCATTAACTAACCCTAATCTTAGGAGATTTTTTAGATGAAATTGGCATTGAACTACAATAATCAATCCATTCCTAAAATTGCATCATATACCCCAAGATCCATCACATGAAAATTACTAACCCATTGTACATTCAATTGGCACACCTATACACACTTGGTCAACTCATGTTTCATGATCCCTAGTAGAAGATACTATCAACCTAGGAGAAAGGGAATGACATGCAAGAGATACATGATGTGCAACACTAGGATCTACAAAAGAATGACTAGTAGTAGATAAAATAAAATTAATACATAAAAGCCTAAACTCACATCTTCTATCTCCATTACTTTGTTTGGCTACACATCCAATAGTTGATTTGTTAGGGCATATACTTGTCCTTGGGTCCTCTAGTACACTCCTCTTGGTTAAGTGACAAGCGTTCCACATCCACCCTGAACTAGAGGTTGCTATCCTTGGTTCCTACCTACTCCACTACTTCTTGCCTATTTCATTCACTTCAAATTTTGGTGTCCTAGCTACCCAGATGAAAAACAATTCTAGTAGTCCATCTGTAAATGGTCAAGCTACCTACGTCTCTAACAACCAATAGATCCATGACCAACCCCAATAGGAGGATAATTAGCTGGTGTTGGATGCTCACCTTCATGTCCATGAAGTTTCTTAAAGGGATCAGGCTTACCTCCATATGGGGATGCTCTCTTCTAGTCTTGATTCTCTCTCTTTGGGCTATATCCTCTACCGAGCTTCTTTCTAAATCCATAGCAACTACTCTTGCCTCATCATAGAATGCCAATCTAAGGGATAATATGTCATCCTTTAAAGATGACCTCAAACCTCTAACAAATCATTATCTAGCTACCTAATAACAAGCCCATGAAATAAATACTACAACCATGCTAGTCTTATCAACATCACATCTAATATTTCATAAGTCCACATCATATCATACATTGCATAGTTATTAATAAACAATTTGAAACCAAAATAGTAAAATTCCAAGAAATATTCAAAACAACATGTCCAAGCTTAATTTTTTACTATCGATCCCACATGCCCATATCGCATGACTATATAAACTAATTTGATACAAAAATACAAAGAAAAGGTAAAAGATGACCCACTAATTAAAATTGTTGTGGTAGAAAGTCCAAAACAATATAAAATCTTCAAAAAATCTAGAAAATTTTCATTTCATTCTAAGCAAGTTTTGCACCCATGTAGTTACGACCACAACAATCCACCCATGAAGCTGAAAATTCAAAAAATGTGTTGAAAGGATGAAAGAAGAAAAGAAAACTAAAGAAGGATAAACTTAGATTCTCATTTTTATTTCCATGAAACAAAATAGAAAAAAAAAACCAAATTCCTCTTTGTAAATGATGCATAGGTAGTGGTATCAAGACCAATAAAAAATTATGATGCTTTTTTTTTCATTTTTCAGTTTTATATGCATCATGTATGATGCATATAGATTGTAATGTTACCACTTTTTTTTTTCAAAATGAATGTCATGTGCTATTATAAATGAATTTTTTTACTTTTTAATTTTCTTCCTTTTCTTTAAATAATATTTTCATAAGTCTATTATATATTTTTTTTCAAATAATGCCTTGCACTTCACACTTCCATAACAAACATACCAGTACATCAAATTAAAATATACTAGAACCTATGAGATCCATGTTAGATGGTCTACACATTCACATGCTAACATCTTATCCAAAAATCACACAACATAGTATCATAATTCAAATGCATAAATACTAATATTACATATAAAGCATAAATGCATACCAAATAGATGCTCTTCTTACCTCAATCCAACACCCCTGCCAGTAACTTCCCTTGTCTAATACATCATATAGGAGTAGTATACATAATCACATTAGTTAGGCATGCTAAATCAAGGGGTAATTCGTCTCCTCCCCAAGCTTGGGAATCTTGCCGATATCTCCAATTGGCATTCCATAACTCTCCTCAATGTAGTGTATAAAATTTGGGCTATGTTCCTTACCTTACGACTGAAAAAAATTCTTGGATAGATCATATCTCCCCAAAAAATAGGATTTGTTCCTAGTAGATATATTTTAGATAATGTGGTTGTAGCATAGGAAGGTCTCAAGTGGTCCGAGGATGATGGACAAGATATTCTCCTAGTGAAACTTGATTATGCCAAGGCTTATGACAACATAAAATGGGATTTTATCTTGCAGACCATGAACAAACTTGGTTTTGAACCTAAGTTCCTACATATGGTGAAATGCTTATTCTTAGATACTACTACAAGAATAGCCACTACCTTTAACATTACCTCTTCCTTTCCAATACATAGGTCAGTGCGAAAAGGCTATTCCCTTGCCCCCTATCTCTTTATCATCACCGCAGACTTTCTTTTTCATCAAATTAATGTGGACATACAAATGAAAGTTCTCACTGGGGTTTGCCTATCTTCCTCTCAACAACAGCTCCTCAATATGCACTTCACCGACGACTCTTTCTTTCTAGTTCAAAACACAGCNCTTTAAAGAGAAGGGATAATGCCTAAGCTAGAGTGGCCAAAGCCTTTCCAACAAGTTTACATATTCTTTTCATGTTATTCGTAAGAAATCATAGCAATTTAGTTATGTATGGATGTTATTGATGGTTAAGATTACATAAAATCCATAAGCATATCCACACTCCTTTCGCTCAAATTTAGAAAGAAGAAAACCTTGAATCATTAACAAGATATGATTTCTTATAAAAACTCTCTAAAGAAAAAAGAAAGCATCATTTATAAAAAATGAACAAATAGTAACAAATATGCTTCTAGACTCCTCTTTGTTAATGAAGCCCAAAGTTTCAAACCTATGCAATCATTGTTTTTATATGATGAAAGTCTTACATTAACTTATTCTGAACTTTAAAATAATGAACTAATAAAATTATTTAGTTTTAGAGTAAGGGGATGGTTAATATTATATATGAATACTTATTCAATTAGTAAGATATTTTATTTTAGGGTATTAAAATCTAAAAAAATATTAATAATGAGCAAAGAAAGTTTAGAGTACATTGCAAGCTTAACACTAACATCATAAAAAAATATGAAAATAATTTTTTTCTTGATTTTACGACAACGTACTTAGGTATACAACCTTATAATTGATACTTTGAAAAAATAACCAAAGAAAATTAATAATTAGTAGGAAGAAATATCTGAGTTTGATGAGTCATGTTAAGTTGGCTTCATCGATGAGGCCTCATCAACACAATGTTGATTATTTTGATTTTTGGCTATAAATACGTGCTTGTATCCCCAGTTATGGCATAGTACATTGTTGCTAAAGTAGAACTCTTGCATCTTTTCCTTTTAAAAGTTAGAATTTTTCCTCCAAGTGCCCACAATAGAAGTCATTTAGTGTATGGATCTTTATTTGAGCATTGTTGTACTTGAGAATGACAATATGTGCATCAATAAAGATGATCTTTCTAATAAACCTTGTAGCACTTTCGATAGTTTAGTTATTTTTATATGCATTTAATGTTTTCAATTAGTTATTAAATATTTCCTAGTTATTATGTAATGAGACAATTAAGAAAAATAGATTACACACATAATTATGACCACTTCAAGTGTAACATGTATTCACTTGGTAATCCCAATAGTGTTATTACTTGGTACACCCAGTAGTGTACTACTTGGTTGCCCAGTAGCAGATACGTGGGTTCAGGATGTGTACAGAAAGTGGGAATGGATACTTATGTTAGGATTAATTAAATTATTATTTAATTAGTTAATTTGGATTAGTTAATCAAATCCTTATTTAACTAAAATTCAAACAACCTAATATAAAACATAAAAATGATAAAAAATTCAATGCCTTAGTTAGACTTAACCATTCCAACAAGCATCAGAAGTGTAGTTGGGAAGACAATGATTGACCTTAAAGCTAGATTCACTTTCGAAAGGGCTAGTGCATTGGAAACAATAAACTCCATAGAATTCGACTAGATTGAACGTGAATGTTTTGTGATTCGTACGTATGGTTGGATGTATTGGTACCTTGCTGCTCATCATTGGTGTCATTACTGGGAACTTTGTTCATGGAATGTGCATTGTTTAGGTTTAGGAGAATATCATTAATATCATTGTATGAACCTAAAGGTCAATATCATTCCCACTATACATAGAATTATAAAATCACACTGAAAATTTCATTTTGTTTTGCAAAATGTCTTCTTCTTCTTGTAAGCATAGAGATACCAAATTACCAATTCCACAAGGGTGCAAGGTGGTATACACTCATCCAGATGAGTTTGTGCTAAATTTCACCTTCATCCTACATCAGAATGAATAGATGCAATGGCGTGATGTGGAGGGTAACATTATCTTGCCCCCTATATATCTATGCCTAGGATGCTATTCAAAACCCTTAAGAAGTTGGGCATAGCAAATATTCTTGAAGAATGCATTATGGATGGATACAACACTTGGAATTATTGTACCACTAAAACACAACATAAATGAGATCAACATTAGAAGAAAATCCATGAAGCTACAAAGGGAAAACATTACACTAAGCCCTTATTCTTAGTAGATCAAGAGGAAAATGAGGATCCTCCCTTGGAAGCTTCTCAACATGAAGATTCTTCACCCTACACTACTAATGGTAAGGGTGTGAACCTAACCCTATGATCAACTATTCACAAACTAGGTTTAGAAAAGAGTGATAGCTAAAGTAGGGACTTGGGTAAACATTGCAACAACAAGGGATCTAAGAATGGTGATTGTAATAAGCATAATAGTGATGGCAAACACCATGGTGGTGGTGGTGTTCCACCTTCCTCTTCATCCTCTTCATCCAATTCTAAACATTCCTCTTCATTTGATAGTTCTCATGGAAGCCACCATTGAAACAACTATGACGAAAGTAATCAATGAAATAACAATGATTGTGAAGGCCACCAAAATAGAAAGGGTGGCTGAAACCATCATTAGCATCATCAACATAGTGATGATGATGAACCTTTATTGGTGACTTGAAGTATGCTTAACATTGTGGAGGCAATTAAAATCCTAACCGGGCATATGAAGGATAGTCAAATCAAGCATCTAGATATGACATTTTGGCGAAGGTTGATAAGTTATGGGACACTTTGGATGAGAAATTTCAAATTGCTTTAAACATTGTTGAAGAATCCAAAGAGCAAAATAGTGATCATAATCGCCAAAGGTGAAAGGAAGCTGAACATGCTTACCAAAGAGGTAAGGGCAAAGCAACTGTAGTAGAGGAAGTTGTGAAGTCTAACTCTAATGATAAAATTGAATGTGACATATGCCAATACAAATATCCAAATGGATGTTTCCTTATGGTGTCACACTTATAAGAGTCTGGATTGTACACAATGAATCCTCACCTAGCATGTAGATAAGCTCCAAGATGATTACCTTATCCTCAAGGTAGTCCAAGGCAGTTCTACCAATAGTAATAAGCTTACTACCCAAGTGGAACTCCTCCAAAATATTATGAATAGTACCAATAGTGGTACCAACTACTATAATGTGGAATGCCACCACCAAGGCAGCAATACCCTTATAGGCAACTAAATTTGTATGGGTACTATGTTCAGTAGCTTACCTCCCCTAGAAGTTCTATAAGTCATGCATCATTCCAACATCACTATTATCCTCCAGAGTATCATCAAACACATTCACTATCTACTCAAGGGGAAAACCCATATCCATATCCTTATCATCCTCCACATCCCTTTGCACATACACTACCATTCTCCACCTCATGCTTCATCTATGCAGGGTGAGATTCCTCCATAGCCCCAACAAAAAAATGCTATAAGGGTTGTACACTCACAATTGATTTGTCAACCAAGTGATTTGGATAATTGATCTAGGAAATGACCTTTCTTTTGGCCCGGCAGTCCTCTCCAGCCCTCACAACCTACTCTAACTGATCATCTTGTATTTCTATCACCCTCATCATTTGCATCAAATACCTTCGAGTGCCTTTCAAACCAAGTGCTACCTTGGATCCGTACTATAATGCTAACCGATGCTATTTCTAATTGGATCAAGGCTGAAAATATTCCTACAAAAAGATCTAATTCAAGAAGTCCACTCATCTTTCTATAAATTGCTAGACAAGAGCCATGCAAAGCTCTTCTCAACTTTATTTCTAGAGTTAACCTCATTTCTCATGACATGTACAAATCCTAGAACCTACCACCTCTTAAGAAGAGTAAGATTCTTCTAGAATTAGTAGATCAGTTGATTACTATTCCTTTGGGATTAGTAGAGGACATTGTAACCATAGTTTGTGGGTTGTCCTATCTTGTTAATTTTTTGCTAATCAAGGTGGACAACTACAAAAGTAACTTTCCTGTCATCATGGGAAGGGCTTGGTTAAGCATGGTTGACACATGAATGGGTATAAGGGACCTATCTCTTGAAATATCTAAGGAAAATGAGCTAGGAAAGAATGAGAAGAAGTGTATTCCATGTATCACATACAATGATAATGGGTGTAACTACATGGAAAAGATTTTATCCATCAAGAGCACATCCATTACAACATGCAATCAGTGTGCACAAGAGTTCAATATTGAAAGGTGTCTATATGTAGTAGCCACAAAGCAAGAGGGTACCCAGTGGCTGATACCTAATTTTGATAGTAGCACAATATGCATGGAACCAATGGAGAGCCTAACATGTGCATGTGTTGAAGGCATGGATAAAATTGAACAAGTTCATTCCAAAATCTCTAATGAAAATGATGATATCTGTTGGGGAGAGTTGGAAATCCTAATCACTTCAAGTAGAAGCCCTTAGAACTAAAAAATTTATTAATCGGTATGGAGTATGAAATTTCAAAAATTGGTAAACTAGTCATAATTATGCCAAACTTGCTTCTAAACAAAAGGAAACGGTTTTAAAAGTGGTGAAAAAATGGTCAACAACCTTTACTTGGTCATATCCAGAGTTAATATGAATCAATCCAAGGATATACCAACATTGCATCTACATTGACTTGGCCATGAAGCCTAGAAGGTAGCGGTAGAGGTAGCTAAATCCCAAATTAAAGAAAATTTTCAAGGAGGAGATAGAGCAACACCTTAAGGTAGGGTTCATCTATCCAATCATGTATAGTGAGTGGGTTAGCCCACTCATAATAGTACCAAAGTAGGGTGAAAAATGACGAGTCTTCATCAACTTTAAACTATTAAATATGGCAACATTTAAAGATCACTTTATTTTTTCCTTTTTGGATCAAGTATTAGACATCATATTTGAGCATTGTTATTATAGCTTTTTGGATGGTTATAGTGGCTATAACCAAATCCAAATTTCAGCCAAAGATCAGGCCAAGACAACATTCACGAGGCCTTGGGGGACTTCTGCATATTGTAAAATGTCATTGGCCTATGCAATGCCCCTACAATATTTCAATGCTTGGTCCTTAATATCTTTCAATAGAAAATTGGTAGTGGTGTTGAATTCTTCATGGACAACTTCTGCACCTATGAAGCTACCTTTGAGCAAGCCTTGGACTGACTTAAGCAAGTATTGAAGAGATGTGTAGGGACAAACCTATAGCTCAACTAGCAAAAGAGCCATCTCATGGTCTAAGAAGGCATTGTGCTAGGGCACTGAATTTCATAGAAATGGATTGAGGTAGACCAAAAAATGATAAGGATCATCCAAAGAATAACACTCTAGTTAGAGACCATTAAATATTTTTGATCATTCCCTAGACACACTGGTTACTACCAAAAATTTATTAATAATTTCTTTAAGATCAAAAAGCCATTGGTAAAGCTTAGAAAGAAAGATGCATCTTTCATCTGGACCAAGGAATGTGAACATGCATTCCAAAAATTAAAAGAGAAACTCATAGAAACACCAATCATTCAAGCACTAGATTGGTCCAAACCATTTCATATCATGATAGATGCATCTAACTATGCTTTGGGAGTAGTGCTCATGTAGATGGACAATAAGAAATATCCATACTATACCCACTACCTGAGTAGAAGCATTGTGGGGGCATGTAGAAGGACCATTGCCTTTCTTCAATGTTTTGAAGTACAAGAATCTTTGCAAGAAATTTAGACTCTTATTGGCATTTTTGTGAGTTCAAACTCAACTATGAAAGATGTTCGCAAGTTTTGACCATCAAAAATAGATAAATGAAAAAATTTTGCATTAAAGAATTATTCCCATGTATTCTTTATTAGTGGTGGCTTTGTAGAAATGCTTTTCATTCTCAAAATGCTAATATTCAACCTAGGCCAATTACTATTCAAGCCTTGCATGTGTGGCGTATATCTATTTTAAAGAATAATCTAGTTCATTTCAAATAATAAAAATGAATAAGAAAGTAAGATAATTTACTTTTTATGTTTTTTTCCACAATATTTACCTTATATATTTCTTAGTTTGAAGGTGTAACTTGGTTTAATAGGATTTACATTTTATTATGTTATGTATGTTTCTCTTTTTTATGCAAACTTAATTTTTGAAGTTTATCTTGTAACTCAACTTTAGAACTATTTGATATCCAAAGCATTGTAGGATGAGATTTTTCTTATAAAGAAAAGAATAGTGATTAGGCTCTTGAATTATTAGCTTCAAGTTATCATTATCATCATTATCATTCTAACCTTTTCCTAACAAAATGGTATCACCACATGAGTTTTTTTTTCACTATTTGCCTTTATGAAGAGCTAGATCTTTGTTTATTTGTAGTTTCTTGAAATCAAATTTGATTGTTTTTTCTATCATTTTTGGTTTTTATTTCAGTGGATTTTTTAAAATTGTGATATAACAAACTTTATTTATATGTTTATTATTTGATCTTTTTTGCACATGTCCAAACCATCTAAGTCATTATTATTGTAGCTTATTTGAAATAGAAACAACTCTAGGTCTTCAATGGGTCCTTATATAAATCTGTGTAAATTTGTGTAGATTTGTGTATAAGGATCATCGTTTGCGTTCAATGGGTCCTTATATACATGCAATGTTTGGTTTTCTGGGCACGTCGGGTTACTGCTGTCTAACTTGAGCAAACCATCATCCAGCATGCATTGAATGTCGTCTTTCAATGCCCATCAGTAATCCGTATTGTGACCACACAGCTGGTGGTAGTCACAGAAATGGTCTAACCTGAAAGATCTCGGAACTGATGGTTCGTTGGGTAAGGCTAAAGAAGGGTTCTTCAGCAGTTCACAATGACGTCTGTGATGCTTCAGAGCCTCCTCGGACACCTTCTTAGGTTGAATGTGCCCTGCCCCTAATAGTTGTTTCAACAGTTCTGAATGCTTTACAGGTAGGGCTGTGTACTTTGAGCGATCTTTACGCTCAAAGTTTGGTTTTGGCTGGGGGCCTTTTCAGGAGCTACCGTGTCTTGGCTAGTTCCTGCACCATTCGTAGCCTCAGGAGGCGGCATAGGTGCCTTCTTGTTCTTGTTCTTTGCACTCTCAGTCAACACAACTACTGTTGTTGTTGTTTCCTTACCTTTGTCTTTGCCCTTGTTGTGAGCATTCCTGTAGGCAACATACACTGGGTCTTTACTGGCCTCTGCAGCATCTTGGATGCTTCTAACTTGAGCGAAGTCCTGATGTAAAGATTTGGGGGAAAGATAGTATAGCTTTGACTTAATAAAGTCATTGACTGCTCCCTTGAATATAGCCAGCAGATGTGAGTCTGCGATTGGCTCGTGGATCTCATTCAAAGTAGCATTCCAGCGCTGTATGAACTTTTGGACGAGCTCGAGCAGGTCTTGTTTCACCCCCATGAGCTGATCCAATGTGACTTCCAGCTTCAAGTTGTATTTGAAGCAGGTTACAAATTGGGTCAGTAGCTCTTCCAAGGTTGAGATGGAAGAGCATGGGAGGGCTCAGTACCAATCCAAAGCTTTCCCTATCAAAGACATTGCAAAGACTCGGATGATCGTGTGTACCCACTGTTGCAACAACAAGGACTCGGACCTAAATGTGACCAAGTGAGAGTTGGGATCTCCCTCCCCATTGTACTTGGTAAAATGAGGTAGGGACATCCCTGGTGGCAACGACAACATAGGGACCGCTGGACTAATCGGATCATCCTGGTAAAAGTCCATGATCTGAATGGTATCAGAACCAGGGGCTTTGAGGCGTCGAACCTCCTTGGTGAGAGTCTGTATAACCTGGAAGGCCTACTCCAGACCTGTTGATGGAGGTGCCTGTGCAGAAAGCATAGGAGGTTGGACTGGGAGGGCAGCGCTAGGGAACGGAGGTGACGGGAGAGGTTGGCTGACTGCTTGTGGGGAAGGGATCCCTGCAGGCAGGGGGGCCTGTGAAGATCATCACCCATTGGTTTGCAAAGAGGGGTTAGCCACCACCTGCTACGTAAGATAAGGATAAATATACTGCGGGGCCACCTGTGGAACTTGCGCAACGGAGGGTTGCACACCATACAGCGCAGAATGGTTGTGTTGCGCTGCAGGATTGGCCCACTGACTTGCGGCAGGCTGTTGGATGTATGTTTGTGACTGAACAGCTGTGGTGATCTGTTGAGTTGGAGGGGGGGGGGGGGGGAGTGATGATGTCTGCGTCAGGTGAGTCGTGGATATGGTGTGCTGTTGGATTTGAGATATGAAATGGGGCACGGTGGTTGCCGGAACCACTACTGGGATGCTGAGTACTCGTGATGATGCGACCGCCCCCATATTATTGTGGGGCACTTGCACTTGTAGGCCAGATGGCTTTGCAGTGGCTTGTGGAATGATGGGGACATGCATCTATGTGGTTATGGCTGAGTCAAGAGGAGCGGCCTCTCCATTGAAAGGAAACAAGGGATTTACGTACGTGTGGGGGCTCAGAGTATGGAACGAATGTTCCAACTGGGCTGCCAATTTGTCCTTTTCCTCCTCCCCATTCTGGGGCTCCAACGTAGCCCATGAAGCTTGACCCTTGGCCATGATCAACTGTGTTATAATTTCATGTTGATGTTCAGTCAAATGGATAATGTCATAGGCTGTTGGAGTGAAATCGTGACCTCCTCGATGAATCATCTCAAAGTTTCTTTTTGCTTCGATCTCGGCTCGGCTAAGAGCCAGCTTTGCCTGGATCTTAACACAGATGAAGTTGTATTCTTCAGGGGTCATGACCATGAAAACAAGGTCTTTGCCCTGTAGTCTCAATGACCTATGCGATGGTCCCTACGGTCCTGCCACACCTGAAGCTGGTCTAGTGACAGCGATAGGGTTCACAGATGTGGCATCCAAGTTAGCGGCGACCATGGTGGTTGTGGTTGTGTATACGGAATCCATTGATAAAGTGGGTTAACGGTGAAAAACAACTAGATCTAAAAAAGTGGCTGACAAAAGGATCGCGAATAGGCTTTCTACCCTATAGGATTCCAAAGGAATCGTCCTTGCGACCGATCTACATCATACAATTTGCCGTAAACTTCCTTAGAGGTATTACGTTTACGGTTTTGGGTGTAAATCACTAATAGGGCTACCCGAAAAATGCAGATCGGAGCCTAGGCCCTCCTTCTAGCGCCAGAAAACTGTAACGATGGAAAATGTCGGTAGCTGAAAAATACCAAACAAAATCCCGCGTACACAGTTTTAACCACGGATCCACGCGAGGGCTATGCTGGAAAAACGAATCCGCGACGCCCTGAACGGTCTTGTCGATCAGACAGGGACTTACTAATCAGTAAATCGATGAAGATTATGAATATCTCGTGGAACGATTTGATTCGACGAGTTGCGAAATGAGAGAAAGCGATGTAAATGAATGGTAGCGATGGTGATAGCGTTAACACGATAACAGGAATTGGACACGAGAGAAACGCGTGATTACAAGATCTATGGTTTGACCCGGGAAAATAAGTATTCTGTATATTCAAGTTACACTGGGGAGGCCCCAATTGTTTTGTGTAAAGAAAATACAAAGCAACAAGAAACAAGAAAACTGTCTGAGCAGAACTGCAGAATAGAATCCGATCTACCTTGTAGGCCGGAGAAGGGATGCAAGGAAGGTCAAGTGCTGACGTCTATTGATCAACTACTTCTGATCAATAGAAACTCACAATCCACACCAGATGATCTCTGGATCTCTGATCTGATCCTTTTGCTTTAGGTAGTTTTTGCTCGGAACTGCCGACGATCACCAATGGGGAAAGTTGTCTCTTCGCCAAAGGAGTAATCGCTCTTACTGCCAATGCTCAAGTCAAGTATCTCTTGTCTCTGTCTCTCTATTGTTGCTCTATTGCTCTTGTTCTATCTGGTTGCCCTCTTTTTTTCTTCGCCAACTGGGACATTTATAGGTTTGACAATATGTGGAGAAGGCACAGCTATGATGACACGTGTTTCAGACCTTTCGGAAGATCGTTGACCTAACCGGCTTTATGTTGAACTCCGTGACTACGCACAATACGCGCATCTGCATATTGTGCGTATGAGTGACAAGTGTGGGTCAGGCATGTCTCCGTTGATTTTGGGCTATGTTACGCTCGTACGCATTGCGTCGTGTGCGAGAGCGTAACATAACATGGAAACAATAGATTCAAGTTGTTTTACGCTCGCTTACGCAGCTGCGTGTAATGAAGCGTAAACAATGTTTAGCTTGGCGATGCATTACGCTATGATACGCTACGTTGCGTAATGAGCGTATGATGAGCAATCTGCACATCAAGAGAAAAGGGTTGATCTGTGCACTTCCTTAGACTTTGCCTTTGACTGTTTTGAAGCTCATTACGCTACCGTGCATTACAGAGCGTAAAATTGGCTTTGAACAAAAGACTTAGCAAAATATACGAGAAATCGCATATTATGCTGCTCAAGCCCTTCCACGTGTTGCAGTAAATGGCCTTCTGACGCTGGACTATGTCAAACGGAATCACGCTAAGCGTCATTACGCTACGTCGCGTGATATAGCGTATATAGAGAAAACATAGTAAGATTAGGAATCTGCAGAGGAAGTCGAAGACTTGATGTTACGCGCCTCTTGGTCTTGCTCTGTCTTGTTCTCCCTTCTGGAATTCTGACATGTGCTGTCACCTGAATTGCGAATCTTTGCCTGAGGCTGACTCGCAATTTTCACGGTGTTTCAATCTATATAGCTAAAAAGCAAGAATGTTTAGGTTTTTCTTCCATAGTGGAACTTAATCCCCATTATCTAGTCTAATGATATCGATTTAAATAAACATTATCTATAAAGATTGATATGGTTTCCTTTAGAAAATATCAAAATTCAATATGTCAATCTATATCTTATTGATATCTATCATTTTTGGTGGTATCCTATGATAAAAAAGATTTAATAATGAAATTAGTACTTATTAATAGTTATTGCTAAAATTGATGATATTTAATAAGGTAAAATAGTAAACAATAAAAATTTAAGCCTTTAATGATTTAAAAATTGGAACAATGTGGGGTTCATCATAGCGCCTAATTAACCTTTGGCTAATGCCTGACCACCTTAGGCAAAAATATATAAATTTCAAAATATATATCCATTGTTAACTTGCATAACACATAGCTAATAAAATAACTACAAAAAAATTGAAACTAATATTCAACATACATTAGCATCACATTCACTTTTATATTCATATCAAAAGAAATCAAAATATATTATGATCTAATGATATATATACATGTCACTATCTTACTCTTATATTTTAATTTTTTCATATTTTACTAATGTTGATTTTTATCATAGAATTGATAAAGATCAATACAAATTAGGTCAAATTTCATCACAAAATCGATAAAGATCAATATACATAGTATTTAGATTTCTGATATATCAATTTCTATCTTAGTCACATAGATAAAACATGAGATACTTGGGAAAATTTCAGTCTTTTTGATCCTTATTAATCTAGTTGACATGAATTAGTATGTTTGATCAACATATTAAACATAATGAAGGTTGTGTTGTATAAATGTGAGATATTTAGTCAAATTTGTTCTTCCTTGATCAATATCGATTAAACTGATATGAATCGATATTTTAGTTATTTCATATCTTGATTAAAATTCATAAATTTGATAATTAAATTGATAACCTAAATTTTTTTTTACATTATATCAATTCAGATCACTATAGTTGATATATCTGAAATTCACTTTTAACAAGACATCAAACCCATGATCTCTCTTGATACTAACAATTATAGAAAGTTTAGGTCTATATTATTAATATCTATAGACATTGAGGACTTGATATCCTTTGATAAAAAAATTTGTCCTAATCACCTTACATCGCATAACTCAGTGCAAATCAATAATAGTGTAATAATTTTATTTACTTAATAATATAAAAAAATTTCTTTCTTTTTCACTTCTTGATAAATTCTTATTATTTAGGTAAGAGTCCACATATAACATTTTTAGGAAGGCACCTCTTAGGATTTATTGGACTAGACATCACCTCACAAGGTTTTCTTCTTTTGGTGCAAGAATGTCTTACAAACTTAAGATCTTGACCTTTCCTTAGTTATAAGGATTTGAGATGCCTTCCTTTCATCAAACTCATTTTTGAACTTGCTCTTGCATCAGCTTCTCTATTGGTTATACCCTACTATCCTATTTATTTAAAGTTGATTGTCCCCCATTTAATTAAAATAGGATATGTCCCATACCTAGGTTAAGTAAAATAATTTTGAGATTATACCAAAGACTAGCTAGGAGAATAGACAAAAAGCAAATATGCCATGGGTTTTATATATGAGACATAGGTAAGCTTTGATCTTCCAATCATTAGTATCCATTGTGCTTAACCATAGTAGGGATCTCAACCACTAACATCTATGGAAAGCATTTTGGGAAACAATTAAATAGTTAAAGGATTTTAATTACCAATGAACATGATCAGTGGTAGCTTGGATAAAATAATGGAGGAATAATAAAAAATGAGAAAGTGAAATTGAAAAGGATAATACTTAATGAAAATAAAAAATAAAAGCTAAAAAAAATAATCCTTTAGGTATGAAGTAGCAAAAGTGAAGAAAATACATAAGCTAAATAATGGGAATGATTAGAAGTGAGGATATCCATTAAGATACTTTAGATGAGTCAATCCTTTTCTTCCCATGTGATACCCTAGCTATAAAGTGGTAGCATACTTGTTTTATTGGTGATCACTACTCCAACCTTAATCACTTAGCTCACAGAAGGGGATTCTTATGGGATTCTTGAAATTGTGAGTGTTCAGCATCACCCCAACTATAAGGTGCTTTTGGAAGTGTGGCTCTACTCATGATTGAAGGTTCTTGTGGGATCATTTTCTTCTTATTTTTCTATTTTTTTATTTGCAATATTAATTTTCTATTCATCAAAACTTTTCTATTTTCCTTTTTTTTTCTTGTCTCTTTTTTTTTCAAGAACTTTTATATTTAGCTACCTTAAATCTTGAGGTTCTTGTATGAGCCAAATTCATTTTGTATTTTTGAATTGAATGGGTTGGTCACATGGGCACTAATTTAGTTCCAAATTCTTTTACCACCTTAGATGCTAGACCCAATATAACACACCTTTTTCACCTTATTGAATTATTCAAGTAGGTAATTAATAGAAACCATACACTTATAGGCATTAGCATAACTTTGCTATTTCACTTGTTGACTTGTGGAAACTTGCATTTAAGGAATAATTTTTGGAATACAATAGAGTTTAGTATGTGTAATTTACTTATTAATCTAAGGCTCACCCTTGGATTTTTAGTTTGAACCAATCTATTTCAAGGTTGGTGAAGTTTTCCTTATTCTTTGCATTCTAGACATGATGCTACTGAATTCTTTATAGTTCCAACTAATTATTAATGCTTTATATAATATAGTATTTGATTACAAGTCTTTGTTTCTCAAGAGTGTCCATGGTTAATGGAATAGGGATAGAAATCTATTTTGTAAATGAGGTTGTAGAAGTTTCTCTTGAGGTTGGTTCAAATTAGTTTGAGTATGTTTCTAATAAATTATGGTATTTCTAGAAGGTTGAATTCATGTTGGATATTTTTGTTTCCTATTTGATTTCATTTAATAGGAACACTCTTCCTTGGCACATTTATGAGCAATTAATCCTAAAAATTTATAGGTTGAATTAATTTTTCCTATAATTATTGCCTTAATTGTAACATTTTTTATAACCTTCCTTAGTTTTATGAATTAAAGGAATTGATTCTTGAAATTGTACTTTTTTCTTATTCTTAAACTTTTTTTATTTTTCTTCTTATAAGAAAATTAGTTAAGGGAAACCATTTCTAATACTACAAAACAAAAGAAAATGAAATGAAATGAAATAAATGTATATCCTTTTTAAAGATTCTATTAAAATTTAAAAAAATATTTAAAAAATATTAAAAATTAAATATACTGAACCCTTAATAAAGATTAACTTTATTGGCCTCCCCAATAATGATGCCAAATTGACAAGCCATCCAAAGTTTGGCACTGAGTTACCATTGTTGTTATCTTCATTGAAGAGATGTCACCTTGTTTGTGGCTAACCCATGAGTTGTATCTATGGATAAATAGCTCAAATTAAAAAGGATCATTAAGATAAATAACAATTAGAATCAAATCTAATCAAATCCCATACTTATGATTATCACTCATAAGTAAACACATAAATCTTCACCATAACTACTAATCTTAAGTTCAAGAGTAGAAATGAATGATTAAATCAAGTTTAAATCATAAATACAATAATAAATATAAGTATTACAAGGGAGACATCACTTAATCTCTAACTCTATCTTGCTATTTTCATAATGTAGTAACCTCAACAGCCCAAAAATAGACTCTAATGGTCTATAGTTTCCACAAGGCTTAATGAATCCTCACTTAACAATTCTTCAAGGGAAAATAATTTCAATTTGACATGGGCTTATCTTGGCTATTGATTTTGGGTGTTTTCCTTTGGTATTGAGTCCCCTGGGTTCTCCCTGGGAGCCTCCTTGAGTGCCTCTTGAGTTTTTTTCTCATTAGGTGTGATGCTTCCCCTTTTATACTAGAGGAGCTTACATTATAAATAACAAAAATTAACAAAATAGAAATCTATCTCCATCAAGGAAATTGATAATGATTGATATTATTGTATCAAAATATATCATGCTACTAATGTCCTTTAACCATAGATACTAGTCATGCCCATAGTATGGATCGATATCTCCATGTCCTAGGTGATGTGCTTTTCTTGTCTAATGTTATCAATCTATATCATTGATGCTATCTATATCAATTCTCAATATGCATATTAGCTTTAGTATGGATCAATATCTACATTCTTGGAAGTTCTAGGTAATTCTATTCTAATGATATCAATGTAAATTAATATTAGTTATATAGATGGATATGGTTGCCTTTAGAACTTATCAAAATCCATGATGTCGATCTATATCTTATCGATATCTATTGATTCTAGATATACCCTATAATAATAAAGACTTAATAAATAAATTAGTACTTATTGATAGGTATCACAAAAATTAATGATATTCAATAAGTTAAAATAGTAAATGATAAAAATTTAAGCCTTTAACCAATTAAAAATTGGAAGAATGTGGGGTTCATCGAGTCTATTTACTATTTTTAGTATCTAGTGTGGTTTTGATGCCCTTGGGATGTCAAATCCTACCATAAATGGATAACTGTGCTAAGAATTATGACCTATTACACTTGCAAATAATACCAATCTATCAGCAATCATGAAAAAAATTTGCAGCTTAAAGTCAACAATATTCAAGCATATAAAAGCTAAACTTGAGCATATTATTTAGGTTCAAAATTTTTTTGCAATCTTACAGTCTTCACAACCTTGAGCACTTTAAATCCATTTGGCATTTGCAAGACTTTTGTAGTATATTGGTATCTACTTGAGCATTAGAGACTCTTAGCATAGTACCATTACAATAAGAGTCAAGTACCATCATTTACACAATTGATAACCAAAGATTCATATTCAAGTAAAACCTAGCAAGGATTTCTTAGTGATTGGGATTGGTAAGTACCTAAATCATGAAATTTGACTGTAGAACACAACCTACTAGCTTCAAAAAACTTTGACCTCCATCCAAGCAAGATTCTTATGCATTTAAGCACATAATTTCTACTCTAAACTTTATACTTTAAGCATATTTCTATTTTAGTGAAGTTTATAAATCATTTATTGCATAAAATTAATTTCAAGTTTAATTTCTACATTTATTTTCAATTGAATCTACAATTTCATTTCCATCTTTTACCTCCATCTATGTTCTTCAAGTCCCTAGATGATTAGCTAGACTATCTAGGACACCTTGAAATCTCTTTCTTGAAGGCCCTTAGGACTCAAAATCAAAATTGTTTGACTTGGAATTTTTGGATTTTCCAAAAATAGAATTTTTCAAGTTTTATAATAAAGCCATTTGTAGTTCTACTTTCTAGATTTATGAATCCACTCCAACAATTGACATGATAGAGTCAAAAATAGGCTTGCTTGTAGAGTCAATATTTGGCTTCATAATCTAACTACACAAGCTAATTTAATGTCTAGCTAACATGCTAGAGAATTTTCATAAAGTGAAAATCTATCTATACATATTAGTTCTACTTGCCAATGTGGCATGGCATGGCAGTTTTATTGACATGAAAGAGTGGCATTATAGAACTTAAATCTAGCCTCATAAACTAGCTCTACAAGATAACATGGTGCTATGTTCACATGGCATTGCTAATGTGGCATTCCTAACTTGGCAAACTAAGGACATGGCAGTGTGTGTTTATAGAGCCAAACATCAACCTTACGAGCCACCTATATATGCTAACATGATGCCATGCTAATGTGGTATCAATAACATGGAAAATTGATGATTTGGTAGTGCATGTTTGTAGAATCAAACATCAACCTCGTTAGACACCTCTACAAGCTGATGTGGCACCATGCTAACATGGTAGAGTGGGCCTGTAGAACTAAATTTTATCTCTACAAAGCTCCTCTACATGTTGACATGACATGCCTCTAATGTGAGCATGTTGACTTAGCACTATTGACATGAGAAAGCTATGACATGAGAGAGCTCTTTCATAAAGCAGGTTTCTATTTTCAAAATGAGGCAAACTTAATTCCTCTCATTTTGTAAATGGGACAAATGAGATCTAACCCATTTCAAAAATGGAACAAATGAGATCTAACCCATTTGGAAAAATGGTTGCTTTACCAACTTCAATATTTATGCTAGAGAAGCTACACTTAAGCTAGGACCCATATCGCATGGCCAAGTTCTTACCCTCTATCAATGTGTTGGCCACATATTTTTTAACTATGTTGAGCTAAGACAAAACAATGTTGGCAAAAGAGTGGGTTAGGAAAAACTTTTTTTGGCCAATTCTTACTTTTTAATGACAATGTGGAGGAAATTCCATTTATTCCAATAACAAGTTTGAAGAAATTCATTTTGGCCAATTTTACAAATCGAAAGACTTGTTTTTGCCAATTCTGACTTTTCCATGATTGGCTGAGTGAGGTGGGAGAAATTCCATTATCCCAACAACAAGTTGGCATAAATTTGTTTTGGCTAATTTCAAAAATCAACCAAAACCTTATTATCCCATTTAAAATTAAACAAATTGATGAACAAGTTTGATGACATGGTAGAGCTTCTTTGTGAAGTCACTTAGCTTGTTGACAAGTTTTTCCTTAGAATGAAGTCGCTTAGCTTGTGAAGTCGCTTAGCTTGTTGACAAATGGATAATATTGTACTCCTCCTTAACAAGCTAACATGTCAATAAATTTTATCAAAACCTTTTTAAATTTAGCTTAAGTCCCCTTTCTTGAAATGTGGGTTTCACTTGGTGCTTAACTATTTATTTTAATGTTGATCCTAAATCAAGCTAAAATTGGTCCTTGAGCTCTTTAATTCTATCTTTGTTATTTCCATCTTAACTACTAGGTAGGAAGAATGTATGCTCAATTCACTTAGAACTAATGTAAACTCTAGCTTTGATAGCTAACATAGTAGAAAAACCTTAATCTTTACAACATCTCTAATGGGATTTCTCCTAGATTTTATCTTGCTTTCACATGAATTAATATAACAAAATTTTCTTAAACTATTCACATGAATAATTACTTTCTATATGACTTTGGAATCTTTCTGAGAAATAAGCTAAAGGTCCAAGCCTTATTACTTTATAAGATCATCATTAATCTTGAAATTAGTTTCCACTCATTCTTTCTACTCACAAGCCTCATTATTGAAATTCCATCTTTCAATAATTGAAGTTCAAATCTTTTGTCAAAAAAAAATCATAGTTTGGATCTAAGCTCTTTCATCTTCTAACTGCAAACTTAGAATGCATTCTAGAATACAATATTATTTTTCTTGTATAAATAAAAATTTTATTATTACTCATATCCTTTAACATCATAACTTTAAGCCCTATTTCATGAAATGCCCAAAATGTAGCAATGATTTTCTCTAGGTCTAAAATCAAGCTTATGAAGCCCTATATTCTCGTATATTTCTCATCCTTCTTCCATTAACTCTATAGAATGAAGAGCTAATTTCTTAATTAAATCATGATCTTCCAATGTTAACTCTTAAACATTTATGAATCTCCAATGTTACTTTTCAAAATCTATAAATACTTAAGATAATATCTCATATATATCAAATACATAACTTTTATTTTAACTTGGATTTTTGTGTTTGGTTTATGTAAAAAGATCTTTCTCCATTAAGTATGTTTATCCTCTTCTTTTCCTACATGTGTATTTTAAGTCATTATTTTCACTAGTTTTTCTAGACTCTATTAGAGTGCTACACTACTTATGTAGCATACAACCATTTAGTTAATGTCAATTCTAGTGTTTTCATAGTGAATAAAGCTCATGGGTTTCTCTTGTTCCACTATTAATGATTTAACAATAAAAATAATAAAAAATATTCTTTTAAACCTCTTTTATACTATAATGATTTATCCTTATCCAAGAAGATCACAATAGTATAGCATGACATTGTACCATCAATGTTGTGACTATGAATCATTTATTCCTTTCCATGTATGGTGTTGTACTAGTTTCATAAAGGATTGTTACACATAAGAGTGTTTATGATCATTACATTTGTTCCTATGAGATATTGCAATATAGATGTGTTTATTATTATTTTATTCTTCTACCCATAATATACATAAAAATTATAAATATTCACTATATTTTCCATTGTGAAAGTAATGAGAAGTTATTGATTTTGCAATCCAAGCTCTCTCAATATCACAAAACATTTAAATTTTAGTAAGAAAAGAAAATGAAAATTTTATTCTTTCTCAAATGGAGAATTCATAGTTGAAAGAAAGCACATATTTTCAATTATATACAAGAGATTAAATCAAAGTCTCACATAAACTCAATAGAAAAAGTACACTCTCACAATCATGATGATTAACGTGCTTAGCCAAGACTCTATCTCTTTCTACTTTTCTCTTAACTTACCTCTCTCATGCTAGATTCTCTTAACTAAAATGAAGGCCCATGAAGTATATTTATATCATTTTCCTTATCTCTTCATATTTCATCTTTAAATTTAAAGTTTGAATCTTTCAAAAAATTCTAAGAAATTTTCTTATATGCTACGAGATGTTTTGCAGACGAATGAGACATCTTCCCCTAAAGTTGCTATTAATAGATGATATGTCTAAACTTGGGAGAAGTCATCTTGCATGCTATGAATACATCTTGATCATGGAGGAGACATCTTATTACTAGAGGAGATGTCTATCCTCGCTTTCCAAAATTTCAAGATTCTTATTTTGAGGTCTAGAACCTCCAAACACCTCCAAACATATCTTGATCAACCATAGAACCTTCTAAGCACATCAAAATAGTTCCAAAACACTCCCAAACATGCTAAAACACCTTGAGATTATTATATTCAAAGAAACATCAAATGATAAACACAAAAACACATAAAAATCTATGTACAAATATACTGAGTATTAGACATGGGTTGGGTAATGCCTTTATTATCTCTCCCACCCTTAAGAATCTAAACTTATCTTCGAGTTGGTTGTACACTTGGTATAACATTAATCCCCCACAAAGTCATGTCTTTCTCATGGATCCAAATGGTATTTTTAGATCCTTCATTCTTCCAATGCACTAAGTACTCATGCACGTTTCTTTCTCTTGTGCTTCTAGCCTTCCTTTCTTGTAGCACAATTGCTTTCCTTGATGGCTTGGATGAGTTTAGGTCTTCAAGTACAACCTTGAGGATCTCAAGGCTATCATTGAAGTGTGATGTAATCACATGCCCATGGTACGAGCTCAAATATAAAACATTAAAAATAAAGAAATATGCAAACCGTTTGATAAGTTAATCTCATAAGCATTTGGATTGATTTTGATCCTAACATAAAATGACCTAATTCTTCTTTACCTAAGCTTATAGAAGTGCACATTATTTTATCTTTCCTTGCCCAAGTAAATCCAAACATAATCACCAATTTAGAAATTACTTGTCCTCTTACCCTCATTACCTTGAAACATATAATCTTTGTCTTCTTGTCCAAGTGAGATTTAACTTGTTAATTAATTCTCTAATTTTATCAATAAATTCTACAGTCAAAGAGACACACTCTTCAAATTTCCTCAACTCATTGACCATTCTTGATGAGAAACCATAATTTTTCATAAAGGAACTCTTACCAATGCTAGAATGAGAAGCATTATTATATCATATTTCTGCATGGGCCAACATGTTTATCCACATATTTGGCTAATCCTCTTCCTATCCTATTTCACCAAACACTCATTACTCAACTTTACTAGCTCTACAACTTCATTCTAATACAACCTATAATGCTCATGTATAAATACCTTAGGTTAAACCCCCAAAGGTCACCTCAAGAGACATGTGCATTTCTAAAACACACCCTTTTGGATCTTAATTACAACATATCCGTTTAGGTCTTGTTACACTAATCTCAATATTAGTTATGAAGAGACACCATCTTCGTTATGAAGAAGCACCATTTGAAAATAAGAAAATTACAATCTAATCCCTTTATATTTTGTTCATCCTTGAATGAGTCCATGTTCTCTATCTTTCTCTAGCTCTAGTACTTCTTTTATGCTCTTATGCTCCAATAATTTCATTTCTCCTTTGGGATTGTAGTTATATATCCTAATGTTTTCTTGCTCATTCTACAAGAAAAGTATATGTGAGAATAATATATGGGAATTAAAATAGTACTTTCTTAATACTTATCTCATTTCCTAAGATAATGATGAGAGGTGAATTAAAGGTCTACTAGCTACCAATCACCAATTCTAACCAAGATCACACAAAGTGCAACACATATCTGGTTATCCAAGTGAAGGTAGGTCAAATCCTTATTCCTAGATTGCATTACCCTATATATTTTAATTATCTAAATAAAAATATAGATTAAATAATAAAGAAAAAATAATATTATAAAACAAAATTAAGGTTAAGATACTTCCTTATCTTGATCAACCCTAGGAATTAATGCAAGTAGTTGTAGTTCTACCATAAGTGATATGTGATCAAATGGTCTTATTTGCGATGAAAGGGCTTGATCTTGCTTCTTATCAACTTTTTCTTTAGAATTTAACTCTATTATCTTAGTAACTTCAAAGAATTGTGTATCTACCAAATATTATCTAGGGTCTTAATGAAGAATGCTATTTACCCATCTTCATTAATCATGGTAGAGTAATTGGTAAACTGTGGTTCTTGAAGAATACTATCCATTAACATCATCTATTTTTAAATTTTGCAATTTTCTTTATCTATTGAATATTTGAAGTAAGTAGAATATTCACTAGCCATTTAAATTTCATGTTGAATTGATAGGAACATCTTCTTCAAATTGAGTTCATCTTCCAAGGATTTTTTTACACATCCATTTTTTAAGAATTTATAAATACTACTTCCAACTTTCACATTGAAGTCTCCATAAAGGACTATTGAAATTGGATCATAATAGCTTAGCAATAACTTATTTTTCAGACTTTCCTCTATTTTCTTAATCAAGTATCCTCATTAACACATTCTAACACTTGGACATGTTGATTTGTCAATTAAATATATGTTAACCATGCATACATATCTTCCTAATAAATTGATTTCTAGTATAACTACCAAAGCTATGTGGCTTCTTTGAAGCTTGACCATTATTTCATTTCCATAATTTGAAGTTTTGAAATTTCAAAAATCATATTTTCTAAACTCCATTCAAATCCTTATACTAATGCAAACTTGGCTTCTTTATAAAAGATCATGCAACCATCCATGTTGTGATTTCTATAATAAGTAAATCTATATGGATCAATAGAAGAACTTCTACAAGAACAATTTTTCTTATAAATATCTTTGTATTACATCTTTTCCAAGTCTAGTTCAAATTTTTAAAGGAATTCCCATGGTAATACTTCTTGTAGGCATAAGACATCAGCATCCATATCTTGTAACTCTTTTAAGATGTGTGGATATCAATATTCATGCCAGTCCAAGGCCCATGATGGACATAGCAGATGTTGTCTCTCAATGGCTAGGGATCTTGCTAACACATTATATGTTGCCAATTTCATTTCTATTCTTGGATTCTCTTCTAGAACATTATTCTTTATGGTTATCATACATCTTTTTAGGATAAGATTATGACTCCCCATGTTCTAACTTATAATTTTGTTATAGGACAAATTGATATACATCTTATTAATCATTTTAGATCACCAACTAATTCATCAACTAATCTTGTTGGTAACAACTAGCTACATGACCTAGACTATTTAGCGACCTTTCCTTCTACCCCCCCTTAGGACATCGACTCCATCACTATAACTAATGACATATGAGAGGTTAGAAAGCTAAGACTAACTATTTCTATTTCACTTAATATATACTGAGATTAATAACCTAAGACCAAATTTCATCATAGGCTAAGGATTTAATCTTAAGACCAAGAGGTTAAATTTGTTATTCCTAATAATTAAATTGGTATACATCATTAGTTATTCTCTGTTATCACATCTTAAGGTATAGCTTATGATATCATCAAACTATCAGGTATCTAGATGATAAATTTAACCTCACCATTAATTTCAATAGGCTAAAAAATGTTAGAAAAGGATATTGTATGTTTAAGTTACACTTAAAATAGATACTCTAAAGGTCTTGAGGAACCATGTTAAGAAAATAGTAAAAACTAATTTTTGGAGCTTCATGGGGTAGATCTGACTTCACCATTGTGTCTAGAAGGATGAAATTTATAGGAAACTACTCTTCCTTTACTAAAAAATACTTTCACATTTAAAAGTTATGGCTTTTGAGGTCTAGAAGCTTAGACTTCTTGAGAGGTCACCAATCATTGTACTACTCCATGATGAGTATGCTTAATTGTGGAATTTTTATCATCTACTACCAAAATGTCAATTTGAATTTTTTGTTAAAATTTTTCACCTTTGAATATTTAACTTTTTTCACCTAAACATCAATGAATAATTTTTCTGTTATTTGATGATTTGAGCATTTCCATTAATTGCTGAGAAAATTTTCATCAACTAATGATAATTTTTCTAGTGGTCAAACTGTTTTTGAAGGAGGCAGCTTTTCATGGTGTCAGTAGTGTTTGCACTGTGTTTGAGAAAGTGACTTTCCTTGGCATCGGTAGTCTCCATGAGGAACTGGTGATGTGCACAATGTGCATGGGGAGATAGCTTTTCCTAGAACCAACAATGCCCATGGCACATAGGGGAAAGTAGCTTTTCACAGCATTGGTAGTGTTTGTTACACATCAGAGGATGAAGCTTTCTTCAGCACTAGTGGTATCCATTGTGTGCAAGGGGAGACAGCTTTTCCTAGTGTTAGTGGTGTTCGTAGTGCATTGGGGGAGGAAAATTTTCTCATTACTAGTGGTGTCCTAGCATGCCAAGGGATATAGCTTTTCTAAGCTTAAAAATGTCTATGGTCATTGTAGACAACCAAAAACTCTAGCAATTTTTTTGGTAATGGAAATGATGATGGTAACACCAATGATAGGTGTACCGCCTGAAATCGTCGGTCTCTAGCTGGAAGGAAATAGAGACCGCGGGATCACAGGACGTGCACATAAGACCCTACCTTCGCCTGAGGGCAAGTTGGAATGCACAAAGGTAGAGTACCTTGGGTGGTCCGCACGTGGATCAGACAAGGATTTACCCGCACGTATGCCGAAGTGCTATACGCTGGGTTATGCGTAAATGGCGTAAACGGGCGTAAATAGCGTAACAGATGTGAACAGGGCGTAAACATGAATGAGCGTAAATAGAAACAACGTGCAAGAAATTAGCGTAAACTATAAATAATGGTATTACAGGGTCAAATTATAGTGCACCGGTCTAACGCAGTTGTGATGGAACACAAGGTAGACGAAAAGCCCCAGTGGATGCAAGGATGACTCGGCTGGTTCGCACGGTAGGCAGAGCGTAGAGACTGTGTGCATGGTGTAAAGGGCTTTCCAGCGTAAGAGGGTTTTAGCTCTGGTGTGCAACGTAAATGTCTCTAGTATGCTCTGGGATGTTTGCCAACTGTCCATCGGTGAAGTGGAAAAGTGGGGTTTTTATACCGGTTGTTACGCTAGACTCAGGTTAGGAGACATGTGGCGCGTTGACCGGGTGCATACAATTTACAAATATACAACATATTACATCTGCTGGGCGTATACGCAGGGCGTATACGCTACATCAGGCCGACGTACACGCTGGGCATATATGCTGGATGTGCCGGGCGTGTGTGAACTTGGTGGAGATGTTATGGATGCTGGGCGTACACGCTGAGCGTATACGCTGACAATGACTCAACATATACACTGGGCATGTACGGTGATGGTTGCCGACTTGCTTCAATTCTTGCTCTTTGGTGCTATTTTCATTTTGTTATTGAGACTTCATCGTCGGGTGTATGCATCTATGGTACCTGCCGAGCGTACAGGTGAGGCGTGTACATCGGGCGTGTCAGTTGGATGTCTACGCTGGGCGTATATGCTGGGGATGTTGGGCATATATGCTAGGCATATACGCTATTGATGCTAGGCGTATAAGCTGGTATTGCACACTTAGTGAAAATTAAGTCTTTTGATTCCCAAAGTTGCAATGTGCGACACCAAATGTAGCCCTGGTTGTTCGTGGGTCCTAGGGACCTACTTCTTGCTGGGGAAGTACCAAGCTCGAGATTTTGTGTTGTTTCATTGGCCCCTCTTTGTGAAACTTGGAGGAATCGACCCTAGAAGCATTGACAAAGAAGTGCAAAACACCACAAGCAACTTGATATAGACTTTGTTCTTTGCCACTTGACTAGACATCGTCGCACCGTGTTCAGTAGTACATGG
This sequence comes from Gnetum montanum, assembly GCA_015680685.1. Taxonomy (NCBI): domain Eukaryota; kingdom Viridiplantae; phylum Streptophyta; class Gnetopsida; order Gnetales; family Gnetaceae; genus Gnetum; species Gnetum montanum. The sequence continues at coordinate 755,704 of MNCI01012880.1, forward strand.
AATCGAAAAAGGGAAATTTGTAGCTGATAGGAGGAAAGAGATTATGGGGATTGGTGACTCCCTAAGAAATTATGCTGGGAGATGGGGTGCTCGAGTGTGCGGCATGCTGGTCCTTGTCAATAGCCATTGTTTAGCAGACTCGGAGTTCAGACATGCGATGAGCGTTCTTTGGCGGAACAAGGCTCTTCGTTAGTATTCAAGAGAACTTGTTGGCAAGACCAAAGCCACGAGGAGATGTGTTACATGCTTTGGAGGAATAGGGCCCATGTTTAATGTTTAGGGGGACCTGTTGGCGAAGAGCCAAAGCCATGCAACTAGATGCTTCTTGACCGTTTTGGACATGAGTACTTGGTTTTGAGACAACTGCCTTCCCGCCTGGGGCTTATATGGGAAGTGCCAAGAGTCTCGCTCTTTTTGTTTTTTTTTTTTAAGAAATCGTAGACTTTGTATTGATTTTGTACTCATGTGCGACAGTATGTGATAGCATGTTCAAACTTTTGGGTGTATTGGATGTATCAAAGATGTGACTGAATATAATGTGTTGGTGAACGGATAAGGAATGAGTCGATGAATGGGGATGTACTAGTGAACGGTTTGATTTACTCTTGTCATGCATGCTATGAACATTGTCCCATCTTGCTGCTTGCGATGAGATGCATTCTTGTGCGAAAACCTCTAGGTGTCATCCTACAAACACAACTCCAAGGAGACAAGAAAACCATGAGTGAATGATCGAGCTTAGAGTTACATGGCGACAGACTGTATGTCAATAGCAGTAGCGTTGGTAGGATCTCCTGATGGTGGGTGATGCAGTGATGAAGTGTAAATGTGACGGAAGATTGATGAACCAGAGATGCACTTGCCATTTTATAGTCTTGGCGGACTACCATGGGTTAGTTTTATGTTGTAACCCGTTGGACATTGCCTGTTTAGCGTCGTGGCAGACGTTACATTGCCAGTTTTTAGTCTTAGCAGACTATGAGGAGGCAAGCTAGTTTATAGTCTTAGCGGACTCCAATGGTTGTGACGGTGGCAGTTTACTGTCGTGCCAGACAGGTGCTAGTTTATCGTCATTACGGACACTGTGGGGTATCATTTTATTGTCATGATGCTAGGACAGTTGTGGTGTCAGTTTTGAGTCGTAACCTAGGACTATTCTGTGGTATCAATTTACCGTCATGATTCCAGGACGAGCTATGGTATCAGTTTATAGTCATAATTCCAGGACTTGCACATACTTGAGCTTGTACTTCAAACATAAAATGGTTTTAGGTACAAGTGATTGGTCGGATTGGTAAGCTCGTTTCCTTCCATGTCAGCTAGTTTGAATGCTCCATTGTCGAATGCTTTAGTAACCAAGTAAGGCCCTTCCCAGTTAGCTGAGAATTTGTTCGAGTGTTCCCGAACGGCTTTAAGCACAAGGTTACCTTCTTTGATAGGGCGCTTGTTGATGTTATGCTGATGTCATTGTCGTTGTTGTTTTTGGTACCATTCGATTTGATCGAGTGTGTGTATGCGTTCCTCTTCGGCCGAGTCTAGGTCGATGATGCGTAGATCATTGTTCTGCCCGTCGTCGAGGAGTCCAGAAAGCGTGATCCTTAAAGATGGTACCTATAGTTCCAAAGGTAAAACAACTTCTAAACCGTAAACAAGACTGTATGGTGTCTTACCTGTTGAAGTTCGGTGCGTAGTACGGTATGCCCACAATGCGTATGTCAATTGCTCGTGCCACTTTCTTTTGCTCTGGGTAAGCATTTTCTTAAGTATTGTAATAATTGTCTTGTTTGTTGCTTCCACTTGTCGATTTCTCTGAGGATAGTAAGGGGATGAAAACGAGTGTTTGATCCCTAAATTTTCACAAAAGGCTTTGTTTTCGGCATTGCTAAATTGTGGCCTGTTGTCAGTGATGATTGTCATGGGAATGCCAAAGCGGGTTACAATGTTTTCCAAAATGAAATTGCACACGTGTTTGGATGTAGTTTTTCAAAGGGGAACAGCTTCTACCCACTTCGTGAAGTATTCTATGCTGGTTATAATGAAACTATGGCCCGTAGAAGACGAGGGGGTTATTTGACCAATGAGGTCCAACCCCCACTTTTGAAAGGGCCATGTGATTTGTGTTGTATGCAACTCATTTGGTGGGACATGTATCAGATTGCTATCTTTTTGACAAGTACTACATGTTTTGACTTTAGTGAGATAGTCATATTCCATGTGTGGCCAATAATAGCCCAAGCGCCTGATTTTCATTGCCATGGCTTTTGGCGCTATGTGTCCTCCGTATAGTCCCTCATGTACCTGATCGACAATGGTTTGGGCATTGATACTATCGACACATGTTAGCAATATGCCTTCGTAGGGTCGACGACACAGTGTGTCCCCTACTAAGGTATATTGCTTGGAACATTTCCGCACTGCGTCTTTCTATGCATATGTTAGATGTCGTGGTGTTTCGCCGTGTAGAAGGTATTCTTTTATGTCATCGTACCATTCTACCGCGTGTGTTGAACTAACAGATGCAATCGGCAACGTGTCAAGGGTGTCGGTTATCAGTTTGGCATAATTGATTACAGAGCTTGGAAATGTGTGGAACATGTCTGGCGATATGTTTAATGCTAATGTGGCTAACGCATCTGCGATGGTGTTATCATTTCTGGAAACGTGTCGCACATTGATATTTTCAAATTGCCTCATTAGGTGTTTTGCCAGGTCGCAGTATGGTTGTAAGTGTTGGGCCTTACATGTATAGATGTCTGTGACTTGGTTTAGGACTAGTTGTGAGTCTCCTCTTACTACAAGCCATGTGATGTCTAAAGCTAGTGCTGTTGCGAGGCCTCTAAGGAGACTTTCATACTCTACTATGTTGTTCGTACAAGGAAAGTTGAAACGATAGGCAAAGGGTTGGATCTCCCCAGAGGGATAGGTGATGACAGCGGCTGCACTTCCTCCCCGAGAGGTGGATGCTCCGTCAAAGTTTAGGATGGCATCGTAGTCATTAGGCACTGTGTCTATGGTGCTTATATTCTCATCTGGGAATTCTGGCTCTATAGTCGCTTGGTCATTTGTTGGTGATGTGGCCATTTGGTTTGCTATGGCTTGACCCTTGACTGATGATTGCGCTACATAGTACAGGTCAAACTTGGCTATCATGGCTTTCCACTGGGCTATTCGACTTGTTTCATAAATATTCCCTGTTATGGCTCTTAGTACATTGTCCTTGCAAATTATGTACACCTAGTTACGAAAGAGGTAATGTCGCCATTTTCTTAAAGAAAAGACCAAAGCTAAACATGACTTCTCCACGTCATTGTACTTTTTCTCATGGGCAACTAATGCGTGGCTTAAGTAATATACAGGGACTTCGGTTCTGTCATCTCGTTGGCAAAGCACAGATGTGATTGACGATTCCGAAGTGGCAAGGTAGATGTAAAACGGTTTATCATTTTTGGGTGGGTAAACCGTAGGCAGTCGGACAAGTGCTGTTTTGATGTCATCGAATGCTTGTTGACACTGTAGAGTCCATTCAAAATGTACGTTCTTGTGTAATAGGTGGTTAATGGATTTTAGTTTGTCCGTTAGTTTTTCTATGAAGCGCCTGATGAACTGTAATCTACCTTGTAGACCTCGAAGTTTGGTAAGGTTGCCTGGTGGCTTCAGGTTAGTTATGGCCTTAACTTTATCAGGGTCCACTCGTATCCCTGCTTCTGATGCTATAAATCTGAGCATTTTGCCTTTTTTGACGACGAAGACACACTTTTTTGGGTTAAGCCTCACTTCGTACTTCAAACAACTCTTTAAGACTAAGTTGAGATCTTGTATATGTTTTTCTTCTATTTTTGACTTAACCACAATGTCATCCACGTAATCGTTGAGTGAGTGTAGTATGTAATCGCTAAAGATAAATGTCATCGCTCTTTCATACGTGGCCCCAACGTTCTTGAGACCAAAGGGCATCATTGTGTAACAAAAGGTTCCCCATGGTGTCATAAAGGTTGTTCGAAGCTGATGTTCCTGGTTGATACGTATTTGATTGTACCCCGAGAAGCCGTCTATGAAGGATAATAGTGCATGCCCAGCAGTTGAGTCAACGAGTTGATTGATGTTGGGTAGAGGAAAATCATCCTTTATGGTTGCAACATTTAAATCCCAGAAGTCAATGCACAAACGAATGCTTCCGTTCTTCTTCGGAACAATTACCATGTTGGACACCCACTCGGTGTAATCAACTGCCTGAATGAAACCAGATTGATAAAGCTTGGTGATCTCATTGCGAACTGCTAATGCTACCTCGGGCTTAACCTTTCGTGCCTTTTGTTTTACTGGTCTCAACTTTGGATCAAGGATAATATTGTGTTGGACAATTCGGGGATCTAGCTCGGGCATGTCTGTGCAGGACCAAGCGAATGCTTTCATATTTTCCCTAAGCACGTTCTCAATGTTTTTGGCTAACGGTGATTGTAATAAGGTGCTTAATTTTAAAATTTTAATTTCCCCATCGGGCATGATGATGGGAGTTTCGGCTAATGAGTCTTTGGTGATATTCTCTGCCTCTATGTCAAGGAATTTTGTCATGCCATTGTAATCATCTGTTATTCACTGTGTTGAGGCTATGACTGCGTTGTCCATTGGTGAACTCAAGTTGATGAGATTTATGTTAATGTCTCTTGTAATTTTTCCATATGGTCCATCAATGATTAACGATGTGGTTAAATGCTGGCAGTCCATTGAGCTTGCTCTTGCCAATAAACAGAGAGCTGAATAAGCAAAGGGGTATCGTTCTATGTCTTTTGGTGCTTTTAAACTATGTGTACATGCATAATGGTGGATTACCGTCACATCGGGATGCATGGCCATTTAAGGCCTTACCGGGCCGTAACTAGATTAGGAAATGGCAGTTTACGGCCGTACCGGGCCTTAAGTGGCAGTTTAAGGCCTTACCGAGCTGTAAGTGGCAGTTTAAGGCCTTACTAGGCCATAAGTGAATTGGGAAATGGCAGTTTAAGGCCTTACCGGGCCGTAAGTGGTAGTTTAAGGCCTTACCGGGCCGTAAGTGAATTGGGAAATGGCAGTTTAAGGCCTTACCAGGTCATAATGGGCAGTTTATACTAGCGTGTTTTGCATAAACACGTGAAATGGGGTCCACGGGGGAACCAGGACATAATAATCTCTGTTTTTAATAATTTTTAATAATTTTTAAATTGTATTCGGGAAAATTTTAGCGAAAAATGAGTAAAAAGGCATAAAATGGTAAAAAAGGAGTGATAGTGGCGTAAGCGGCGGCGTCAGCGTCAGCGTCAGCGGGGTGCTATATAAAGAAGGGGGGTTCCATTTGTTTCTTACTTTTGATCGAACATAAGCAGGAGAGCGCCCTGTTAAAGCGTAAGTGTAAACTGCTAAAGCGTAAGCGTAGATGATTGTTCTTGGCGTAAGCGTAAACTTGCTTGTGAGCGTAGACGCCGAAGAGTAATCCTTAGCGTAGATGCCCGACACTAAACCCCAGCGTAGACGCGGAGCGTAGCATTTTCAGGCACCAGCATAGACAGTCCTTCTCAGCGTAAACTTGTGAAATTGGCATAAAGGAGACCGAGATGGGCAAGGGAAAAGAAGTGGAAGGCCAGGGGAGGAAGGTAACTTGACCTTTGCGGAGGAGACTAAAGCCATGCTGCAGGGCCTGCCTAGGCCAAAGATCCTGTCACGGCCTATGACATCCCACAGGTAGGCTCCGATCCCTGCGTCTCATTTTTTTTGCTTTCCTTTTTTAGCGTAGACAGTCTCGGCGTATACGCCGAGTGTAGAGGGTTTTTAGGCACAAGGGGTTTTCAGCGTATACACCAAGCATAACTTCATAGCATAGGCCATAGGGTTAGCATAGACTATCAGGGCGTAATCAGACTTATCAGCATAAACATTTTTCTGCACTATTATGTCAATGTAAGCCATGGCGTCATGAGTTCTCTATGTGCGAAGTTTCGTCAGCGTGATTTGTTTGTTTTATCAGCGTAAATTCTGTTTACTATGATGGCGTATACGCCAAGGGTTTGTTCGGTGTATACACTGTGCGTGCGCAGTTGTTTTTACGGCGTAGACTTGCTTTTCCTATTTCTGGCGTAAACCTGTTTATTCTGTGCTAGCGTAGAATGCTTACGCTGAAAGCGAACTTGGGTGTATACGCCAAGGGTTTCTTGGGCGTATACGCTGAGCGTGCGAAGTTTGGGCAACAGCGTGAAATGATTCATTATCGGCATATATGCTGAGTTAGGCAGCGTATACGCTCAATGTACAGCGTATACGCTGAGTCTAAGCTGCGTATTATGCTAAGTGTAAACAGTTTCGCCGGCATATACACTGGTCTACGGGGCATATACGCTGAGTGTAAACAGTAAATTTTTAGCTTTTGAGTGTCGGTTCATGATGTAAACTCTCTCTTTTTGCTCTGTTTTGAAGCATGGCTAATTTATTGTGGTGTCTTGATTGATTGTAAGGATAGTAAACACTTCCTCCTCGTTGTTGAGCTTGTCGGGGTCTTAGCATGGGTTGGCCCCGTTGAGACCGGGGAAGCTCCCCTGGATCTAACCGTGGATGACAACGAGGTTTGGTTCAGGGAAGGCGCATGTGGATTTCGAGCCTTCTTGTTAGACAATTTCAAGGTGGCTATCTGGTCGAACTTTGACGAGGTGACTACACGGAGCGTGCTTGAGGAAATGCTGCTGGGGGCTGCAGAGAGTGTCATGGTTTTCATACAAGACATTGACGAGGGGCCTCTTGTTAATGAGGATGGTACTACCTGTGGGCCCCGATCTACATGCCCATTAATGCATGTGTGGGCACTATTGCTGCAAGGGTTAGACTACCTCAACAATACTTTGTTCATAGCTACCCATGCGTACACAATATTCCAGAATCCTCCCAGCACAGTGTACCGAGTGGACAGGTAGGCCTGTTTAAGTTTATTGTTTCCTTTCGCCGTTTGGTGTTTGTTTTTTGTTTTGACATATATTTGTTTATAGACTGAAGACCAACCCGGACAGGACATTGATTGAGGATGAAGGACTAGCTCTTGCTCGCACTGCCCTGGAGGCATTCATGACGGGCCCTACCCTTCATGGGGTTGTACTGGGTCAGATGAAGGGAGCAATCGTCCATTTTCATAAGCAGTTCTCTAGAGCATTTGCGATGTGCAAGGCTCGTGGGTGGCTTCATGAAGACTGGACTGACAATGGGCCAGTCTTCCCTTGTGACCTTGGCAGCACATCTAAATCCACCACTAACAGTAAATGATAACATTTCCTAGATATGTTAGTGGGTTTGTCCAATTGTTTTGATTTATGCTGATACGACCATTTTAAATTGCTTTTATAGGTGATGTACCTTCTGGTGAGGATCCGGTGAAAACTGGACGAACTTAGACTACCTTGTCAATGAAGTTCGGAGGGGTGACTAAGGCTCAGAAGTAGTTGCGTAATCACGGTCCTCCGTCCATCGCTCGTTGCCTGGATAATTCCGGCCTCATGAAGCTTTTTATGACCTCGAGTCCTGATGTATACATTGGGGAGATGATTGGGATTGTAGACTCTTTTAATGAGTCTGTCTCATACTACAGCACCTGGATTAAGGGTGTGAAGGTAGTTTTTCATCTGTCGCCCGAGTTCTTTTCAAACATATTTGGTGTACCGGCAGATGGCTTAAATGTAGTATTAGACAGAGCTCATAAAGAGCTCCAGACGATTTTTGAGTTGGAAGATTGGCTAGGCATGGCCAAGGGTGCCAAGGGATTCCCATTGCAGGGGAAGGCAAAATTTGTGGAAGTGAATGAATTATATCCCCTGTTCAGAGCACGGGTATTCCCTAAAACTCTTTCCCAGGTGAAGTTTCTTGGGGTTGAGGCTGTTCGTGTCATGCGAACTGTTTTGGAAACAGGCATGCGATATAACTGGGCATGATTTTTGTTGTCGGGCATGCACAAGGAGATAGTGCAGTTGCGTTTGAATGTCAAGGCACAATCCCATTTCACCTTCGCATTCTTCACCAGTTATCTTCGCCGTTTCTCCGAGTTCCTGGTAGTTCGTGCAAACAACAAGTTTGTTCTGCGGGATCGGGGTCAAATATCCTGCCCGTGGATCAATCACTTGTTTGAGACAGCTAAATCCCAAGATGCACCTGAAGGCATTGATGAATCCGCTTCTATTACTATAGGGGGATCATCTGGCGCTTTAATCCACACACGTGATAGTTTGGGATTCGAGCCAGATGAGGTACCCTACACTGCTAGAAGAGCAGAATGGGTCATCAAGGAGATCGTTGGCCAAGCCAAGTCAAAGCTAAAGAGGCCTGAATGCAAGATTGAGGAAGTCTCCGGTGTGAACCAGCCACAGGTGAAGCGCATATGCTTCAAGATGCCTGGTAAGCAGACCTCACCCATTTTTTGCTTTACCATTTTTTTTTGTTTATAACTTTTACTTCAATTGCTTATGTGTCATTGATATTTTCTGCTTGATTTTAAAAAAGTGAGGAAGCAGGCTTTAGAGACTATCACCAAGGAGGAGGAGACCAACATGGAGAAGAATAATGAGGAGGAATGTATGGAGAAGAGCTAGGGCGGTGGAACGGAGGAATTAAAGGAGAAAACCACGAAAACTGAGCCGTTGGATGACCAGGGCAGTGTCGATCAAGTGTTCCGCAGGTTTCTTTAGGGAAACTTGGATTTAGGCACTTCCCCAGAGGGTGACGAAGGGCACGGTATGTTTTTCCTTTTATCTTGTTTCAATTTCTCCTGTCAGTTGTCATTTTTGTGGTATTTTTTTTATTTTCGTGTTTTTATCTTGTCTAGATGAAGGTAGCGAGACCAGGATGGTGCGTTTGGATGTACCGATGAAGATGATTCCCCCGGAGAGGACCACTAAGGTTAGTTCATCCCGTACCCGTGAGCCATTTACTTGGTCTAAAATGCCAAGTAAAATGGACTTTGTGGCTAGACTCGTGGAGGAAATTGTTGAACGGATCCAGGAGGCCCACCCTGACATAGGTACAAGCCATTTAGGAGTTTGGAACTTCACATCTTGTTTATATTGTCCTAACATTTGTATTTTTCGTGTGGGTAGGCGCTAAATTGAGATGGGATCCCTCTAAAAGTGTTAGCATAGAAAGTTTAACCACACTTTCCCCAGAAGTGGAACAGGTGCCAAGGCCTGTTTACGATGGAGTTGTAGAAGGCTTTGTGCACAATGCTAAGTCGTTATGGACCTGTAGGCATTCCATTGAGCAGTTTTGGCTACAGATTCAGGCAAAAGAAAGGGAAGTCTCTGAGTTGTTAGTGGAACGTGATGATCTGAAGGCCCGATACAAGTTCACCGCTGCTAGGCTAAGCGGTGATCGCTCCCGGCGAACATCCAAGGTCACGTACACTAGATATTGGAATCATCATGCATCGCTGACTTGGAGAATGGCAGAGCGCGAAGCCCAAATTGATCTGATGAACCTTAAATGTCAAGATTGGAAAGCCTTTGCTTCCAAGGTTCGTAAGTGGGGTCAGGATGAGAAAAATCACAAACATTACTACAAGAAGTCGTTAAAAGAGGTGTCTATTGAAAAGCGCCAACTAGAGATATTTATGGAGGGTTTGGGTTTGCATTCTGCTTTCGATACTTTTGCTCAAAATACAACTATGGAAATGGAGTCACCTACAAGGGTGATCACAACTACTTCTGGGGAAGTGTCGGTTGGCGAATTCCCTCTAAAACGTTCTACTTGGTCAGCTGTCGACAAAGGAAAGACTTTGGTAGACGTTGACTTAGGCCTAGATGGGACAGACTGGGCTAGCGTTTCAGAAGAAGAAATCCTTCGTCGGCTGGAGTTCGGCTTAGGGGGATCTCCTATGGTAAGAATTTTGTCCTTATGAAGTTAATTTATTGAATAGTATTTAAAAATTTGACATTCACTTATTCTTATGTTGGTTGTTCTTTTTGGTATTTTCAGGATGAAGGTGGCGATGATGCTCAAGAAGCTGGCCCCAGTGGAGCAGGGGCCTTTGATGCTGGTGGATCTAAAGGGGACAACCCTCTCATCCTCGATGCTTAGGATTTTTAATTTTTAAGTTTTTTTTATTTTTTTTTTAATACAAAAATTGTAACTTGAAAATTTTGAGATGGACGAAAACAGTTGACACTTGTAATTGCACAACCTTGCATGTAAGAAATTTTTGTTGATTTTGCATTGAATTGTAAACATGACACTGGAATGTAAATGTTTTGGTTCATTTTCTATTTTAAGTGCAATAAGGAAATGTGATTATAAGAGATAAACGAAAACCAAGTACTAGTTTATGGCCATTTCGGGCCACATGCGTAATTTATGGCCATTTCAGGCAGCAGTGTAGTCAAGAAACGGATCGATCATTGCTGATCGTGGCTAGTTTTGCATCTTTGTGGACATGATAGTTTAGTGTCATCTCGGACAGGGAGTGTAGTTTAAAAAATTAATTAATTTTTTTGTTTTTTAATTTATCGTAGTTTATTGTCATTTCGGACGAATTGTAGTTTAACGTCGTTTCGGACATGTTATAGTTTAACGTCGTTTTGGACTGGGAGTGTAGTTTAAAAAATTAATTTTTTTTTGTTTTTCGATTTATCGTAGTTTATTGTCATTTCAGACGAATTGTAGTTTAACGTCGTTTCAAACATGTTATAATTTAACATCGTTTCGGACTGGGAGTGTCGATATTATTGTAATAGTTTTTTGATTTTCTTCCTTTTAATGTTAGGCGATATGTCAACCGGTATGGTTCTGTATTCAGCATCCCCTTCGCTAATTACGTTAAACGGTAATTTAGCCCAAGAGACGTCTGATGGAATGGCTTCCGTGTCAGTGTTTTCAGATGTTTCGATATTTGGCAGGGGTTCCGTGTTATTTTCCACTTGAGAAGTTGTATGTACAGAGTTAGACGCGGGTGTTTCTATTTTAGGAAGCTCTTGTTCTATGTTCGAAGGCTTATCACTTACTGGTGGGTGCGCATTTTTATCGTTTCGTTTAGGCTCTTCAAGTTCAACCTCCGAGCCTTGGTCCATGTCCACGTGTGATGAGATAATAGGCGTAGCGGCTTCCCCATGTATAATGATTTCACTGCCTTCATAAGGCAGGTGGATCTCCTGGTGTACAAGGGAGGAGACAACTCTCAGTTGGGCCAACTAGGGTCTTCCCAATATTAGGTTGAACCCTGGCATCTCATCGACTACTAGGAAGTCGGTAGATGTAGGGAACTGGTCTCCCGCTATGAAATCTAAGGTTATTGTGCCTTTTACCATTACGCGTGACCCGCTGAATGACTTTAAACATGTAGTTGCAGTTGGTTTAATTAATTCAGTAAGCCCCAATTGTTCAACGATGGGATATGGTACAACATTTGTTGCGGCCCCATTGTCTACGTGGACCCTATGTATCTTGAACTGGTTGATACGTATCGTTATGAACATGGGGGCTATTGTTATTTCCCTTGTTTTCTTGTCCACCTTAATATTTTCGTCATGGAAGCTTAATGGTTTAAGAGTTGTCCTGTGAGGCGAGTACATCACCGCATGAATGGAGGGTTCATTTGGGGGCAAATCCTCGCTTACCAGGATTGACGTTAACATACGTACCAAAGCTTCTCAGTGTGTTTGGGATGTTAGGACCAAGTTGTACAAGCTTAATGAAGTGTTCTTTTGTTTCAGTGCTTGGGTGACTTGTGTCAAGGCCGTTGCGAAGTCTCTACTATTGGGGACATTTTTATCAGCGATGACTAGGTCCATTGGGCCCAACAGTTTTATTTCACATTTTGTCGATTTGTCATTCTTGTTCGGCACTGTCGTTTTACATGGTTCATGTTTTTCAGATGATTCACCTTCGTTACCTATGCCTGGTTGGTTATTAGGTGATGACATAGGCACGGAGTTAAGCGGAGTGGGCTTAGGTGGCCCCAAAGCTAGTTGTTGGCGTTCCTTCTCCACACGTTCCCATGTAAGCCTGTCTGCTAGGCGTTCCCGTGTGTGGCGTGGAGGTGGGATTGGTCTTGGCACCTCGGGTTACCCTGGGATTCGCACCACATATGGAGCTGGGCGGGGTTGCAGTTGTACCGTAGGATGTGACTGGTTAGAAGGCTGGCCAGGGATCCTAATGACGTAGGGGTTAGGTTTGCCTTGCACTCGTGAGGTGGAGGTTTGGTAATCATTAGGAGTTTCAGGTATCCTAACGACATACGGAGTTGGTTTCGGCAGAGGTTGGACCCGTGCCGTTGCGACTGCTGGTGGTACTCGGACTATGAAAGGGGCAGGCCGAGTAGAAGGGGTTGACGCATTTGAGGGGATAACGGGAGGGATACGCACTATGTATGATTTGTCCCGTGTCATGGTGTTGGATGTGGGTGTGGCCGAGGGTACTTGGATGACGTATGGTTGCTGCGGGGCATGTGGTGGTTGAGGCGCGGACGTGGAGACAGCGGGAGGAATCTGAACTACAAAGGACCTCCCAGGTGTTTCCTGTTTGGGTAAACGGTGTTGATGTTAAGTATCTCAGAATCATCATCAAAGCAGATTGTATTAATGACGTACGATGCCTCTTTGGTGTTCAGAGGATCTTTATACACCCCCATGGCTTGATTCTATGGTTGGATCAGGTTGGCCGCGTCAAAAGTGATTTGGCCTTCATCGATCATTCGCTGAATATCCTGCTTCAAGGTGAAACAGTAATCCGTACCGTGCCCGCTGCGTTGATGGTAATCACAAAAGCGATCCATTCTAAAACCTTTGGGTGCAGGAGGCTCATCCGGCATTGCTAAACTTGGGTTCTGAACAAGTTGGCAGAACCAGTCATGTCTCTGGATGGCCACGGGGGACAACTGTTTATGTTTCATTAGCCCATCCTTTAGGAGTTGATCAAAGAGTTGGGATGTCTTGATTGGCAGAGGTGTGTATTGAGAGGGTTCTTTCCTCTCGAAATTTTGTATACGGTTTGTTGGGTTCTGTTGCGATGATGATTCTTGCGTAGTTGTGGGAGTTGGTTTATTGTAGTTAGTAGGGGTTACCGGTGGTTTGTTTTGTTGTTGCGCCCCCGCTATTGCCACTATAGTTGCCTTAGCCTTCTCTTTATCCTTTTTGGTGTGTTGATTCTTGAAGGCTAGGTATGTAGGGTCATCGTTGTTTTGGGCCGCTTCTTCTATGTTTTTAATTTGTACAAAAGCCTGGTTAAGATTACGTGCGTTAAGGTAATACAGCTTGGATTTAAAGAAATCGTTAACAGCTCCTTTTACAATAGTAAGCAGGTAGGTCTGGGAGATTGGCTCATGCAGCTCGTTGAGAGTGGTGCTCCACCTCTGAATAAATTTTTGTACAGGTTCAAGCGGTGCTTGCTTGACTTGTATGAGGCTATCTAGGGTGGCCTCGGGTTTCAAGTTGTCCTTGAACCGAGTCACGAACTGGTGTAATAAGTCTTCCAAGAAGAAGATGGAATTCCTTGGCAGGGCCTGATACCAGTCAAGTGCCCTCCCTGCGAGGGACATGGGGAACACACAGAGAATGGAATGGGGCCATGCCTGGAGCAGCACGCATTCTAGCCTAAACGTTATGAGATGTGCATTGGGGTCCGTATCCTAGTTATACTTGGTTAGTGTTGGTAAGGAGACACCTTTGGGCAAGGTTAAGGGGGGGACAGACGAGCTGATGGGATCATCGTGGTAGAAATCCACTACCTTCAGCTCCCTGTCGGTAGCTGTTCTGAGGCGTTTCACCTCGTCAGTTAATTCTTGCATCAGTTTTTTGGCGTCTATCGAATCATGGGCACTCGGTAACATGGCAGCTTGAGGTTGTGTTATATTATACGGGTTAGACTATTGGACGGTGGGTTGAAAGGCCGAAAGTTATGCGGTCGGGGGTTGTACTTGTGGCACGTGATAGGGGAAAAGCTGTGGTTGCTGTGGTGGCAGCAGTACTGGGGGAATGTTGGCTGGTTGAACCATATGGGGTGGTATGTTATAGTGAGGAGGTTGATGTTGCTGTGTTTGAGCACCTATCGTTACCCATTGTCCAGCTACATTTTGTGAAGGGACCCCCTATTGGGTTACGGCAGTAGAAGGGGTTGTATGCATTTGAATGTGCAGGATGTAATGAGCGGATGTGGATGCTGGTATCACATGTGGCATCCCTATCACTCGGGGTGGGAGTGTCACTTCCACACTATCGTGAGGGGGCGGTGCTTATGAAGATGGGCCGGTTGCTGCATCGGGGATGATGGCGAGAGGGAGCCTGCTGAATTGCGGGTCAGTTGGAGGTGGCACATGAGCAAATGAGGATGTGTGCGATGGAGGCATTTGTGTGTGAGTTAGTCTGAGGGGTTGGAGGGGCATGATCTCCCCTGTACCAGGATAAAAAATGGGGTTAATGTGTGCTTGCAGGTACAGAGTGTGGTAAGAATCCTCTTATTCAGATTGAGTGGAAAATTCATCCTCTTCCTCTAGTTGGGACTCTAGTGTAGGCTGATCCAACGAGTGTCTTCTTTGCAGGAGGAGCTGTGTGACGAGCTTCAAATACTGCTCCAGAACAGGGATGACGTCATATGGTGAGGGGATGAATTCACGTCCCCCTCTGTAAAAGAGTTCGAACTACCTCTTTACCTCTAGTTCAGCTCGGTCTACAGCCAGGACAGCTTGTATCTTAATGCATATGAAACCATACTAATCCTGGGTTATAATGTTGGAGGTCGGGTCTCTCCCTTGCAACCTTAGGGACCGGTGGGGCCCCACGGTGGGTTGTACTCCTAGGTGTTGCGTGACAGGTTTTTGGATAGCCATGGTGTCCACGACGTCAGTTACTTGAGCTGTTGCAGCAGTGCTGTTCACGGTGTTCATGATGACTCGTTAAGGGTATGACACAGGGTAGAGGAGCGAAATTAGTGTACTTGGTATAGCGTAAACTAGGTGACAAAGTGCAGCGTATATGCTTCAACTTTCAGCGTATGGTGTCAGCGTAGACAGCGTATACAGTGTAAGGAGTGCAGCGTATATGCTAGGCAGCGTATACAGCTTTGGCGTAAAACAAAGTACAGTGTAAATAGGATAGAGGGTAAAACAGAGTATGGCAAAGACAGAGTACAGCGTAGAGCAAGGCTTAGGCATAAAACAAGACAGTGTATACAAGGCTCAGCGTAAAACAAGACTCAGCTAGACAATGTAGAGAATGCAGTTTTATGACTAAGTTTTAACAGGGATAGTGTAAATGCTGAACAGCATAGACGCTGGATAGTTTGCAGGATGAGTTTTTAGGCTAGGCTGCATAGACGCTGGGGTTTCTTTGGACAGTCCACATGAAGTTGATAGCGTATATGCTAAAAGACTTGCAGAGAGTTTGAAACAGGGCAGTGAAAACACTGATGAGCGTAGATGTTGTGGAGCGTGTAGGCAAGGTTTTCAGACAGGGCTGAGGTTTCAGCGGGAAATGGTTTGTGGTTGGTGGTGTATACGCTCAACAGCGTAGATGCTAAGAAGTTTGCGAGCGAGGTTTTTTAGGAGCCCTCCTTCTAGCACCAATTTCTATACCGCCTGAAATCGTCAGTCTCCGGCTGGAAGGAAACAGAGACCGCGGGATCGCAGGACGTGCACAGAAGACCCTACCTTCGCCTGAGGGTGAGCTGGAATGCATGAAGGTAGAGTACCTTGGGTGGTCTGCACGCAGATCAGACAAGGATTTACCTGCACGTATGCCAAAGTGCTATACCCAAGCGTAACAGATGTGAACAAGGCATAAATATGAACGAGCGTAAATAGAAACAACATGCAAGAAATTAGCGTAAACTGTAAACAATGGTATTACAGGGTCAAAGTATAGTGCACCGGTCTAACGCAATTGTGATGGAACACAAGGCGGACGAAAAGCCCCAGTGGATGCAGGGATGACTCGGTTGGTTCGCACGGTAGGCGGAGTGTAGAGACTGTGTGCACGACATACAAGGCTTTCCAGTGTAAGAGGGTTTTAGCTTTGGTGCGCAGCATAAATGTCTCTAGTATGCTTTGGAATGTTTGCCAACCGTCCATCAGTGAAGTGGAAAAGTGGGGTTTTTATACCGGTTGTTACGCTAGACTCAGGTTAGGAGACACGTGGCGCGTTGACCGGGTGCATACAATTTACAAATATACAACATATTACATTTGCTGGGCGTATACGCGGGGTGTATACGCTACATCCGGCCGGCGTACACGCTGGGCATATATGCTAGACGTGTTGGGCATGTGTGAACTTGGTGGAAATGCTATGGATGCTGGGCGTAAATGCTGAGCGTATACGCCAACAATGACTTGGCGTATACGCCGGGCATGTACGTTGATGGTTGCCGACTTGCTTCAATTCTTCATCTTCGATGCTATTTTCATTCTGTCATTGAGACTTCATCATCAGGCGTATGCATCTGTGGTACCTTCTGAGCATACAGGTGAGGTGTGTACATCGGGCGTGTCAGTTGGATGTCTATGCTGGGTGTATACGCTATTGATGCTGGGCGTATACGCTGGTACTACACACTTAGTGAAAATTAAGCCTTTTGATTCCCAAAGTTGAAATGTGCG
The DNA here is from genome assembly GCA_015680685.1 of Gnetum montanum. Lineage (NCBI taxonomy): Eukaryota > Viridiplantae > Streptophyta > Gnetopsida > Gnetales > Gnetaceae > Gnetum > Gnetum montanum. The sequence continues at coordinate 772,283 of MNCI01012880.1, forward strand.
ACACCAAATGTAGTCGTGGTTGTTCGTGGGTCCCAGGGACCTGCTTCTTGCTAGGGAAGTACCAAGCTTGAGATTTTGTGGTGTTTCAATAGGGGTGAAACCAGTGGTAATAGTGGTGAAGGTGGTGATGAAAACACAACAAAAACATAGTGGAAAATGTGAAGGAAAACGTAAATAGTCAATGATGGTTTCAGTGGCTATTTGAGCATTTTTGCAATGGTGGTGGTGGCATTGGTAGCACACGGTAGTAATGGTGATAGGAACACAACAAATAGTAGTGAAGAATAGATAGGTGAGGGAGTTGAAACACCCCAAAAATTTTGAAGTCATTCTTGCTTCACTAGGCCTTGCAATTTGTGCAAGCACTACGATAGTTCTTTGGGAGGAGAATGCTCTGAATTCAGGCCAACCAATTTGGAAAATTTTCTACTTTAGGTGTAAACAGGCTCTACAGGTCATCCTGCTTGTCCACCTAAGTAGTTTGCCCAGCCGACAGCCTACTTAGAAATGATGTGCAAAATTAGCAACAGCATTCTGGATGTGCAAAATAGTTTTGCAAGTTTTCTAAGTCATGAAGTCTACAAGTCAATGTGGGCCTAGGGCACATGGCATCCAAACCACCCCTTTTGCGTGTCCTTTAGCCCTATAAATCCCCCAATGAGTAGTACTCAAAGGGTTGGACTATCTCTAGAGGTTCAAAAAAAAAGCAAGCATTGTAACATTGAGCATTAAGAATTGTAAGATTTCTATTTGACACTGAAAATAGTTAGCATCTTTAGTTGACATTTTGTTCTATCTCCCTTTCTACCACCTTGGTAGAATCCCCGCATTGTCAGCACCCAAGGCTGTGCCCAAGCACAGAACCTATTTTTCTCTATACGTCTTGGTTACTCTTGGGATCTTTACACTCTACCACACTGTGCAACTGACTATATTCACCTTGACAGAGCAAGTTTGTCGCTTCAAAGTGGTGCATTTTTCTAACTACATTTTACCTTATTTCCTACTTATTGTCGTCTTTTGCATTACTTTTTCTGCTTTATTTACTTTGAAACATTACTTCATGCTTTCATTCCTGTTTTCAAATTATATGTTGCAAAAGGCTATATAGACACCAATTAAGTCCCTATCTAATTGACTAGACCATTCAAGGTGCCCCATATCTACTCACACCTAGCACGGCCGTCCCATGGGTACAGGATCGAGACTTTCATGCTCATCGACCCCTCGGTGTTTTCCAGCCACCAAAGTTTTCGGTCTCTCCACTTTTCTAGTGCTAGAAGGAGGACCTTTTGGTGCCTTTTCTGCATGTCATAGTAGTTTTGTGAGCCTTTTGCACCATGATACACATAAGCGTAAATGTGACACCCTTTTGTGATTGTTTGCACTTTTTGTGGTGTAGATTGGTCACCTCGACAGTTCCTTAGGAGTCCTACAGAACACAAGGCCTTCGATCGCTAGCTAACTAGCTCATTTTATGGTAGTCTTGCATGCGTTCTGCACCCCATCTTGTGTGGTACAAAGCAATCACTTTGATGTTCCCTCTAGGATCTTGTGAGACGCAAAGCCTTTGATTTCTAGTTAGCTTATCTATCTTACGATAGTCTTGCATGTGTTCTATATCCCATCACATGTGGTACAGATCAGTTGCCTCGACGGTTCCTCTGGAACACTGCCAGACATAAATCCTTCTTGGTCACTAGCTAACTAGCTCATCTTATGATAGTCTTGCATGCATTCTGTACCCCATCTTGCATGGTACAGAGCGGTCGCTTCGACAGTCCCTCTAGGATCTTGTGAGATGCAAAGCCTTTGATTGCTAGTTAGCTTACCTATCTTACGGTAGTTTTGCATGCATTCTGTAACCCATCTTGCATGGTACAAAATGGTCACTTCGATGGTCCCTTTGGGATCTTGCAAGATGCAAAGCCTTTGATTGCTAATTAGCTTGCCTTTCATACGATAGTCTTGCATGTGTTTTGTATCCCATCTCGCATGGTATAGACAGGTCACTTCGACGGTCCCTATGGGATCCTACGAGATACAAACCCTTTGATTGCTAGTTAGCTTTCCTATCTTATGGTAGTATTACATGTGCTTTGTACCTCATCGCACACTGGCATAAATGTGATACCCTTTCGTGGTTGTTTACACTTTGTGTAGTGCAGATCGGTCACCTCGATGGTTTCTTGGGAATCTGGCAAGATGTGAAGCCTCTTTTTGTTGCCTTTTAGTCTCTTTGTTCCTTTTTACACTTGTTACACTCTTTTGCAAAACTGCTTATCTTGCAATGGCTTTTTCAACTATTGCTGTCAATGCCTTCAACATGAAAGTTCCCTTCAACATTGAAGTCCCCATCACGGTTCAAGGAACTACAGGTGCCAAACAAATGCTAAACCCGATTCTGGAAACACGCTAATCTCTCAGAATCCAAAACTGAGGACCTGAGGGATTGGCCCAACAACATGAGTGTTACAGCTTCCTCTATGCAAAGGTGTAGGCCAATCTGCCCTTGGACATAGATAGACTCGAGGATAAATGTAGCTTCGAGTTCTCTTATTACAATGGGAAGGAATTTGTTCCTAATCCCGGTGTTTCTTTACCTTTAACACAAGCATATCAAAGGTTACTAGACCAATTAATCTAGTTGGCTAGGCTTAGGGAGCAACAGAACACTTCATTCAATGAAGATGATGCTTTCCAGGATGGATAGGAGGAACTCGATTCCCAATTAGATGAGGGAGGTCCAACCAACCTTGTTCCCATCTCTCCTACCTAGTCCTTCTGGGCTAAGCCACCGTCTATCACCGCTCCCTTTATGATTACGCCTACACTTCTACAACCCACGATTACATCCGCTATGGGTATCCATGCCAATCCCATGGGGTTTCAACACCCTCTTTCGCATGTTTCGCCTATGTCATTTGTAGCTACTGTCCCTTTGCTGACTGTTTGTCAATCCATTCCTATAGCACATCATACACCAATCGTGGCTACCATGCCACATGTTCATACCATCCCTATTTCACAATCATACGCGAATTCTATTTCTATTCCTACATTCACGTCTGTTCCACCCACTGTGACAGGCCCTAGCCCATCCACATGGTGGACCCCATTTTCTTCTTTGCCCATTTTACAAGCATCGTAAATGTCTCACTACATCTGTTTGCAAGCCCACCAAGCCTCACAGATGGTACAACCCAACATAGGGTTATGGTCTACACTGTCGATGATGCAAGCGGTCCATCCAGCAGCCCAACCCATGGTTTCTGCCCTAACAATGCCACCTATCGGGTGGTGGACAACACAGGCAGCACCGCTTACAAGGGTCTTCCCAATGGTACTGCCAATGGTTCATGTCCCCGCCCCCACCATGCCACAAGTGGGAGCTACCTTCGCAATTCCCCAACTATATACAACATCATCGGGTCTGGACCAAGCATTCTAGCTCATCGAGACCCTCATTGAGGAAATAAAATGCCTCAAAGCTGCTGGGTCTGACACGGTACAAGTCATGGACTTCTACTAAGATGACCCTATCAGCCCTACAATTCCTACTTTAACACTACCCCCAGGGATGTCTCTTCCACACTTCACAAAGTATGATGGGGAGGGATATCCCAATGCGCATCTTGTAACCTTTAGATCTGAGTCTTTTCTATTGCAACAATGGATGCACACAATTATTCACGTCTTCGCCATGTCCCTAGCCAGGAAAGCCTTGGATTGGTACTACGTGTTGTCATGCTCATCCATTTCAACTTTGGAAGAGCTGCTAACCTAGTTTGTGACATGTTCCAAGTACAACTTGAAGCCAGAAACCATGTTGGACCAATTGATGAGTGTAAATCAGGATGCTCTAGAGTCAGTCCAAAAGTTCATTCAATGTTGGAGAGAAAACCCTTAACAAAATTCATGAGCCCATCACGGAGGCTCATCTCCTAGCGGTCTTTAAGGGTGCAATGAATGACTTCAATAAGTCCAAACTATACCATCTCGCTCCTCTCTCCCTTAGTCAGACTTTTTCTTAGACTAAGGGCATACAAGATGCGGCCGAGGCAAGTAAAGACCCGACCTACATCACTTACAAAAACACCTTCGCAAAGAAGGACAAGGGTAAGGCCTTGACAACCACAGTCGCTACTATGGCGACTGAGGCCAAGTCCAAGTCTAGAAAAAATGGTGAAAAGAATAGTAAGAAATTGGCCATGCCTGTGGCTAACCTTGTGCCCAAGCAGGGGCACGTACTGCAGCTTGCTATACCTACACCTAAGACATCAACATAAACCAAACCCAACTTTGAGCACAAAGATCGTTCAAAGTGCACCTCACTGCCCCTCAAGCCTTCAGAACTCTTAAAAAAATTGTTGGAAGCAAGGTACATCCAACACAAGCAGATGTCGAAAAAAGCAAACACGAGACATCAACGCTACTGTGAGCTCATTAGGAACCCCTCTTTGGCCTTGCCCAATGAGCCTCCAATTCCTAGGGATTTCAGGGTAGACAAGTTTTGTGACTACCACCAATAGTATGGTCACAACACTAATTATTGTCTAGCATTGCAGGATGACATCCAAAGATTAATTGACCTGGGGAAACTGGTGCTGGATGAAAGCAACCCAGTACGCCCCGAAAAATAATCTATTTATGTCTACATAGATCCCCTTAATGCCAAAAATTCCAGTTATGTAATCAATGCCATCGACATTAATAGTGATCCTAGGCCACCCCAACAACCATTCGTGATCCGTGTGCCTCAGCGTAGTGCACCAACACCACGAGCGGCTAACCAAAGCCTGCAGTAACCGTTTGTCCTGAAAGTCTCACCACAGGCATCCACCTTTGCGCCACATATTAGGAGAGTTGTGTAGTTCGGTCTGTTAACACCTCTAGCTCCATTCTTCATCATAGGGTCAATTCCCTCGATGGTCCCTACCCCACACAATGCAATTGAATAGCCTTCTCATCCCTCAAGGTGAGAAGTCCACTTTGCAGGTGAGACATTGAAGGGAACTATCGTCAAAGGTACCCCCAAGCCTACATCTTCAGCCCACACATTTGTACCTTTGCCACCAAAGATTAAGGTCAACACGACTATGTAGCCTGCATCACTCTACCAATAAGGATCTAAACCTAGATCCGAAGTCGCCTCTGCTCGAGAAATTTATCTTTTAGGATGAATAGAAGAGGAGGAGAGCATCAAAAAAGAGGGCGTCCAAGACTTCTTGGACACCCTCACATAGGTCAAACAAGCTCTAAAACAAAAAAACACTACGATGAGCTTGTACGACTTAATCATGACATCTATTCCACATCGTGAAGCTTTGATCCGCATGTTGACAGTGACTCTAGTCAATGACGACATGCCTGTGGAAGAAGAAGTGATCTACTAGGTCATGCTTTCCTCCACACCTTCACAATTATAACAACCTCAACTAACCTTCTACGATGATGCCATTAGAGAAGGCCCCAAGAGGGGTCAGGTGACTACAGTGCCCTTTTTCATCACAATTCAAGTTGGCCAACACCAGATCCAAAGGGTACACGTTGATGATGGGGCCACCATGAATGTCATCCCCTTCCTCATTGTGGACAGGTTGGGCTTGGTCAACCAGATCAAACCCATGATGACCTCATGCTTGAGGTTGTTCAATGGGGCGTGGGTCATGGTAAAGGGCATAGTTCATATCAACTTCATAGCAGGGGGCCAGTTCCCCACAAGTGCAACATTCATAGTGGTCAAGGAAATGCCTGGGTTTAACCTGATCTTGGGGAGATCATGGTTAGCACAACTTAGGGCTATTTCCTCACTCATACACAGGAAATCCACTTACCATATGCAAGCAAAGAAGTGGTGATCCACGGTGACAAAGTAGCAACACAAGAAATTCACAATGTAGGCATGGAACAAGGCTCAAAATTCATAACTTCTGAGAATGAAGCACCTATAGAAATCTACACTGACTACCCTACAGAGGGGTCAGCTCATCAAGATGATCCCCAAAACGAAAATGCATGGACTGAGTTACCCTTCCAAGTGGAAGGCGACGATGTAAATGAAGGCTCTGGCAGAACGTCTCGATCTTACGTTCCGATCAACCCACGGTGGTTCAAGAGGCAGCTACGCATAGCATAGAAACCCTACTACTTCTTACCCACTTGCCAACCCATACACATTCATCACTTTTTTCTTCACTAACATGCCATTCTTTGGCATGCTACACAATGGACCGAAGTGGCCTAAAACTAGCAATGGCCCGAAATGGCCTAAAACTAGCAATGGCCTGAAATTCCCTAAAACTAGCAATGGCCCAAAATGGCCTAAAGTTAGTAATGGCCTGAAATAGCCTAAAACTAGCAGTGGCCCAAAATGGCCTGAAACTAGCAATGGTCCAAAACGGCCTAAAACTAGCATCGTTTCATTTTTCTTTATTAACATATAATTCTTTTGGCATGTTATGCAAAGGCCCGAAACGACCTAAAACTAACATACGAAAGCATGAAAACATTACACGATACATAAGTTAATGCAAACTCAATTTCTTTTTTGAAGTTTTTCATTTTATTCAAAACTTTCGCCTATTGACAATGTTTGCAAAACTTATATAAAATTTCAATTAATTTTTTAAAAAAAGAGAGACTCCCATGCATTCATGGGTTATCTCTATTTACATCAGCCTTGCCACTCACCTTTCTGCCATCGGCTTTTGCATTGCCTTCTCCTATGTCGCCCTCTACCAATTCTTCATTTCCTCCTTCTACGAGCCTTGCACCCTCATCTAGAGCCTGCATCATGGGAATGAAGTAGTTAGCTAGGGCAACAAATGCAAGTTACAATAGAGCATAAACATCAACACAGTAAAGCAACTAACCTAAGAAGAGCCTACATCGGTCTACAAGGGTATCCAATCTAAACCAAGCCTAAGGCAACACCAGACCTCCTATGTCATGATGTCCATCCAACGCGTGTTGCTAGGTTCAGCAACAGTAGCAGCGACTCTCTCCCTTTCCATAGTCATCCATTTTGGAGGTCTTGGGAAAAAGGAGATGGTTGTAGTCTCTCCTATAGGAAGGTTAACTTTCAAGTCAGGAGATTCTATAACCTTTACCTGTTCTTTGAACTTGGCATAGGCCTTAGAAGTGTTGATGGCATTCAAGAATGCTTCACATGTGAATGCCTCCATAGCAACATCTTTGTATAGTTTTCAATGGGTGTCATTCTCTAGCTTATACACACGTTTTTGATTTCTCTGGGTTTTCCCCCATTCGAAAACCTTGGCGGTGAAATCTTTCATTTCCTGACACTTCTTGGCTAGCAGGTTCATCTGCATTTGCTGTTCGATTATCTCATGAGTGGATTTAGTGTTCTGACACACGACAGTCCAAAACTTGGTGTAGTCTTCTACAGCTGTATGTCAATCCTCATTATTAGGGTTATGGGTTACGAGGAACTTATTCCTCAACCTGAGGTCCTCCACCTCAGTGACCAGGTTGACCTCTCTTTGCTCAATCCTTTGGACCCATTTCCACAAGTCCTCGTTGATCATCTTATACTCCCACAGGGAGCATGCCAAGTGTAAGAAGCACTTGTAAGCCTCCTCTAATGTGCAACGATGTACCCCAATCATGTCAGGTCAGAGTGTAGGCACGTCACCAACTTTCATAGGTTGCACCAGGTCCCATTTAAGCCAAGAGGCTGCATCAACATGAAGCACGTAGAAATCACTTTAGTATAGCAAAATCAACAAACTAAAATTTTTTTAGGATAGCAACATAAGGGCACTGAACACCACTACTTACCTGCATTAGGGTCCACTTGTTGAAGATGTTTGATCATGTCGTCGACAAGTCCCTGCATGAACGCAAACTTGTCAAGGATCTCAGCCCATGACTCCGCATGAATCGGAGGGGTTCCTACAGCATCAATAGTAGCACCTGTTAGATGACTAAGAATATCTGTAAAGGCCATAATGGATCATGAAAAGTCAGATGTATCACCAAACTCACCAGCGTCTGACTGCATTCTTACTTCTTGCTGATGCAAGACGATGGTGGTAGCCTTGGTGGAAGGCCCTACTAAGTCTACATGAGCCCCTTCCTCATGCGCTGGTGCTTTGCCTTGCAGGAGATCAACATCATTTTTATCCAGGGTAGATTCCTCTTCATTGGTAGGACGAGGCTCCCTAATGGTAAGAGCCCTTTCCCTAGAGACAGGAGCTCCTTTATTCTTGATCAGGATCCTTTCCTCTGAGACTGGGGCCTCCGTGTCATCATTCGTTGTCCTCTTCTTAGGGACTGACACTTCTTCATCACCTTCTTCTTTTTCTTTTTCTTCCTTTACTAGCAAAGAAGCATATTTGCATTGATTCAAAGCAAGTTAGTTCAAAGTAGATGCTACGCTACGCTACACTTCCTAGCATAGCATAGCATAACATAAAATAACAAAGTAAGCATTACACAAAAGAATTTACCAATGAAGGGTTGCGTCCTCTACAGCTTAATCCATAGTCTTTGTCCATCCTCTTCCTCCACACGAATGGTTTCCCTGGCTAGGGAAAGCATCTTCCTTTGAAAATCCTTGGGCACATTCTTGGCTATGAGACATTCCCCTTACATCACGCTATCAGCTACAGTAGGGGACGTCTCTCCTATACTATCTTGGCCAAGAAACGTTGGGAGCCACCAGAGCCTTGGTCGTTATAGATAATGACTTCCTGATTATTTCTGGGGGATCTTGGGCTCATGTGATCCAAAGGATCTAGTGAATCCATGACCTGGAAATATGGTTTTGATTTTGCATGACCCAAACTCCATCGTCTTGAACCACCAGAAAGTCCGTGAAGCACTTTAGATAGCCTATGTAGAAGGCATAGTGTATGTTGGAGCAGGACTCCATTTTTTCAGGGAGTCCCAAAATCTCAGCCTACAAGCCTTTTCATAGGAAACTAGCCTAGTTGTAATGGGCCCCTTCTTCCATAATCTCCTATATTATCTAGGCCTGCTCGAACCCCAGGACCTTCCCTTGGATGAGTAGTTGGGGGAATGCACGAGCACGGAAGATGGGGTAAATCTCCATGATGGGCCCATCCTTAATTCTTATTCATGGGGAGTCCTTTTCGCTCCTTAACAAGCCCCAACCACTTCTAGATATCCTTATTTTGAAGGATCAACTCCTTCTTTCCCTTCGATCCTATGGGGACGCCATCGGTAGGAACACTGAATAGGTTTGTAAACAGCTAGTCATTGATTTCAATGACCACTCACATGTTCCATATGTATGTGTGGAAGCGGCCTACCCTTTTAGAGAACGAATTGACCAGGGAAAGCATCTCAACAATAGGAACGCTTGGATTTGAGGCCATGAATAGATCCATAAGACTCACCTTTTGGACGTTCTGGACTAGGGAGTCTGAGGCCCCATGGTTTAGCCAATGCTGTCTTGCTTCTACTTCATCATATTTGAAGTAGATGTTTGCCCCCTGCATCTCTGCGCATTCCACCGTCACCTCCTAGGGCTTCTTCATCCCTGCAATAGTTTTCACAAAACACGCTTAGCATAACAATGCAAGAAATAAAAGGATTGCAAAAACACTTCAGTAGGTGACACTTACTGTTTGACCCGCCCGGCGTATACGATAACGGGAACAATGGGAGTTCAACCAGAACTTCTTCAACCGTGATCAGCTTAAAGGGTTCTACCCACTCCTCATCCAGCCAATCTTTTTTCTTGCATTGATTATAGGGAACATGAAACATGCTTGGGTAGGTATGGTATTCTCCCCCGCACTGACCAATCACACCCGCCTGTAGGTTCTTAGTAGAAGAGAACTCCTGTAGGGCTAGCTATGCTATAGTTAGCAAACCCGATCAATCATAAACCCCATTATCATTGATAAAGAACCTAGTAGCAAACAAGTACTATTAGCATTCAACCAATATAGTTAGCATTGTACAACACAGCAATGCAAGGCTGCAAGACTCACCTGCCATGACAATAGATAGTCCCCTATGGGTTCTGAAAGCATGTTTCCATGTAAAATGCGAGGAACAATGTGTTGTAATGGTGGTAGCAGTTGTATTCAGGCATATCCTAGATCTAGGATAAATGCCTTAATCCTACTGAATGTTCAGCATTGCACAATCAAGTGATGTAAGGCTGCAAGACTCACCTGCCAGCACAACAGACAATCCCCTGTGGGTTCTAAAAGGACATCACCATGTGACATGCGAGGAACAATGTGCTGTAATGGTGGTAGCAGCTATATTGAAGCATGTCCTAGATCTAGGCTAAATACCTTAACCCTACTGAATGTTGGCTAGCTCCCTCTCCCTGCCTACTCATGATTGCCCCATTAGTAAAAAATCTCATAATGCCCTGACTTGCCCCAAGCAACATGGCTTTTGCTATGCCAGATGCCTCCTACTCCTCCAGGGAGGACCAAACGATCACAATGAAGTGGTCAAGGAGGAATTGAAAAAAGTCTTGTGCCCCTGCTCTAAACTAGATCCCTCGCTCTCTGATACATATTTGAGGAGGAGTGTTGGCCACAGGTCTGCTCACATGGCACAGGACCCCTCTAATTTCCAAAACAATCAACCTAGGCCTCATCCCCTCCCTACACAACATAATCAATGAATGTTAGCATCATACCTAAGGTAAATACATGTGCAATGTAGCGATGCCTAGCAGTTCATGCATATAACATAGCATAACCCTCTGCCCGCACATAGCGTAGCAAGGGCATGAAAGCCTAGCATAGCAAGAACATACGAATAGCCTAGCATGGCAACAAAAAAATTGATGACATGCCCTAACTAAACACGTATCGCACTATCGCATCGCATACAACCTAGCCCTCCTAAGGGTTTTACATTATGACATACAAGGGTCAAGCATGTTAAATTGTCCCATCCCCTGTGGCTATCACGACCATGGAGGTGGCGGTTTCAGCGGCCTTGCATGCAATCACGACATAATGTTTATGCATATGCCATGACTAAAACAACGATAGCGACAATGCAAAGTCCAAAATGACGTGACCATAGAAAATACAGGTAGCCAAGAATGAATGCAAAACAAATAGAATGCAAAACAAGAGTAGAGAACAATAGAAAGCACAGAACAAAAAGTAGAGGAAGCATAGTAACCTACTGGGTCAACGGTGTGATCTTTAGCTTCGCAACGCACGCTTGTGATGTTCACCCCAAGGTCTTCTTTGTCTCCTCAACCTTTGCAAGCACCAGATGTGTCTTAGGAGCCATTTTCCTACTTGTGGATGTACACTCCTCGCTGAGAAAAAACTTTCCTCGCTAGTCATTAACACAATTGCTTCATGCTTCAAAATTGCCTTGTGCTCTGATGTGGGCTCTATCCTCTTATGGTGAGAATGGAAAAATTGCCAAGGTTTAACCCCTATTTATTTATGGTCGTAATGATAAACGGGGGGGAAACTTGCCACTCTCTCTCTCTGATTAATGCAGAGTGCGTCGTACAGTGTAGCATGCTCACCATGACATTGCAACACTATTGACATTTAAGCCCTGACACCCTTCAAGACAACTGTTTGCTTTCCCAAAAATAAAAAATATATTTGTTTTGGTTACAGGTCTGAAAATACCTTAAACTAGTAACCCTGGCAACTGCAACGTGACTGGTCTGAAAAGACCTTAAACTGGCAATTCTAGCATAGTTGCACCTCTAACGGTCTGAAAAGACCCTAAACTAGTAGTTTCAACCTGTTATGCTCACAGTCCACAATGACGTTAAACTAACAATACCACATTCTTACATGGGTAGTTTTCATGTCTTCTTCCACATTGGCAGTGTCACAATTTTTCGCAGTCTTGCATCTTCATATCAATAGTTCGCATTTTCATATTGATGGCTTTGCACGTCTCATACCAGCAGTTTCCCATTTCACATGCTATTTAAGATTCTGCATGTTGCAATTTGGTAGTTTGAAATGACACTAAACTAGCAGTTTGACATTTTCATATCGACCGTTTCATAGCTTCACACTTTGCATCAGCAGTCTTACATTTTTAGCGGTTCTACATTCTTATGCCTCGGTGGTCTACCATGACCTTAAACTGGAAAAATTCCAATTTTTATATAGTCACACTTCGTGAGTCGCATCACATCATTGTTTTGAAAATTTTCATTACGCACAATCTCTACCAACAAACGCCTCTTAACTAGGATTTTATCTTATGTTGGCAGGTCAAGCAAAAGATGGAAATCCATCGCGACCTTTCCACACCTTTAACGTTAGCAGGTCCATAGGGCAAGCTTGCTAGATAGTTGGACCCAACATGATCAATTGGGGGTCAATCAAAACTAGCACCATAGTAGCCTTAGAAGCATCCCCAGACTAGCCCGAGCATCTAGTCCAAACCCTAGACTTAGATGTCGGGGATGTGACCGAGGAACCTCTCATTGAGCCACCTGTGACTATGTCAAAGGGGAAGATGAAAATGCTAAAATGTAGCTCCCTCCTAGACATACAAATGCATAAAAAAGTATCCAAGATTCTGCAAGACAACATCAGTTTCTTCACATGGTTGTATAGTGACATGCTGGGTCTAGATCCATAGCTGATACAACACAACATCATCCTAGACCCACACATGAAGGAAGTTAAGTAGAAGGCTTACAAGGTCAAGCCAAAAATCATACTAGCTATGAGGGATGAAATCACCAAGCTATACCAAGCTGGTTTCATCCATGCGGTTGATTATTCGGAATGGGTGTGCAACATCATCATATTTTCCAAGAAAATAGGAGGAATACAAATCTGCATAGACTTTTGGGATATGAACAAGGAAACAATCAAGGAAAACTTTCCACTTCCAAGCATCGATTAGCTCATCGACACCATGGCTAGTCATGCTCTACCATCCTTCATGGATGGTTTCTCTAAATACAACCAAATCTGCATTAACCAAGAGCACTAGTTGTCAACAACCTTCATGACCCCATGGGGGACATTCTGCTACACCATGATGCCGTTCGGGCTCAAGAATGCTGGAGCAACCTACCAGTGAGCCATGACTTACATTTCTAGTGACTATATCCTAGAAACATTGAACGATTACATTGATGATATAGCAGTCAAGTCCAAAGAGGTAGCTAATCATCCATGCAATCTAGGAATAGTCCTCAAATGCTACCAAATGCATGACTTACGCCTCAATCCTAAGAAGTGTGTCTTCGGGGTGAAAACTGGATGCATGTTAGGGTTCATAGTATCGGAGGCTGGAATATGGGTGGACCCTGACAAAGTCAAGACCGCCATCAACGTGGTGCCTCCCACAAATCTCAAAGAGCTACGTGGTTTGCAAGGTAAGGTATAGTTTATTTGAAGGTTCATAGCAAGGTTGACTGACAAGTTACATCCCATGAAACATCTTTTAAAGAAAGGGGTTAACTTTGAGTGAACAACCCAATGTCAACAAGCCTTTGATGACCTGAAGAAGGAACTCTCATACCTCCTAATTGTGCATCCACCATAAAGGAATAAACCCTTCTTTATCTACCTTGCCACCTTTGACACATTTGTAGTGGCACTGCTATGTTAGAAGCAAGATGATGATTCTAAGATGCTAGTGTATTATCTGAGCCAAACGCTAATAGCACATGAAGAAAAATACAACGAAGTGGAGAGGAATTTCCTTGCCTTAGTGTTCACACTAAAAAAGTGATGGCATTACCTATTCTACAGCACTACCAACATCATTTTCATGAGCAATATACTCCAGGCTATTACTAACAACCTATACGAAAGTAGTAAGATAGCCCTATGGAAGGCAATAACCACGAAGTTCAATTTACACTATGTAAGTCAATTGTCGACAAAGGGCCAAGCCATAGCAACCCAACTCATGGCCTCGCCAGTCGACAATCAGGCAACCATAGACCCTAAATTCCTAGACGAGCACGTTAACAATATTGAAATTGTCCCATCACATCTCTAAGGCACTCTACACTTTGATGGTGCCTCAACCACATGAGGAGGTAGCATCGCTACCGTAATCACATTCCCCTTTGGGGAAATGCATCCATCCACTTATCGTTTTGCGTTCCCTTGCATCAACAATATGATAGAACATGAGGGGCTACTTAGAGGCCTCTTAACTGCCTAGGCACTACACATACAACACCTAGAAATCTAGGGAGATTCACAACTAGTTGTGAATGAAATCACCGAGGTCTATCCTTGCAAGGCTACACACCTGAAATCATACTGTGACCTAGCAAAAATTCTCTTTAAGCAGTTCGCAACCACAGATGTGCAACACATGCCATGCAACGAGAATACTGTGGTAGATGCCTTACCTACCATTGCATTAAACATTCCATCACATTCCCTGGCAAATCTACCAACCTCGATTATAAAATGTGAAAAGCCTATCACTCAGGTGGAACATGTGGCCTCTTTCAATGCTGCAGATACCCAGGAGTGGTATGCCAGCATTAAAACTTATCTACAACATGGCGAGCCCCCAAGTGGATTGACATTTTCCCAGAGAGATGCAATCCACAAGCATGCCCGACAATACGTGCTCATGTGAAATGATGCCCTATGTCGATGTTTGTATGACGGGATATTGCTAGCATGCATGGGTGGCAAGAAAGTGTAGCAGGTAGTTAATGAAGTGCATGAGGGGTTGTGTGGTGGACACATAGCACCCAGGGTTAGGGCTGCAAAAATCAGATGCCTAGGGTACTACTGGCCCCACATGGAACGTAACTACCTATCGAAAGTTAAGACATGCGACATTTGCTAGAGATACACAAATCTCATACATGTAACGCCTACAGACCTACACCCAATGTAAATATGTGTCCCTTCCAACGATGGGGATTAGACCTTATAGGGCCTATCACGCCTAAGTCCTCCATAGGGCATAGTTTCATTATCACTACCACTAAGTAATTTACTAAGTAGGTGGAAGCTATTCCCTTGAGGAAGACAACCATCTTAGCAAATTTTCCATTTCATCCTGGACAACATCGTAACCAGATTTAGGCTTCCAATGACTATTATGACCGACAATGGGCCACAGTTTAGTAGTACAAAAATCCAAACCTTCTACAAAAATCTAGCCATTAAACAACCATTCTACTCCCCCTATTATCCACAAGCAAATGGGCAGGCAGAGGCTACAAATAAGTCCATCATCAACTTGTTGAAGCAAATGCTTAACAACAGTAAGAGGTGGTGGCACGAGCAGATGCTCTACGTTCTGTGGGCCTACTAAACAACGTGCAGAACTGTAACAAGTAAGACTCCTTACAGCCTTGTTTACGGATGTGAAGCTGTGTTGCCTCTTGAGTTGTAGGTACCATTACTTTGTATGATCCTATCCGACATCATGAGTGAAGCCTAGAACAATGAGTCATGGATCATCAACCTCAACTCAATAGAGGAGGAGCGCATGCAGATGCTGAGACGCATTGAGCACTACCAGAGCAAGCAGTAGCAAAAGCACCATGCAAACCCACATCGACAACTAGTGCAGAAGGGAGACCTCATCCTCAAGTTCGTTTGTGAGCACGTGAGAAAATTCTCAGCCAATTGGGAAGGTCCTTATGTGGTCACTAAATCCTTTGGGAATGGAGCCTTCAAGCTGGTAGACATGGACGACAACGAGTTCGCCAACCCAATGAATCACTCATACCTCAAGCCATACTACGTCTAAGGTGCAATGACAACCACCGCCATTTTCTATAATGATAAACTAGCAATGACACTGAGTAAAACTGGCACTGCCCATCTGCTACAATGATAAACTGGCATGTATAGTTTGCTGGGATCTTAAACTAGCATAGTAGTCCATTGGGACCTTAAACCATCACATAGTCTATTAAGACCCTAAATCGGGTTCGCGTCACATCCCCAGCGTGCATCTACGTCAAGTACGCATCAGATGAGCATGCACGGTGCTAACATGTGGGTGGGACATCATAGCTCTGGAACATAGTTCATGACACAATGAGAACCTAGTCTGGGACACAAGTGATGGTGTCACCCTTGGCATCATGCTAACCCTTCGGAGATGTTGTATGGCATTATACTAGCCCTCCAGACCTACCGTCGCCACAGCCCATCGCCCTGACGGTAGTTCCTTCGCTAGTTCTAGCAACTAGATTTCCAGTAGTATTGTGGCCCAGCCACAATATTGTTACTCTCTAGGACCTTGCCAACACCTCAGCTTGCACAAAGTTTAGCTATGTGGTAGCTAATCCCATAACTGAATTGAGAATGCATGCCCTTGGCAGGGATTCCAGTGCATCTACACTCACAACAACTCCCGGTGCCTTTGAGGTTAGCTCCTCCATGCTGGTGCTACCAAGGCCGCTATTGGCCTTCCTAATTTGGACATTGCATGTTAGCGATGATGCACAAGAGCTTCAACAATTGCAAAAATTGGCAAGACCTTTGCCCCTGCAGGCATGGCTGGCGACAACAACAAATGTTATAGCGTCGTGAAGCAAGTGCCTTGACTAGCTCAACTACTTCAGAGTGTAAATTCCATGACATGTGTAACACAACTTGCCATATGGAAATCATTTTTAGGCAGGTCAAAACTCTTCATGGATGTAATGTAACTCATCCTATGAAGGGAACACCCATCCTACGAGAGTTTGAAGAACAACGCCAGCCAAAGATGAAAATGCGAAGGAGTCTCTCATGAGCATTCCGATGAGGGACTCTGCTAAACATCATCTTTTCTCTATGCCTTAATCTTTACAAAACCAATGCAACACTCTCAAGTGTAGCCAAGTGACATCTCGACACTCACCAAGCAACAACCTAAACATTTTTCCTACTACGGTGTTTCATATTTTTTGTCAACATCTATCGAGCCTATTCTCCAGACATCGACAAACAGGGGCCAATGAAACACCCCAAAAATTTTGAAGTCATTCTTGCTTCATCAAGCCTTGAAATTTGCACAAGAACTATGGTAGTTCTTCAGGAGGAGAACGCTCTGAATTTAGGCTAGTCAAATTGGCAAATTTTCTACTTTATGTGTAAACAGGCTCTACGGGTCATCCTATCTATCCACCTAAGTAGTTTGCCCAACCGACAACCTACTCAGAAATGATACATGGAATTGGCAATAGCATTCCGGACACGTGAAATATTTCAGCAAGTTTTCTAAGTCACGAAGTCTACTATGCTACACTATGCCTCACTATGTAGTGTAGAAAGCTTCAAAAGATGATTGTAGGATGAAGTGCGATGCTATGCTATACTACATGACATAGCGTAGCATGGCAACAGCTTCACAGCCAGTTCCCTCGCCCAATTTCAAGTACTTCAACAATGTCCCTTTCTGTTAGGAAGCAGTGGACCATGTTTGCTACTACACTACTTTGAGCTACATGGCGCAGTGAGGCATAGCAATCCTGTGGAAGAGACAAAAGGTAGATCAAAGGACAGAATCAGCAAAGTTCTCAATTCTTGCATCACAAGAAGCAAAGTTTGCAAATTGACAAAGCTTTCGCAACTATGACCAGTCGCTATGCTACGTAGCATAGCATAGCATAACAAGCATGCAACATACATGTAGTGGAACATGCGACAAGGTGTTACGCTATGCTACAAAGCATAGCAAGGCATGTAGGTGGTTGTGTGACATCAATGCACTTCATCTAATTAGACCGTTGACACATGTCTCCAGATGCTGACGGCACAATTACGACATGGCAGGCTCATAGTTACGGTATAGTAGGCTCGCATTACAATAGTCTTGAAGGTCCAATGGTCATACATGTAATGTGTGGCACCAGCAAGTCAACATGGGCCCAGGGCACATCGCATCCAAACAACGCCTTTCACATGCCCTTTAGCCTTATAAATACGATGATGAGCAATGCTCAAAGGGTTGGACTATCTCTAGAGGTTCAAAAAAAAAGCAAGCATTGTAACATTGAGCATTGAGCATTGTAAGCTTTCTATTTGACACTGCAAAAAGTTAGGATCTTTAGCTAACATTTTGTTCTATCTCCCTTTCTACCACCTTGGTAGAATCCCCACATTGTCAGCACCTAAGGTTGCACCCAAGCGCACAACCTATTTTTTTCTATACATCTTGGTTACTCTCGGGATCTCTGCACTCTACCACGCTATGCAACTGACTGTATTCACCTTAACAGAGCAAGTTTGTAGCTTCGGAGCGGTGCATTTTTCTAACTTCATTTTACCTTGTTTCCTGCTTATTGTCGTGTTTTGCACTACTTTTTCTGCTTTATTTACTTTCAAGAATTAGTTCGCGCTTTCGTTCCTATTTTCAAATTATATGTTGCAAAAGGCTATATAGATGCCGATTAAGTCCCTGTCTGATCAACCAGATAGTTCAGGGTGCCCTATATCCGCTCACACCCAGCAAAGCACTCCCACAGGTACAGGGTTGAAACTATCATGCCCACCAACCCCTAGGTTTTTTTTAGCCACCGATGTTCTCGGTCACTACTGGAGTGGTGCATGACACATGAGACAGAGCAAAGGCTATTGGCTACCAATGCTCTAGTAAGGTTGCCAATGACACTATGTGGGTGGGACTTGAGACCTTGTTGTGTAGTGATGTGGTAGTCCCAACACCATAGCCAAGCCAACTACGATGTAATGGAACCAAGCCCAAAAATCCAAGCACACTACGACATGGCTAGTCAATGTCATGCCTTGCAAAGCATCACTGGTTAGGGTTAGGGCTTCAAAATTTTATTTCTAAATTTTCATAGTGGTAGGTGGAATGAATGGCAATGAGGTGGAGTAGATGGTAGCGGTAGTAGTAGCAACATGGAGCAAACAGTAGTAGCAAGTGCAAGGATGGTAGCATGCAACAAAGGGATGGCAATGGTAGCAACATTGTACCCTATGTGACCATCACCAACTTGCATGGCCCAAATGATATGTGTAGCCCTAGCAGGGCTAAATTTTTTTATTATTTTATTTTTTAAAATAATAATAATGATTAATATTATATATATTTTTAAATATTATTTTTAAGTCTAATGAAATTCTAACCATTAATATAAACATTTAATTATAATATCCATGACATGAGATTTGTTGGTTGGGTAGAGGAATCCTAAGATATGAGTTTAATAATTTGTAAGTCACATTAGGTCATGGGTTCAATCCTAGTCTCAAAATTTTGATACTAAATTTTAGTTTTAGTTTTATTTTTTGAAACTTATTAATATTATTTTATTCTAAGACACATAACAAGAAAATTCAAACAATGATATCTCTCAAAATGTAAGTCTAATTTAGGCAAAATTTGTATTGTTAAATTTGTCATGACAAGTACTACACAATGGACATGGTTTCTAGGTTCTAAAACTAAGTTGGATTTTCATGATTTGAATAAACTAAAATACATTATTTTTTCAAATTACCAAATTGACATTACTATGCTAATGCATTGATAATGTGATAACTTCTAGATGACTTGGGTTTTAATTATAATGATATATTAACCCTTTGATAAGAAGATAATAATTTCACCCTATTGGCAAGTATGATGTAGGCTTGCTCTTTTAGATTATGGTTATATCCTAGTGAGGTACTAAGGAGAAGCAAGACATTACAACATTACCCACTGAGTATTGGTTTTCATATGGATTTCATGATAATAACCTTAAGTAGGGATGAGACAATATTATGGCTAGGTTTAATCCTTTAAGCTTACCAATATCTAAGTCCTACGTAAGATGAATAATACCAAGTTATAAGGGTTAAGTGTTTAGGAACTAACTTTTAAAGGAGACAAGATCAACTTGGGCCATGGTTACTAGCCTTCTAGGATAACTTAACAATGAATTTAATCAATTAATATTCCTAGTATCACTACAAGATGGGTAAGAGTTACTTGGATCAATGTATACTTTTCATACAAACTTCTCTAGAATTGATGAATCTGGATGAGGTGTAATAAGATCTTCCTTGGTCAATGATATAGGGATCATCTTAGACATGTGGCACATCTAGAGATGGTCCATATCTCTCCCTAGGTAATCGATTCATGGGTCATCATCAAGTTCAAGTTGTAGTTGGCCCATGGATCTGAAAAGCCATTAGGTTCTAGTTATCTTTGATACCAAATGAGACATCCTATTCTCGAACATCATGGTAAACATCAAATATACATTATATTAGATATTAGGAATAAGAAAATAATGTAGCAAATGTAAAATATCTGTAACATTTGACATTAAGAATAAATGAAATAAGGAAAATGTAGAAAAGAAGAAGAAAAGAATCCTTTATTAATGAAAAATAGTGTATTTGGATCGTGCTGTAAGAGTGTTCCTTGGCCTTTTCTTCTTTCAACATCTATCCCTTAGAGGCAATCCAATTGTGCCACCAGGCTTAGACTTACAACCAACTAGAAAGAATGGGTAGTCCTCTTCGTGTTCGTAGTGACCAAAAACGTCGATGTTTAGAAACACCGAGAGGTTGTTGGGCAAACAGTTTTAACCCTAGATCCATGTGAGGGTCATGTTGGATACAATGGAAATGGGGCACCCTAAATAGTCTGGTGATCAGATAAGAACTTAATCAGTGTAACTTAACCTTTCGTAAACTTGTTTTAAGTACGAGATACGTGAGGCAAAACTGATGATTAATAAATGCAAGAATGCAAAAAATAATGCTGAATAGCGATAATAATGAAGAAATAATAGAATGAGCTAGGGTAAGGAAATTCACCACCGCAAAATTGTGGGTTCAATTCTCTTCCTGTTTGAAGTGTATAACAAGTTACACAGTGCTGGAGGTGCACAGAGGGTTCAAAAATGACCAGAATGCTCAAAATGTGCCAACTATGCCTTTGAGTGAGAACATAAAAGACAAAAGTACAAAAATTCCAATGAAAAGAGCGAATGCCAAATGCCAAAGAAAAATGCCAACTCAAGATTGTCAACAATTTCTAAGCTTGCCAAAGAAAATTTTCCAACCACTGTCTTCAATGCAAAAATGCTCATTCTTTCTGCAAAAAATGCAACCCTTTGAGCATCATTTGTAGGGGTATTTATAGGGCCAAGAGTAGGCGAGAAATAAGGCTTGGACACCATGTGTCCTGGACCCATGAGATGATGATGTGCCCTTACTGTAAAGATGTTGAAATTCAGTTGTGAAATTGCTATGCTGCAACCATGTTGTCGAAACTACTCACACTGGGATCCAGTGTGCTAATAATGCAAGCAAGGAATGAAGCACATTGAAGTAGCATAGCTGCTTGCTATGTTGTACTATGTTGCATATCATAGCATGTTGGTGTAGCGTAGCTGCTTGCTATGTTGTGCTATGCTATGTAGCATAGCACAGCATAGCCACCTATTTTAAAAAGAAACTTATTTTGAAGTCTGTAGCTATTGTTAAAAGCCTTGGTGCATGTGGTATTAGATTTTGAAGCACTTTGTTAATTTGTATATTTGCTATGGTATCTAGCGTAGCATAGCATAGCATCCAATGTAATTTGCACTTTTGTTAAAACTACGAAGAGAAAACTTTGCTTGTTTTTCCCTTGCTATGCTATGTAGCGTAGCATAGCATAGCACCTTGTGTTGCTTGAGTTGTGATTTTTCCGTGCGTGAACATCTTGCCAAAATTGTATTAGGACACCTGATTGATTTCTTGAAGGCTTGCTATGTTGCGCAACATAGCGTAGCATAGCCGAGTTCTCCAATAGAAAACTTTCTAAATTGTTTTGTCCATCCTGAGCACCGGTGACAACTCCAAGCATGGTTTTTGAGTAGATTGTCAACTAGGTGAAACACCTAGATGGGTAGGTTGGAGAGTCCATCAAGCTTGTTAGCTCTAGTGGTAGAAAACTTGTTGAACTAAATAGTCTAACCTCAGTGCATCCATTTCCTGCCAAAGGGTCATGAGGCTACACTTGTGGAAATCCTTGCCTTAGTTCCAAGCCCCTAGTGAAGCAAGAGTGCCACGAAATTTTATGGTGTTTCAATGGACCTTCTTTGTCAACATCTAGAGGATGGGCTCGAGAGATTCTGACAAATAATACGAAACACCATGGAAGAAAAGATGCTAACATCGCTCCTCAATAATTATCAAGATGTTGCTTAGCTATGCTTGAGAGTACTAGGATAACCATGTAGGGAAGGGGGGAAAGGGTGGAGTTGTGAAGATAGTATCAGGAAGGGAAAGAAGTAGCAATGTGGTCCCTCATCAGAGTGCTTGTGAGGGAGTTGATATGCATGGGCATCTTTTCCTTTGTAGGCTTTTGACCTCTCGTCAGAATGCTTAGAGATGGCCATTGTGAAATAGCTGATGTGCCATTTGTTTTAGGCACCTTTTTTTTTGTGTGCGAGGTTTTTCTCTTTTACACTTTTTTTTTCATTTTCATTTGAAAAAAACCTTGTTGTTGCAAGACAGGTGTTTCTTTCCTAGGATGAGTTATGTTACATCCATGTGGGACTTTAACCTGCCTACAAATGCTTCCCATGTGGCAAGTTGTGTTACGTACGTCATGGACTTTACGGTTGAGCATATGGAAGGGCTTTACAAGAATAGGGGAAAAATCATAAAATAGGTATGAGAAGTAGCATTATGGTTGTAAGAAATGAAATAAAGGAGGTTAAGGGGAAGGATAGGATGTGCACCCCCAAGTAGCCAAGCTAGTCAAGATGACTTCCTTGGAACATTGTATTGTCCTGCCACCTTGGCGAAACGCACCTCTGACCAATGCCTCTCTGACATGTATCCTAAAAACACAATAGAGAGAAAACCATAAGAAACAACCATCAAGTGAAATGAAGGTAAAGGTCTTTCTTGCTTTGGACGTTGCTAGAAAAATGGACATTTTTGCTAAGGCATGCGACATCCAAACCGGAAAGGCTAGCAGCAACCCTGGCAGCTTCAACGTGGAGGAGTTGGCATCGAGGTAGCTAGGAATTGTTGTGATGCAAGTGTCCAAGAAAACATTATGCAGTTCAGCTATAAGATGAGATGCCTAATAGCTGAACATCTTTTGGACTTGGGTGCTGGCAGGGGTTAGCGGATAGCAACTTTGTGGCTAGGCCACAATAGTGCTGGGACTCCAGTAGTAGGCACTGACCATATGAGCTACCGCTAGGGTGAAGGGCCATGGTAGTGGTAGCTCTAGAAGGTCACCAAGATTTCATATGACATCTCCAAAGGATCAGCAAGATGCAAGGGGTAGTGGCATTTCATATATCCTAGAGAGTGTTTCTTGTCATTGTGAACTGCATTTTGGAACTGCAACATCCCACCTCGTGTCGACACTATGTACGCTTGCTTATTTCTAGAGTCATGGATGCATGCTGAGGACGTGTCATGAACCTAGTTGAAGGTCCTAGTAGACCATATGATGTGTTGGTTTAAGGTCTCAGCAAACCGTGGTGCACTAGTTTAAGGTCCTAGCAGACCGTGGTGCACTAGTTTAAAGTCCTAGTAGATCGTGGGGTGCTAGATTAAGGTCTTAGCAAACTGTGAGGTGCTAGTTTAAGTTCTCGGTAGATCACTATGCTAGTTTATCATCGTAGTGGATGGTTGCTATGCTAGTTTAAGGTCCTAGTAGACCACTGTGCTAATTTATCATCATAGAAGATGGTCACTATGCTAGTTTAAGGTCCTAGTAGATCATTGTGCTAGTTTATCGTCATAGTGAACGGTGGATGGGCCAATTTAAAGTCGTGGCGAATGGCCTGTGCCAGTTTAATGTCGTGGTGGACATGCTTTGCTAGTGTTTTATCATGGCAGATGGTCTATGCTAGTTTATAATCATAGCAGACTATCTTTTCCAGTTTATAGTCATAGCAAACTGTCTTTGCTAGTTTTACATCATAGCGGATGAGCTTTGCCAATTTTACATCATAGCGGACGATGGTTTGCTAGTTTTACATCGTAGCAGATGTTGGTTTGCCATTTTTATGTCATAGTGGATAATTTTGTACCTTTCTCATGCATTAGATGTAGTATGTCATGAGATATGAATGATTTAAAGGATTTGTGAACTTGTTGTCATCCATGTCTGCCAGCTTGAAGGCCTTCTTCCCGTAAGCTTTTGTGACCATAAATGGACCTTCCCAGTTTTCTGAGAATTTTTTCATATGCTCATGGACAGCCTTGAGAATGAGGTTTCCCTTGTTTACTAGCTGTTGATGCATGTTTGCATGATGCTTTTGCCGTTTCCTGTTTTGATATTACTTGATGCGGCCAGGTGTTTTTGCATGCTCCTCCTATATGGAGTTGAGGTCGATGATCCTCGAATCATTGTTCTGGGCTTCACTCATGATGTTTGACAGGATCATTCAAAGTGATGGTACCTACAACTCAATAGCCAACACCACTTTAAATCCACAAACAAAGCTATAAGGTGTCTTACCTATCACCGTTCTGCATGTTGTTCTGTAAGCCCACAACACAGAGGATTTTCTCATGTAATTTCCTCTTGCTATTGTTAAGCATTTTCTTGAGCAAGTTGATGATGGCTTTGTTCCAAGATGTCACCTATCTGTTTGCCTATAGGTAGTATGGTGAGGAGAACGATTGCCTAATGCCAAGGTTGCTATAGAAGGTTTTTATTTTTGCACTACTAAACTATGGCCCGTTGTTGGTCACAATCATCATGGGAAGCCCAAACCTTGTCATGTTGTTGTCTAATATGAAGTGGCAAACCTATTGAGATGTATTCTTTCTAATGGGAATAGGTTCCACCCACTTTGTAAAGTACTCAGTGGCGATGATGATGAAGCTATGCCCTGCAAAAGAATTAGGCATGATAGGTCCTACAATGTCTAGTCCCCATCATTGGAATGACCACGTGATCTATATTGGGTGCAATTCTATAGGTGATACGTGTATGGGATTTGTGTATCGTTGGCATGTATCACAAGTCTTGACTTTGGCCAAATAATTGTGCTCCATGTAAGGCCAATAATACCCTAGGTATCTAATTTTTATTGTCATGGCCCTAGGTGCTATGTTTCCACCACATAGTCCCTTATGTACCTCATTAATGACCTTCTACACTTGCTCCTCGTTTATGCATGCTAGCAATATCTTGTCACAGGAGCATTTTCATAAGGCGTTGTCTCCCATTAGCACATATTGTCGAGCATGCTTGCGGACCACATCCCTTTGGGTAGATGTCAATCTACATGGGTGCTTTCCATGTTTCAGATAGGCTTTAATTTTGGTGCACCACTCCTAGGTATCCACAGTGCTTACAGAGGCTACATGTACTTCTTGAGTGATAGGCTCCATACACTCAGTGATCAAAGTTGGCAGACTTGCGAACAGGTGTGGTGGCACATTTAATGCTAGGGTGGCCAAGGCATCTGCTATGGTTTTTTTCATTGCATAGCATCTGTTGATCATCCGTTGTTGCAAACTATTTAAGCAAACTTTTTGCCAGGTCGCAATAGGGCTATAGGTGAGTAGCTTTGTAGGCATAGACCGTAGTGATTTCATTCACAACAAGTTGTGAATCACTGCAGATTGCCAGACATTGAATTTTTAATGCTTGGGTTGCTAAGAGGCCCTTAAGGAGTCCTTTTTACTCTGCCACATTTTTTGTACAAAGGAACGTGAACAGATAAGAAAATGGCTAGATGTCCCCAAAGGGGAATGTAATGATAGCCATTGCACTACCACCATGCATAGTCAAAGCACCATTGAAGCATAAAGTAGCTTTGAGATGAGATGGGATAGCATTGATGGTGCTAACATGCTCATCAGGGAATTCAAGTTCTATGGTTGCCCAATCATCAATGGGTGAGGTCATGAGCTACGTAGCTATAGCTTGACTTTTCATTGACGATTGGCCCACATAATGCAAATCGAATTCTGCTATTATGACTTTCCACCAAGATATCCTACTGCTCTCATATAGATTTTTCGTGATAGCCCGAAGTACGTTGCTTTAGCAAATGATGTTGAATTTGCTATAGAAGAGGTAATGCCTCCACTTTTTTAATGCAAACACTAAGGCAAGGTAATTTCTCTCCACCTCATTGTATTTTTCCTCGTATGCTATCAATGCATGACTTAGATAATACACTAGAATCTCAGAGCCATCGTCTCATTTTTGACATAATAGTACTGCGATAGACATGTGTGAGATGGCAAGGTAGATGTAGAAAGGCTTATCCCTTTGCGGTGGGTAAATAGTCAAGAGATGTAAAAGCTCTTTCTTCAGATCATCAAAGGCTTGTTGGCATTATTTTTTCCATTTGATGTTAACCCCTTTCTTTAGCAAGTGTTGCATGGGGTGTAACTTGTCAGTCAACTTCGCTATAAACATTCTGATGAACTACACTCTACCTTGCAACCCACACAATTCCTTAAGGTTAGTAGGAGGTGCTAGATTAGTGATGGCCTTAACTTTGTTAGGGTCCACTCGTATTCCAACCTCCAATACTACAAATCCTAACATGCATCTGGTTCTCACACGAAAGACACACTTTTTTGGGTTGAGGCATTAGTCATGCATCTGGCAACATTTGAGGACTACACCTAGATCGTTGGGATGATCAGTGGCCTCTTTCAATTTGACCACTATGTCATCCACATAGTTATTTAGTGTTTCTAGGATGTAGTCACAAAAGATGTATGTCATGGCTCTCTATTAGGTTGCTCCAACATTTTTGAGCCCAAAGGACATCATAGTGTAACAAAAAGTACCCCATGGGATCATGAAAGTTGTTGCTAACTGATGCTTTAGTTTGATGCGAGTCTGGTTGTAGCCAAAGAAACCATCCATGAAGGATAACAAAGTGTTATCATACATAGTGTCGATGAGTTGATCAATACTTGGCAAAGGGAAGTTATCTTTGATCAATGCTTTGTTCAAATCCTGGAAGTCTATACAGATTCATATTCCTCCCATTTTCTTAGAAACCACAACAATGTTTGACACCCATTCTGAGTAATCAACAGCCTAAATGAAACCAGCTTGATATAGCTTAGTGATTTCATTGCGTACAGCTAGTGCGATCTTTGGTTTAACCTTGTGAGCCTTTTGCTTAACTACTTTGATATGTGGATCTAAGACAATGTTGTGCTGTATAAGCGTTAGATCTAAGCCCGACATGTCGTTATAAGACCACAAAAATACTTTGATGTTGTCCTACAGTATCTTGGATACATCTTTGTATGTTTGCGAATCTAGGAGGGAGCTAAGTTTCAATGTTTTTATTTCCCCCTTGGATGTAGTCACAGGTGTTTCAATGAGAGGGTCCTTAGTTACATCCCCAACCTCTAATTCTAAGGCTTGGACTAGATTTTTGGGCTAGTCTAGGGATGTTTCTAAGGATGCTACTGTGCTATCTATGGATAATTCCTAGTCTATTGATTCTAGATTCAGTTCTCTTGCAAGCTCACCATGTAGACCTATCAAGGCTAGAGGTGAAGAAAGATTGTGATGCATTTCCATTCTTGCTCAACCTACCACAATGAGATAAATGCCAAGTTAAGTGATACCTATTTGTAGTGACAGTGCATAGCAAAAATTTGCAAAATAATAATGAAATATGGACAATTGAAATGATTGTAAACTATGATACAAAGTTTGTAGTTTGCCAGTTTAAAGTCGTAGCAGACCACTTGGATGTAAAAGTACAAAACTACTAGTTTAAGGTCTTTGTGGACTGTTAACCTGGTTGAAACTATAAATCAAAATCACTATTTTAATGTCTTTGCAAACTACAAACTTGGAACTATGAGTGAAAACTAATAGTTTAAGGTCTTTGCGGACCGCTAACGGGTCAAAACGATAAGTTAGAATTACTAGTTTAAGGTCTTTGCCGACCACTAAATCGTTACTCTTGTGAAGGAAAATGGCTAGCTTAAGGTGGGTCAAAGTTTTCGGTCAGGCCCACCTACCATGATGCAAATAGTGCTGGTATGCTATGGTGAGAGTGCTACGCTATACAAAACATCTCACATTAATCAAGGTAAAAAATGACAAGTTCCTTTTCATCGTGTTTCCTATAAATAGGGGTTTACCACTGGTAAACTTGTCATTTTCACCATAAGCATGTAGAGCCCACATCCAGAGTGTAGAAAAATTGTGCTAACAAAGAGCAAGCTGATTCAGCATAGCAACTAAGGAAGAACCTGCAACCAAGACGATGGCAGCCAAGAGAGAACGTAAACGCCTAGCACTTGCCAAAGTGGACGAGGTAAAAGACACCCTAGGGCATCTATCGCAGGTGTACGTCGTGGTATGGGAGGAAACTCCATCAGCGTGGTAAGCTGCTATGCTACCTTTATTTGCTATGGCAATGTTGTTGTCTCTGCTTTCTCTTTTATTTTCTATTTTTTTTGCTATCTGCATTTTCTTCATATTTTGTTTTTCATTTCAGCCTTTACACCTCCGTTGTTGGCGATTTGTCCATGACGAGTCTACGGATGCTACGCTAAGGTTGCATGCAATATTTCCAACATCACCATTACTATGGCTACTTTGATGCAGAGGTTTAGGTGATTCTGGCAACCTAGCATGTAAATGGTGTAGCATAGAACCCTCAGGAGGGTTTGGCCATGTGCGTGATTTGGCAGCATAACACATGTCTATCACAGCGCTATGCAAATTGTTTTGTTAGTAGAGGATTTTTTGAAAATACTGTAGCATATTAAATTCTTTCTTGTTTAAAAATGTGTATTTAATTTTTTTTTGCTCTGCTATGCCATTACCTTTGTGCTTTTGCTATGCTACATGCATGAAAAGTGTAATGCTATGTTATCTGCTAATGGCTAATCCTGCTACGCTACACACAAATGTCACTCGAACATGCTATTAACATTTGCCATTATGTTTTGTAGGGTAATTCTAAGGCCAATTTTGATCATTCTAGAAATTGTGGGGGTCTTGTGCTACCTAAGCGATTCGGTGGCCAACATTCCTCCCCCCCACATGCTTGTGGTGCAGTAGGCAGTCTGGTTCTAGGAAGGTGCATGGAAATTCTTGCAATTTCTCCTCCAACACTTTAGTATGATCATTTGGTCACACTTATCGGAGGAGGTAGAGGCCATAATTACAAAAACCCTGTTGCCTGGGACAAATCAGGACATTCTGAAATTCCTAACCAATGGAGCAATTGGGAGTGGGAAGGCTGAGGGATCTAGTTAGCGTCCAAAAAGCTTGAGGCGTCTAACTTGGATCTGGGACATGCCTGAATATAATTGCTACCACTTCTACAACACCTTGTTCATTTCTTGGCACATGAGAATTTGTTTTTAGAATCCACTAGGAACCATTTATTGTTCCAGCGGGTGAGTTCTGTAACATATTCTGCCACGTTATGCAATTCATGCTACGCTAGGCCAGAATGTTAACAGTGTATTTTTATTACCAGGATTTTCATCAATAAGAATGGGCTTCATGGTGATATAGATGCCTTGGCCTTGGCATAGATGGCACTACAGGAGTTTTGCTCCACTGATAATATGCACGCAGGCATGATAGGCCAATGCAGGGATGAGTATAAAACCTATACAACCCGGTATTCCCAGTTCTATAATAGGTGCAAGGAGCTCGGTTGGTTGGATGAGGATTGGGCACCCTTTAGGCCAATCACCATTGAAGATTTGTCAGTGGATCTTCCACCGTTCCCATCACCATTTAAACTTGGTACGCTAAACCATGATTTGTTTGCATGTTTGTTTGAGTGACACTCCTATGTTTCTGCTATTTTTCTATTTTTGTGTTTTATCAAAGTTTTTTGCTTTTTTCCTTTTGTAAATTGCTACAGTAGCGAAGAAGTCCCAAGAGGTGATGGTGATCACCTCTGGACATAATAAGGTAAACATTTACTTCAAGTATAGGGAAGTGGATGAGACCCAACGCTGGCTTTGCAACGGGGCCCCGAAATCACTCACCAAAAACCTTCGGAACACTAGGCTAATGGAATTGTTCTTGGTCATGAACCCAAGCATCCCTGCTATTGAAATGCTTACCCTAGCTGACTCCTTTTCTAAAAAGGTAGATCATTTTCGCACATGTGTGCACAACATGCTAGTGTTCCTTGCGATTAATGACCAACTATTTGTGGACCTCTTTGGTGTTCCTACTAATGGTCTCCCCATGCGAGCAAAGAAGAAAAAAAAGGTAAACCATTAGAGAGACATTGAGAAGTGGCTAGGGGTAGCGAAAGGGAAAAAGGGGATCCTTATTGAAGTGGCTAAGATGAAAGTGGCCAAAACGGTTTACCCCATCTTGCATGCCCATACTTTTCTGAAGCTACTTTCCCAAGGCAAGATCATTGAGATTGAGCAAGCTTGGGTAATGAGGGAGGTCATGGAAGAGGGGGCCCATTACAATTGGGCCAAGAATCTCTACAAAGGTCTATAGGCTGAAATGATCAAGCTTCATAAGAATCCTGAGTCCCGTTTCAATGTGCATCATGCATTCTTCATAGCTTTCTTGTGAAGTTTTGTGGAATACTTAGTAGTTCATGAGAATTGAGTCTGGGTGATGCAAGATTATAACCAGATTTCTAGACCATGGATTTGCTAAGTCTTTCAGACCACCTAAACCCAAGATCCCCTAGAAGAAATTGGGGAGTCATTTTCAATAACAACTAGGGATCGGGTGACCCGCAACTTCCATGGCCAGTACAGTGTAGGAGAGGCACCTCCTACTACTACAGGCAGTGTATCATAGGGGAAATGCCTCATCATAGAGATAGTGGCCACTAACTTGTGGCAAAAAAGGTCTCATCTGGATGAGGAACCTCTGCGTATGAACGAAGAAGGGGGATAGAGACTGTAATTTAAGTAACACAGAATACAGCCTCCCATTGGTAAATGCTCTTCCATTTTATTCATTTCTTTGCTTGTTTGGTTAATGCTTGCTACGCTAGGTAGCATAGCACAACGTAGCATTTGCCTTAAGTTAATCTGCTTTTGTCTAATGTGAACATGCTTTGCTACCAGAGGAAGAAGAGGAAGAGGAATAAGGAAAAGAGGTGATGGCCCCCAAAATGGGGATGGCTAATAAATATGCGGGGGCCTTGACCATAGAGGAAAGGGCCCTAGTCAAGAAATAAGGATCCCCTGCCATAAAGAAAGGGGCTCCCGTTGACAAGGAAAATGCTCCTGCTAACAAGGAGGACTCCCTTGCTAATGAGGAGGATGTTGGTGCCACAAAGAGAAGGACCCCAGTGAATAAAGAAGAGGTGTCTATCAACCAGAAAGGGACCTCTACCAATGATCCTTTTTTGAATGTAGTTCAATGCTAGAGGAGTAGATGGATGCAGAGGGTGCTGCCATGGTTTTAAGTCGGTAAGAAGGAGGGGAGCTACAACTAGATGCTAGTGAGTTTGATCGTATATTCGATAGTATGTCGATGGGAGACCACCCCGCTATCACCCCTGAGGATTTTCTAGGTAGGAGCCTTTACACCATCATTTATGTTTCTCATCAACTTTTTTGTAGCACTCTCAGTTATACCTGACACATTTTTGTTACATAGAAGACACTGTGGTTGACACTGCAGGCCCTTCTTTGATCGGCCTGCAACCATGGGCCAAGACCCCTGATAAGCTTATGTTCATGAAAGGGGTGGTCGACAACATGATTGACCATATTAAGTAGATTGATCTGGAAGTGGGTAAGTAAAGTATCTACAATAGACTTCTTAAGTTTCTATGTTAGACCCTTTGGGTTGCTAAAATTTTCTACGCTACTGTGACTAATGCATTTTTATGTGTGGTCGACAACCTCTTGCCTCAAGTGGGACCCGAAATAAGTAGTGAAGGTCGACATCATGCCTACATTCTCGCTGCAAGTGACTGAGGTGCCTTGTCACATATACAACAAGGCTAGTGAATGCACGTTATACTAGGCATGCTCCCTATGGGATTGTAGGTGTGTAAACAAAGATCTGTGGAAGTGAGTCCAAAAGGTGGAGAAAGAGAAAATAAATTTGACTATTGAGGTGGGAGACCTCTACTTCAAGAATGAGTTTCTATTCACCCATGATACCAACGATGGCAGTTGGTGCATGAATGTCATTGATTATGCAATATATTGGATGACCATGCTACCAAAAATGAGGACACATGAGAAATAATTGAGTAGTGAATGCAACTGGACTTGTTGGCCGAGAAGAGCCAGGATTGGAAAGATTACAATGCGAGAGTTTACGAGTGGTGGTAGTCCTAGAAAAACCACAAGCTGGAATGTGCCACCTACCATAAACAGTACCGAGATGCTTTAGTGAAGTTGTATACTCATGAACCATTCTTGGATGTCATTGGTGCTTCTAAGGCCTACAACAAGTTCATGCAATAAGTGATAGTCAGTGAATCCCCTAAGCAAGAAGTTAATCTTCCCATAGGTGAGACCACCACTGCCTCCTTTTCTCCAAGACCACCGAGATGGATGGCTGTTGAAAAGGAGAAAGTTGCAGTAGATGCTGACTTAGGCGATAGATACTGGGTGGATATTATAGAGGAGGAGGTTTGGCAACACCTCAAAATTGGTTTGGATCGCATACCCCCTGAGACAAATTTTGGGCCATCTCGAGTTAGTCACTTTCTTGTGGTGTAACAGATTGTTTCATTCTAGTTTTTGTTATGACTTTAGCTAACTACTTCATTTTCTGTGATACAGATTTTGGATGAAGAAGTAGAGCCCTATGAGGATGAGAACAATGATGCAAAAAAAGATGATGCAGGGGAACATGATGCATGAGAGCAAGGGATCTTATTGTGTATTTCTTTTGCAAGAATATTGTAAACATTATTTAATTGAAACTTTGAATGAAGAATGAATTATGAAAAGGTTTGTTTTGTTTTAGCTTATTACCTTTGTGATTGGTTTTTTATTATTTTTTGCTAGTTTTAGGCCTTAGCAGGCCACAACATAATGTAATCGGTAAATTTTTTCCAGTTTTAGGTCATAGTAGGCCACAACATAATGCAAATGGAGGGGTTTTGCTAGTTTTATCCCTTAGTGGGCCATGTGTAGTTTTAGGCCATTTCAGGCCATCTCTAGTTTTAGGCCATTTCAGGCCATCTCTAGTTTTAGGCCATTTCGGGCCATGACACGATGTAAACAAATGTGAAGGGTTTAAAAGGAATTAGTTAGGCACCTAGCATAGATGAATGGATGTAAAGAAAATAGGAAAAAAATGTACAACGGATGTTAACTGGGTAGAAAGCAGCGTAGTTGCTACGCTATACGCAACTGCTTTCTGACCATCGTGGATTTGGTGAGACGTAAGGCTGAGAAGCTTTACTGCAGCATTCATCTATGTCATTATCTTCTGCTTGGAAAGGCAACTCAGCCCATGCATTTTCATTTTTTGAGCTGGCAAGTTGGGCCAGCTCTTTCATCAAATAGTTAGTGTTGACGGAGACAGGTGTCTCATTCTCAGAAGTTATGACCTCTGAACCTTGCTCCATATCTATGTTAGTTATTGCTTGCATTGCTACCTCATCACTATGGATCAACACCTCCCTGCCTGCATAGGGTAGATGGATCTCCTAATGTATGGGTGAAGAGATGGCCCTAAGTTAGGCTAACCAAGACCTCCATAGGATTAGGATAAACCCGAGCATCTGTTCCACCACGATAAATGTTACATTTGTGGGGAACTGGTCCCCTGCCACAAAGTTGATGTGGATAGTTCCTTTCACCACCACCCATGCCCCGTTGAATAACTTCAAGAATGACATTTTTGTGGCTTTGATCTAGTCCACTAAACCCAATTTATCCACAATATGTAATGGGATGACATTTGTAGCAGCCCCATCATCAACGTGTACCCTTCGGATCTTATGTTGACCAACCCGAATTGTGATGAATAAAGGTGCTATAGTCACTTGATCCTTCTTAGGGTCTTCCCTAATGGAATTGTCACAGAATGTCAATTGGGATGGTTGTGGTTCTATAGGCATAGAAGGAAGCATAACTTAGTGAATTGCTTTCTCTTCTACTGACATGTTCTCGTCAACTAGTATTACCATTAACATGTGAACCAGTGCCTCATGGTATGCAGTAGAAGTCATTATCAAGTCATATAGGCTCAACATTATGTTCTTTTAAATTAGAGCCTTCTTGACTTGAGTAAGAGCACTTAATAGATCTTGTCCACCCTCTTGTTGCTTGTTATCTTTCTCCTCTTCCATTTTTCCTAGGAGACAAATTTCCCGAGGAGGAATAGTGTCAGGTTTGGAATCAAACCCTTTTGGGTGAGGTGGCGATGACCGTCAGCATGTAATAGTGTTAAATTTTTGTGAAAAGGACATAGATGTAGGGGATGAGGGAGTAGGCTTGGAAGGACCTCAGGTGGTACCTTCCGTTGTTGCCTCACTTGTCGAATGCTCTTCTCGTTTCCTAGGATGAAAAGGCTATGGTGCTGTCTTATGCAGGGTAGGGACGATTGAGTGGCTTAGCCCCCTGATGATGAATGGTGCTTCCAGTGTTAGTGCATGTGATGTTGCAATCTTATTTACAGGTGACGTAGGGGAAGATGTTTGAGGAAGGACCCTTAGGACAAATGGTGGCTATGGCTATTTTTTAGCCTTTCGTGATGTAGGTGCACTACGTTGAGGCACACCAATCACAAACGATTGCTGAGGTAGTTTGGGATTACTATCAATGTTGATAGTGTTGATGATATAACCAACATAGTTGGCATTAAGCGTGTCTATGTAAACATGCATAGATTGATTTTTGGGATGCACAAGGTTGCTTTCATCTAGAACCAACTTCCCTTGATTAATCATTCATTGAATGTCATCTTTTAATGCCAAACAGTAGTCTGTGTTGTGACCACACACTTGATGGTAGTCATAGAACCGCTCCAACCTGAAATTCTTAGGAACTGGAGGCTCATTGAGAAAAGCCAAGGAGGGGTTTCTAAGGAGTTCGTAGTTTCATTCATGCCTTTTGGCTACCTCCTCTGACATCCACTTGTGTTGAATGTACCCTGTCCCTAGTAATTTCTTTAGCAATTTTGAAGGCTTGATGGGTAGTGGGGTATATTTAGAGTGATATTTACACTTGAAATTAGGCTTAGACAGGGTGGATGCTTTAGGTGTTGAGGTGGAGGCTTGAGTGGCGTTTTTGGGTACGAGTGCAGGGTTAGTCGGCGGAGTGGCCAATTTATGGTTGTTATTTTTTTGGGCTTGGCTTCGTTCGCCACAACGGCCACTGTGGATATTGTAGCCTTGCCCTTATCTTTCTTCTTCTTTGTAAATGTGTTCTTGTATGAAACATAGGCCAGGTCTTCAGTTGCCTCAGTCACATCTTGTATGCTCTTGGTCTAGGAGAAAGCCTGCCTAAGAGTTCATGGAGTGAGATAGTATAGTTTGAACTTAATGAAGTTGTTCATTGCACCATAAAGATGGCTAGCAGATGAGCCTCCGTGATAGGCTCGCAGATCTCATTAAGGGTAGCACTCCACCGTTGTATGAATTTCTAGACTGGTTCCAAGGGATCTTGCTTCACACTCATTAACTGTTCCAGTGTAACCTCTACTCTCAAGATATACTTGAAACGAGTTACGAATTGATTTAATAGCTCCTCTAGGGTTGAGATAGAGGAGCATGGGAGTGCATGGTATGAGTTCAAGGCTTTTCCCATCAAAGACATAGCAAAGACGCAGATGATTGTGTGCAGCCATTTTTGCAAAAGAACAGACTTAGATCTAAATGTAACAAGGTGCGCATTAGGATCACCCTCCCCATTGTATTTTGTGAAGTGGGGGAGTGGCATCCTGGGGGTACTGTTAGCATGGGAACTACCAGACTGATGGGATTGTTATGGTAGAAATCCATGACCTGCACCATGTAAGAACCAACAGTCTTGAGATGTCTAATCTCTTTAGTAAGGGTCTAGATAAGTTGAAATTCTTGATCTAGACCTGGGGGTAATGTATCTAGTTGGGGAGATGAAGGGGTAGCTCCCAATGGTAGCATGATAGGGACAATAGCCTAGCTCATAGGTAGCACTGTTGGGGTTGCTCCTACGAAAGGTGCTACTTGTGGTGTCCACCACCCAATGGTTGGTGCTATTGGAGTAGCAGCCATTGGTGGTGCTACGGGGTTGGTGGTTCGCATGATTAGTGGGGTAGACCAAGGTCCCATGCTTGGCTGTACCGCTTGCGGGATCTAGTATGTTTGGTGGTGAGCATAGTGGGACATTTGCAAAGATTGCAAAATAAGGGGGGAAGTGAATGGGGTCCACCATGTGATCGGTGGTGGACCTATCATTGACAGTGGAATAGGTGTAGATGCCAGAATGTATGCGAAAACTATATGCAACTATGATGTAGGTATCATATGGACATAAGGCAGGGTAGCCATGATCGGTGCATGGTATGATGTAGGCATGGATTGGGGAAAAGATTGCGGGGGCTAGTGCTTGGAAATGAAATAGAGGAATAGGCATGTTGATACGTTGAGTGCATGGCATGGCTACCCATTGCTGATGAAATTATGGGTTGCAATGGATTAGACATAATCACTAAGGGAGCAGTTGTGAAGAGCAGGTTTGACCAGAAGGATGGGGACAAAGGGATAGTTGCAGGGTTAGTTTGATCCCCACCCTCGAATTGGGAATCTAGGTCATCTTTGCCATCCTGAAATTCCTTATCATAGTGAGATGCCATGTCTCGGTACTCCCTAGACCTACTTGTTCATATCAGCTAATCTAAGATCCACCGATACGTTTGCCTTAGAGAAATCAAAATGCTAGGAGTGGTAATTAATTCACTCCCATTGTAGTAAAGGAACTTGAAGTTATGTTTTTCTTCAAGTTCATGGGGAGGCAAGGGTAGATTTTCCTGGACCTTAGCATAGAGAAAATTTTAAAGCTCAGATTGTTGTGCTAAGCTCTTAGGTGATCAGTTTTGGATCCTGAGAGATCAACGTGGCTCTCGCATTGGGCTGAGTAGTTTCTCAGCACCTGAGATGCCCTAAACCAAAAAGGGAATCTCAAAGTTAGAGGTAGCAATAACGGTGCTTGAGAAAATCATTTTCATAAAGCTAAAAATGGTTTGCAAACGAGAAAATTAGAGATCAAAAAGCAATCATAGGATTTCTATCCTATAGGGTTCCAAAGGAACCATCGTTGCGACCAACTTGTACCACAGAGTGCGTAAACAACCACAAGGGTGTCACTTTTACGCTGACAGGTAACGGGGCATAGAGAGCATGTAGGAATACTTGTAAAGCACTAAAATTCCCTCCTTCTAGTGCCAAAAAATTGTTGTGACCGAAAATGTTGGTGGCTAGAAACACCGAGAGGTTGTCAAGAAAATAGCTTTAATCCCAGATCCGTGTGAGAGTCATGCTAGATACAATGGAAATGGAGTGCCCTGAATGGTCTGGTTGATTAGATAGGAACTTAATTAGTGTAACTTAACCTTTCATGAACATTTTTTTAAGTATGAGATATGTGAGGAAAAACTGATAATTAATAAATGCAGGAATGCAGAAAATTATGCTAAATAGCAATAATAATGAAGAAATAAAAGAATGAGCTGGGGTAAGGAAATACACCGCCACAAAATCATGGGTTTGATTCTCTTTCTTGTTTGAAGTGTATAACAAGTTACACAGTGCTGGAGGTGCACAGAGGGTTGAAGAATTACCATAACGCTTAAAATGTGCCAACTATGCCTTTGAGTGAGAACTTAAAAGCCAATAGTACAAAAATGCCAATGCAAAGAGCCAATGCCAAATGCCAAACAAAAATGCCAACTAAAGATTTTCAACATTTGCTAAGCTTGCCAATGAAAATTTTCCAACCATTGTCTTCACTTTAAAAATGCTCGTTCTTTCTGAAAAAAAGCCAACCCTTTGAGAATTGTTTGTAGGGGTATTTATAGGGCCAAGAGTAGGTGAGAAATAAGGCTTGGATGCCATGTGTCCTAGACCCACGAGATGCTGACGTACCCTTACTGCAAAGATGTGGAAAGATGGTCATGAAATTGCTACACTACAACCATGTTGTCAAAACTGCTCACGCTGGGATCTAGTGTTCTAACAATGCAAGTAAGGAATGAAGCACATTGAAGTAGCATAGCTTCTTGCTACATTGTGCTATGTTGCATAGCGTAGCACATTGGCATAGCGTAGCCACCGGTTTGAAAAAGAAACTTATGTTGAAGTCTGCAGCTATTGCTGAAAGCCTCAGCGCATGCAGAGTTAGCTTTTGAAGCACTTTGTTAATTTGCATATTTGCTACACTACACTATGCTATGTAGCGTAGCATAGCGTAGTAGCAAATGTAATTTTCACTTTTATTAAAACTGCAACAAGAAAACTCTACTTGTTTTTCCTTTGTTACATTGTGCTACGCTATATAGCCTAGCATAGCATAGCACCTTGTGTTGGTTGAGTTGTGATTTTTCCTTGCGTGAACATCTTGCCAAACATGTATTCAGACACCTGATTGATTTCTTAAAGGCTTGCTACACTACACATCATAGCATAGCGTACCAAAATTCTCCACTAGAAAACTTGTCGAATTGTTTTGTCCATCCTGAGCACCGTCGACAACTCCAAGCATGGTTTCTGAGTAGAATGTTAGCTAGGTGAAACACCCAGGTGGGCAAGTTGGAGAGTCCATCAGGCCTAGTAACTCTAGTGGTAGAAAACTTGTAAAAGTAAACAGTCTAACCTCAGTGCATCCATTTCCTACCAAAGGGTCATGAGGCTACACTTGTGGAAATCCTTGCCTCAGTTCCAAGACCCTGGTGAAGCAAGAGTGCCTCAAAATTGTATGGTGTTTCACTGTCCTACTTCACACAACACCCATTACTCACCTTTACTAAATTGGCAACTCCATGTTGATATGTGTTGGATTCATGTGGTGATTAATATGGATTATTGGATCATGGGCTAGTTTCAATTACAAATGATTTCATTATGGATATTTCTATAACATTCCAAAACTCTCTTATAATTGTAATCTAAAAAAATATATAATGAAGCTCTAATGTGATCATGAATGAGAGGCAATCTTTTTGAACCATGAAAATATTTTTTTTCTGTGTCCTTGTTCTTCCTCTTCTTGTTTTTTTCACTTGATTTGTTTCCTAAAAAACTAGTATCAAAACACTAGGTTTGTAAAGGATTAGTGGGGGTGATGATGTTTGGGGATGGGAAAGTTAAGATTGACAAGTTTGATGGGATGGACTTTGGGTTTTAGAAGATGCAGATCGAAGGTTATCTATATTAGAAGAAGTTGCATAAACCACTATTAGGGAAGAAGCTAGATAATATGAGCAAAGAGGATTAGGAACTGTTAGATCACTAGCCTCTTGGGGTAATTCATTTGACATTATCATGGAACATTGTGTTTAATATCGTCAATGAAAAGACTACTTTGGATTTGATAAAGGCCTTATTAGATATGCATGAGAAGTCATCTGCCTCGAACAAGGTATAGTTGATGCACCGACTATTCAATCTAAGGATGTATAAAGGTGCATCAGTTACATATCACATCAATGAGTTCAATGTTATCACAAGTCAATTGAGTTATGTAGATACTAAATTTGATGATGAGATCGAAGCATTGATCTTGTTATCATCATTGCCTAATAGTTGGTCTACAACAATGATTGTAGTTAGCAATTCATCAAGAGATCAAAAATTAAAGTTGTCTGGAATTCAAGATTTAATTCTCAATGAGGATATACGTAGAAAGAATTCAAGTGAATCTTTGGATTCTACCTTAAGTAATGAAGCCAGAGGTAGGGGTCTTTAGTGTGGATAGAATCAAGGCAACATCAATCCAAGGGTTGTAAGAATGTCACTTTTTGGAATTGCAATTAGAAAGGTCACCTCAGAAAATAGTGCATGACACCAAAAAAAGAAAACAAAAATTAGCATGATGATTCAATGAATGTAGCTACTAAAGAAATTGTTGATTCCCTATTTTGTACAATTGAATCTTGGATTCTTAATTCAAGTGCATCATTTCACTCTACTTCTAAAGAAGTATTTAATAACTATGTTGCTAGGAATTATGGAAAGATTTATCTTGCAAATGATGAGTCATTGAACATTGTGGAAAAGGGTGATGTTTATATAAAGACAACCCATGGGAAGTAATTGAAGTTACAGAATGTTAGACATGTTCCAAGTTTAAAGAAAAACCTTATTTCTATGGGTTAGATAGATGGTGAAGGGTACAATATAGTATTTGGAGGTAGATCCTAGACAATAATTAAAGGAAATCTTATTGTTGCTTGGGGAAATTTTTGGCGACCGTTTGGGACGCGACC